>CAMZMU010000035.1:42711838-43053789 GCA_947311845.1 Poa pratensis
ATTTTTTAGCGGAGGGAGTACATGATAATAGAATTATGTAAAATACTTTTGTATGATGTCAAGTAAGAAAGAGCACCGGGCTCCCCCAAAATTATTTGTGGTTCATACAAGAATGCTCCGAGACCTCTGGTGATGCACAAATTTTGCATGGTGAAGTATTTTATTTAAATAGGTGCACCAAAGCTATTCATAAATTATTCTCAGGAAATTTAACTTTTAGGAAACATTTCAAAACCTATGATTTATTTTGAACAGGACACCGTGGGGGCTGGAGGCCCCGATGGTTTAAGTGATGACAATCGCCTACTACATCATTAGTACAAAGAGCGCCAAGAAATATTAGTGATATTAATTAGTGAGAGCAATCTCTAATCGCTCTAAAGATATCATATTCCCAAGAAAGATCAAGATCAATAATGAGCCAGCATCTTTGTTCGTGTTATTAAACATGGCAAAATTACTCCACGTGCGATTAGACACAGTTGATTGCTAGAGTGGAGACATAATAGAATTTATAATCCTAATTAAACAATGAAGTTACTCGGAATTGGCATGTCTACACGTGCAAAAGATTTATTACCTGGGACGTGGAACTATAGGAAAAAACTCAAATTGAATAGGGTAATTATATGAATTTTGGCTACTTATTTATCTCATATTGCTCAAAAGTTGGTAACAATTATAAATAAGTTACATTGGATATGAAATTTAGAAATATGTCTGTGCTAGCCGCGCAATTGCGCGGGCCACCCAGCTAGTTATATAATTAAAACACAGGACAAATAATGGCTCGGATTAAGTAATAAAGAGTTAACGATTCAGATTAACTCGACCAAAAAGGTAGTAGTTTTTTAGAAGAAATACATGCGCATATGGAAATAGTTTCCTTGGTAGATATGTTAGAATTAATTACGCTACCAATAGCTTCCTATTCTTACGAGGCTACGACACAACATCTTCTAATCCATCGTGCTTCCATCAAGCGATCTCTTTGGCCGACGATACTGTGCCGATCACCATTGATCGCAGCAAAGGACTCCAGCCTGATCTAGAAGTACGACCTCGATCAAAAGCAAGATGCAAACCAGGACATTGAATAGGGATTTATGGAAGAGTCTCTGGATCGGAAACTGGCAGACCGGCCCAAGCGAAAACGGCGGCCGGAACCAGAGGACATGGATCGTTCAAAGAGATCCGGCAAATGGAGTTACAATCATAGGAGACATCATCGTGATGCTGGTCCAAACGCCCCATCGTCGACCCCAATGGAGCCTAATGTCCGTCGTGGCATGCTGCAACAGTTTGTAGTACTCTAAGCTTGATTGACCGGCCGTACACCTGTTTTGATCTCTGTATCCTTCAAAGCCGCCCGCGTTCATGGTGCTGGTGCATCGCCTGCCGCTTCCTATTGGTTTTGATCTTTCGTCGACATCATACTAGAAGGCCTCGACGGAGACGTAAACCTTCCACTAGAAGGCCTGGGCTGCTACCATTGCGACCATGCACGGCTACTCGAAGCAGGCGTCAGACTGACGGCGTTGACGTGGTGGTGTTCGAAAATCGAAATAGGACTGCGGACGCTGTTGGACTCGGAAGTGGGCTCACGGGAAGGCGTGATGTGGGACGGCACGCCGGCGTCGCGTGGACATATAGGGGACAAAGATGCCGGCCTGCATGCCGGCGTCAGTAAGGATGCCCGGAAGGATGAGACCGGGGCTGCACGCCGGCTTTGGTCTAAGACGAGCTCGATGGCCGTGCTCTGGTGGCGATCTCCATTGACCACCGATCCGTGCCCCCGCCATCTAATATACTCATGTAGTACGTACGTACAAGCTAGCTAATTTACTCATGCACACACGCACAGCTATGGCTAGCTGAAATCAGGTGCATACTCCATGATACGGCTTCTTCATTTAGTTTTCTCCTTCATCAGTCCCCACAAGTTCATTTCTTATTTTACAAAACCTTCCGAATTAGAAGACATCAGATCATAATTTTATATCATCTTATCATTATGTGATAAATATTTGCCCCATATTAATAGGTTATTTGTGATAAATATGCTTGCAGTGTAATGCCATATATAGATGGGACATCCATCATGCATCCGGGCGATCAAATATACAGTAAGATGCATCATTCCGAGGGTGGAAGAGGAATATCTATGGGATTCAACCGCAGATGATGTTGTGGAGTAGACAAGTTGGGCGTCTAATTTGTAAACATTGCTTTTTTTTTCCTATCCCGGTATTCAACTGCGGCGGATGTTCTGGAGTGCGAGGCTGCGAGCAGTTGCCATCCTTGACTTCCTTTCTCTTGCAGGTGAAACACTGATGCCATTGAGCAATGTATCACTAAGCAAGGGAAAAGACAGAAAGCGAATCAATAATTGGATATAGGTTGGTATCACTGGAATCTCAATGCATATTCGTTTTTTTTGTTATCTTTTCAGTTTTGTTCGAGTTGTCCATCCTATATTTCTTTTTTTGCGGACGGAAAAGTTATATCGAAAAATTTGTTTTCACTCCACGTGCCACAAAATTTAACTTGGCATTGATTTTCTACAAATCATATTCAATTACATGTCCCTGCAACGTACACATTGATATATCGTCCGACATATCTATTTGAAAAAATAATGGTCGCCCCACATAAATTTGGTAGCATATTGAACTTTGATACAAATATTTTAACAATTATATTTGCGTGCCACAACAGAAGACCCATTGCATTAATATCCACGACCTGACTTTGCATGTAGGATGCGAGGATGGATTTGAGGTAAGCTGGTAAGATATCTCCATCCATGCAAGGACAAGATGGAAAGCACGTTAAATAAAAAATACGCCGGCCCTAAAAAACAAGCCCTTTCGAATTTTTACATGAAAATGTCGCGGTGAATCGACATTAAGGGTGTAATAAGAAGATGTGTCCAAGGTACACTGTCATATTATGGATGATTACATTGCGTTTGAAATTCATTTAAGTGCTACGACCTATCCATTTCAATTGAAATTATTTTCATGGTCTTACTATTCTTTAGAAGAAATGTAATCTGTAACTTTATGCAAGCATATAATAAATAGAGGAAATACCTACTCCCTCTGATCCAAAAAGAACGTTGCGAGTTATACATACGATGTTGTTTTCTCGCGACATTTTAAACGAATCGGAGAGAGTATTTTTGTTAGTTTCTACTTTGTACATAACTTTGGTAAGCATCTATTGAGCTGTTTTTTGTGTACTTATTAAATGTTCTGTTAATTTTTAGTTACTCCACCAATGATGTCGTTACTTTCCAAATGGACCCAATTAGCTACACACCAAAATTCTTACGTGCAGATGGCTGAGTGGCAACAACTACGGATATATATTGTCAGCATAACACCGCTGCTACTCTGCTTGGAATCGATGCTCGAAACAAGAACTGAGTTTACCGCCTCTATTCAAGTAAAGCAATAATCCCATTTTATATACATCATTTATTTATCTTTGTAAAAGAAATTGTTATTCACCGCTGCGCTTTCTAAATCATTTTCGATAATTTTTTTTTTCAAAATGTAAGAGAACCTATTTGCTCATAACAGTATGTCGTTGCTCATAGAGTTTTAGTTATAACAATATTTTACATGCTTATTGGTACTGAGCTCTACCATAGATACAGGAAAAGATGTGGGATATTGATACATTTAATGATAAAACAATCAGGAGAAGTGCACCGGTTCACAAAACATATCTGCCAATAACTATTACATTTAAAAACTATGTGGTGCATAATGCAGAGGATACAATAGTTCTTAAAGTATATAATAATCATTTCAAAAATATAATCATATGATTGATCACCACAGATTCACAAATTTTACATTATTAAGCGATTCAAATAGAAGCGCCAACGCTTTAAATAGAAATATTGTTTGGATTTTTTTTGAAACTTATAATGTCCAAGTAAGATCACGTGATTAATAGTGAAAACACAGGCTAACAATAATGGTTTGTTTTTCATAACAGATTTTGATTAGGTAAGCATATGAAACCGATACCTCATAGACTTTACCGTCACTCTCAGAAGCACACTGAAAAACTTATTAAATGGATCTGTACAATTATTTATCCAAATGGAATGTTACACGCTTTGGTCATAGGGAACACCGCTTTTGAAACAGGTTGTATATCACAAGTCTTTTGCATTGTTCATCGAATAATTACTCATGAGAGATGACACGGTCAAATGCTACAGTATGAGAAAAGATAAAAGTTGAGAAGAATGAAAAAGTTGAGTGTTAAGAGTCATGAGTTGCATAACAGAACTTGGAGCAACAAAAACTGATGTTACTCGGATTTTGAATTTATAAAATTTATGAAAGTTTTATAGTTGAAAACATGTGAGCTTTACTACAGATCTACAAGCTAAGTATCGCAAACTATTCTAATATATTCAGAACATCCTATTTATCTTCAATTTTCAAAAAGATCGATCACAAAGAAAATAATACATTAGTTTAGAAAACAAATAATCTCACTGCTAGCCGTGCAAATGCGCGGGCCGCCCAGCTAGTTTATGTGTAATGTTAAAGACTATGTTATCCATCTCTATATCTTGTGTTTTAGTTGGTTGTATTTACAATTCATCATGTCTTACTCCTTGTTGTGCAACTTCTTAAATGATTATGATCTATTGTCACTTGTTGCACATATTCTTGGCTTATAAAACATAGGGGGAGTGTTGATCCTTGTTGTGTGAGCTTCATGTATTCAAATGCATATTTATTAGCTCACATATCAAGGGGGAGCTCATCTATGTTTTACAAATCATTCTTGCACTAACCATATCATACATATCCTTTATTTGCAAATTCCTTATGTTGTCATCAAACACCAAAAAAGGGGAGATTGAAATGACATATCTTCTCTGAGTTGTTTTGTGTGTTTGTTAACAACATAAGTTTGATCTTACCATGTGCTAAAGTATTTTAGGTACAATTGTTGAAATTGCACGAGACGGTGTTTGACCCCTCTAAAAGGAGAAAAGATCAATGTCGGCGTCCCGAAGATTTATTTTATTAAGTCTTAGGGTAGCCGTACTATTAATAGTAGGAAAAGGGTTATAGGTAGGTTGACATTCTGTGGCGCACCCTTAATTGGTGCGCCACAAAAATATTTCTGTGGCACATGGAAGGTGGTGCACCACAAAATATTTGGCCTTTCTGTGGCGCA
Organism: Poa pratensis; assembly: GCA_947311845.1. Taxonomy (NCBI): domain Eukaryota; kingdom Viridiplantae; phylum Streptophyta; class Magnoliopsida; order Poales; family Poaceae; genus Poa; species Poa pratensis. The sequence goes on from CAMZMU010000035.1 coordinate 42,717,056, forward strand.
TATGGTGGCCATGCGCCACAGAAAGTTGGTTTTCTGTGGCGCATGGACACCCATGCGCCACAGAAAGTCAGACTTCTGTGGCGCATGTGTACCCATGCGCCACAGATATCGTGTGGGTCCCACGTGCAATCATTGGAGCTAGGTCCATCTGGGCAATTTCTGTGGCGCAGTGTGGCTGGTGCGCCACAGAAAACAAACATTCTGTGGCGCACCCGTAGCCATGCGCCACAGAATGTTATCTTTCTGTGGCGCACCAGAAACCACGCGCCACAGAAAGTGAACATTCTGTGGCGCACCAGCGCACGGTGGTGGTGCGCCACAGAATGTCGGCCAGATCCACAAAAAGGTGGCAACACCCACTTTCCCCATGTGACCTTCTTCATTCTCCCCCCATGCATCTAGCTCGAGCTCCTCCTCTCTCCCATGGCATTTTGACCATCCTATTATCCATTATTTGTTGTTAAACCTAATTTGTTTGACATATAATTGGTGAGGGCTTGGGGAGAGCCTCCATATATATTCTCCTCCTCTCTTTTTGTCCACTATTTTCTCTCCATCACCACACACTCTCTCTCATCGATCACGGTCACGTCTCGGCAACGGATCTAGATCTACTAGGTGAGTATTGTTGGATGAATATGTGTGTACATGAAGCTTGTGTGTGTTGTGCATGTTGTTGCCTTTTGTTGTTGTGTTGCGCCGGCGTGGTGCATGGATGTTTGCCGAAATGTTGATTCATTTCCATTTCGGTAAATTTTTGCACCACATATGTCCTACTTCTAGGGGAAGTCATGCCGAATTTTTTCGTCGAACATTTCCGACTTAATAACACATACTCTATATGTATACCGCGTAGGCGACCATGGTCATGAAGATGAGCTCCAGTCGAATCAACAACTACAAGGAAGAAGCGAAGGCGGAAATGATTCGGTGCAACAAGCGCCACATACGATGTCCGTGTAGAAGTTGCAAATTTGTGAGATGGATCGACCCTGATTCCGGACACTTGGAGGAACACCTGCTCAGGCGCGGTTTCATGGAAGGCTTCAATGAAGCGCCGACAGCAAATGTTGCGCCGACAACAAATGTTGCGCCTGAAGACGAGGGCGGGCAAGATGATCGTGACGAAGGAGATGCCGACGGACATGGTCATGATGAAGGAGTAGATGGTGGTGGAGAAGACGCGAACACGCCGCAGAGCTCGCTAATGTCGGCCTTGATGGAGTCTCATGTTCAAGAACTGCTCCTCAAGGAGGCGAGGACCGTTAGAGAGAAAGCCAAGCTGGCGCAAATGGAGATAGACGGGAAGACTCCGTTGTATCCAGGGTGCCGGCCACAGGATACGCGCTTGCAAGTAACGCTTGATGCTCTGGAGATGAAGTCGGGAAACAAATGGACCGACGTGAGCTTCAACAAGAACATGAAATTCTTCCACGAGCGTCTTCCCGAGGGGAACACATTGCCAACTAGTATCGAGGAGGCCAAGAAAGTCGTGTGCCCTCTTGACCTACCGCACGTTAAATACCACGCCTGCATCAATGATTGCGCAATTTATCGGGGCGAGTACGAGGACAGAACCACATGTCCGGTGTGCGGCCAAGGACGATACAAGAGCCATGGGAAGAAAGGTCCTCACAAAGTGGTATGGTACTTTCCTATCACTCCCGTCTGCAGCGGTACTTCGTGGACCCTAAGGAAGCAAAGCTCATGCAATGGCGCGCGGAAAGGGAGAAGCCTGAAGAAGATCCGGAGAAGGGCAGGATCCTTACACACCCTTCAGACGCTGGCCAGTGGCAAGAGTTGGACGCCGTCGGAAATTTCGGAGGCGACGCAAGGAACGTCAGGCTCGGTATGAGCACCGATGGACTCAATCCGTTCGGCAACCAGAGTAGCACGCATAGCACATGGCCCGTGTTTGTATGGCCTTACAACCTTCCCCCGTGGTTGTGCACGAAGCAAAGGTATATTCACATGAGTCTTCTCATTCAGGGGCCGAAACAAGCAGGTGTCCACATACATACGTATCTCGCGCTGTTGGAAGAGGAGTTAGCCACGTTGTGGGCGACCCCAGCCCGTACGTGGGATGCCTACACTGGAGATTATTTCCCAATGAGAGCCGCGCTGCTCACGACGGTGCAGGACTATCCTGGTTGCTCATATGTATCGGCCCAGGTAGGCCACGGATTCTGCGCATGTGTCAGGTGCATGGATAAGACCCCGCATCTCCAGCTACCAAGGAATCCCGGGTCTTCGAAAACCGTGTACCCAGGGGCTCGAAGGTGGCTTCGCATGGATCACCCGTGGAGGAAACGCGGTGACCTGTTTAATGGTAAGGACGAGCCCGAAGGACCCCCGATCCCGAGGAGCGGCACAGAAATCGACGAGCTGTTGAATAATTGGGAGGAGTGCCCTGCGCCGGGAAAGAAACGACCGAAGGTAGATCCGCTGCTGGGTGTATGGAAAGCGAGGGCTGTTTTCCACAACTTGCCCTACTGGAAGTTCCTCAAGACGCCACATAGCCTCGATATGATGCACATTACGAAGAATGTCACCGAGAGTCTGCTTGGCACTCTTTCCAACATGCCGGAAAAGACCAAGGATGGGACGAAAGCAAGATACGATCTGAAATGGCTTGGTGTCAGGAAAGATCTTCAGGCCCCCGATAGCGATGACGATGATGATGATCAGACGGAAGGGACTCAAGGTCGCGGCAAAAGGGTAAAGAAGAACACTGTGGTGCTTCCCGCTACGTGCTTCACTATGAGTCCGGAGGAGCTCGAGCAATTCTACAGGTGTCTTCTAGGAGTCAAATTTCCGAATGGTTACGCGGGACAGATAAGCAGATATCTGGACGGAAAGAAGAAGAGGTTTAGCGGGATGAAGTCTCACGACTGTCACGTGTTGTTGACGCAGATACTTCCCGTTGCGATTCGAGGGATAATGGACGAGCACGTCCGTGATACGCTGCTTGCCCTTTGCAACTTTGTCGACGTCATCAACAGGAAGTCGATCGGGGTGAAGCAGCTCGACAGGCTACAAGAAGAGATCGAGCTGGTACTATGCGAGCTCGAGATTTACTTCCCGCCAGCATTCTTTGATATATGCGTGCATCTCCTTCTCCATGTCGTTGATGACATCAGGCAGCTAGGGCCAACGTTCATGCACTACATGATGCCGTTCGAAAGGATGAACGGTGTCATGAAAGGATACGTTCGCAACAGGGCCCGTCCAGACGCAAGCATGACCAAGGGCTTTCTAACCTACGAGTGCATCTCCTTCTGCCAGAATTATCTAAGCAACGAGAACCAGGATGCAGGTCTGCCCACGAGGAAACACTTCGACAGGCTCAATGGATATGGTCACCGAGAGGGCGCCAGCTCAATCTTTGTCAGCATGCAGGGTCGAAAGGACGACTACGACAGGGCTCACCGGGTCGCGCTACAACACTTACAGTTGATCGAAACTTGGGTGGAACAGCACAAATGCTTACTCGAGCAACATTACATCAAACTGGGCCGGCCGAGGAAGAAGGGAGACGTAACCAGAGAGCACAACGCCAGCTTCACGCGTTGGTTCAAGCAAAAGCAAATGGAGCTAGCAAAGAGGAAACCGCCATCTACGGAAGATGAAAAACTCATATTCTCCTTATCACGGGGTCCCTCGCATAACGTAAAGACCTATCAGGCGTACGACATCAACGGCTACAGATTCTACACCGAGGAAAAGGACAAGATGTCGGAATATCAAAACTCAGGAGTAACTATGCTATCATACGGCGATGAGGAGGCTACTGTCAAGGAAAGATACTTTGGAAGGATTGAGGACATATGGGAGCTCAACTACTGTGGAGAGGTGGTGCCAATGTTCCGTGTAAGATGGGCCAAGGACGTCGTCAAAGAAGGCCGGTATTTCACCACCATGGTAATACCCGATGCCAAATCGAAGAACGCCTCCGCGAAAAATGAGCCATGGGTACTCGCTAGCCAAGTTGAGCAATGCTTCTTCATTACCGACCCGTCAAAGCCTAGCCGTGTTGTCGTGAGGAGGGGCAAGAGGAGCATCATCGGAATGGAAGGAGGCGCCACCGAGCAAGACTTGGACAACGAGCCAAAGATCGAGGAGGAATTCGACAAGTTCTTCGACATGCCTACTACTAGTACACAAAGAAGGAAGACCTCCCTACCTAAAGGTTGTCCGTTCACGCGAAGAAATCTCAAGGTCACCGGCCTAAAGTTTTCAACCGCGAAGAAGGGAAAGAAGAGAAACTAGCTCGCGGAACCGAGACGAAGAAGAGACTTTTTTGGTGTATTTTAATTTGTATGTGTGTGTGAGAGACAATGGATGAATTTATATGTATGATCATGAATATGTATGAGACATTGTATGTGAGACAATGCAAGACCATATATATGTATTCAATGAATTGAATATGTACCAAAGACATTGTGTGTATTTTTTGAACCAAAAATATTTTAAAGAAAAAAAATTAAAAAAGTGAGGCAGCCAGGATTCGAACCTGGCTGCACAGGTTAATTCAAGTGGTTAAACCACTGGGATGTGTTGTGTGTTTGTGTAATGAAACAGCAGCAGAAAATTTTAAGTTCCAGGCCAACTTATTCTGTGGCGCACCACTCCAAAAGATGCGCCATAGAATCCTGAAATTCTGTGGCGCATCCCTCCCACGGTGCGCCACAGAAATACGCTGCGCCCACTTACATGTGGGCCCGCCCCTCCCTGCCCCAGTTCCAGGCCAACTTATTCTGTGGCGCACCCTTTGGGCGATGCGCCACAGAATCCTGAGAATTCTGTGGCGCATCCCACGACGGTGCGCCACAGAATTTGTTTACTCCCACTTACATGTGGCCCCGCCGCCGCGCCTACCTCTTCGTTCCAAATTTCCCCAAGTCACAAACCATCGTCAATGTCCACCACGCGCCCGTGCTCCTCGCCGTCGACGTCCACCACGCGCCCGTGCTCCGACGCAGCCCACCACGCGCCCGAGCACCTCGCCGACGCTCGTGCTTCCGTGCCCTTGCCGACGCCCGTGCCCTCGTCGTGCTCCCGTGCCCTTGCCGATGCCCGTGCCCTTGCCGTGCGCCCGTGCCCTCGCCGACGCCGACGCCGACATTGGCGCCGCCCTCCACGACGCCGACACCGGCTGCACCTCCACGACGTCGACACCCTCTCCCTCCCCTTCCTTGCGCCAGGTGCTTCCCCTTCACCCTTCCTCCCTTCCCTTCTGAAATCCTACCTACAAGGTGTTTGGAGAAAATACAAACCGAAACTAGGTTAGTTGCTTGCTAATTGCTAGGTTAGTTGCTATCTCACTGCGGCAGAGCTAGCAGCCAACTTCATTTTCTTTGGTGATGGCGACTTGTATGCATGGTGTTGGAGTAGCTTTGGTGGGTTGTTCTTGTGCATTTGCTTTAGATGTGGTCACTGTCTATGCGTTGTCTGATCTTGCCTCTTGCTGCTCTGGAAGTGTTTCTGTCTTCCATGTACAGAGGGGATCCATCGCATTACTAATGTATCATTCCTTCAAAATAAAATCGAAAAGCATTTGCAGAAGAAAATTGCTAAAACCGAACTGGAAACTACAGATCAAACTGAATCATGTAGGTTGGCAATCAAGTCTCTCGCAGATGGTATTTTTCTATATGACATGAGCAACACAACACAACTTGTTATGCCTGCTAATGACATGACTGGAGCAGTCATTTAAGTTTAGAGATTATTTGGTAAGAAAATAATGCTATGTTGCAAGAGGGAATGGAAGAAACAAAATTGTTTGCTGCTAGGAAATTTGCAAAACAACTCATATGCACATTTCAAAATGTGATACATGTACAAACTAAATATGCGGGAGCAAGCAATATTTGTTCACAAGTTTTGACATGTTTATGTACTATGCAGTTTGAAGAGGAGACATCGACACTGCTGTTCTGGAGCTCGTCGACAAGTGGTGAGAAATTATGGATATGTGTCCACGACCATCGTGTCGTACGTGGTTGTTTGTGCTCCGACCATCGTGTCGTGGAGATGCGGCCGGAGATGCCGGCCGGGGGAAATGTGTTGTTTGTGATGCTGTTGCCCGCCATTATTTTGTGAAATGCTTGTGCAGGTACCCCGTGAGGCCCTTGAGATTGCCGGAACGTCGATTAACTTCCGTTCCGGCAAATTCGGGTACTCCATATGTCCTATTTTTAGCAAAGGTCATGCCAAAAAATTTCGTGAAATTTAGCATGACTTTGCTAAAAATAGGACATATGGGGTATTGCGGCTAATGCATGGGCCGGGGTATCTTAGTACTAAATTAAGTGATGCTTTTGTTTTATTTGTTGTACTAACATTTTGCCTCTTTTTAATGTAGTGCAAACATGTCATCCGAGGCCGGCCCTTCTGAGAAGCACATGAGCGTCGAAGAACAAGCTAGACAAAAGAACATATCGTTCTGGGAATTGAACCCGCAGATGGAGGATGCGGAGGCCGCCGAATTGGCTCGTGACGGCGATGGTGACTTTCAGTTAGAGTCTGCCGAAGCCACCACCACCGATGGAGAACCCACCAGCACGGATGTCGGGGTGGCGACCACACGGATGGCGGTGGTGGTAGTAACCCGCCTGCTAAGAGGCCTGCTAAGAGGCTTAAGAAGCCGAGGAAGGACCGGACACCGCAAGCGGTCGGCAACATCACAGACACGTTCACTAAGGTCTCCTTAAGTGGCCAACCACTGGAGCCTAGGGACATCGCAAAAGGGTACGGCATGCAACTAGGGTGCATCCTCCGGGAAATCGCATCGATCAACACGTATGACCTCAGGAATCCGGAGAATGAGGCTTTGCGCAATGACCTCCTCAAGAAGCTTCACCAACGATATATTTTCCCGGCTGATGGAAACAAAAAGGTGGACAACTTCGCCATCACGAAGATGAACACCGCCTTGACAAGCTGGAGAGGCCGGGTGAAGGCGAAGATTCTTGAAAAGGGTCTTAGCTGGAGGAGATCAGTGCCAAAGAGCCGTACCTCGAGAAAGACGAGTTCGATATATTCAAGGCATCCTTGTCATCTCCGGAGGCTGAAAAATGGACCGAGTGGGGGAAGAACATGCGGGCACTGAACTTAGGTAACCACCATTTGGGAAGCGGCGGTTACGCAGGAAAAAAGCCCGTTTGGGACAAGGAGGATGCCGAGGTTGCGAGACTTGGGAAAGAGAACCCGTGGCATAAATTCACGGACGAGCAAGTTAGGAACTTTGTTCGGTCCCGCTACTATCTGAAGCCGGGGACGGGGGAATTCGTTACCGACTATGAAGATGTGTTGGAATTCGAGAAAAAGCTGGTAAGAAACTTAATTACCGCGGATATCTCAAAGTCCATTTGCGTTGATTTCTACATGGGTTCACGTTTATTTCCTTTGTCCGCAGGCGGCTGAGTTGGAGATTGAGGCTGAGGCCGGCCCGTCGTCCCAGGAGCCTCCGGCCGGCCCGTGGGACACGACTTTCAACCGGGATGAACGTTTACAAGGGGAGGGACAAGTCAAAGCCGCCGACGTCAGCTGGCCGTGTGACCGGCTTTGGTACGGCGATGAAGTTCACCGAGTACTACAGCACGGACACCGAGAAGAAAAAGGAGAGGAGGAAGCCGGCTAAAGATAGAGCCGAGGTTCTCGAGCTAAGGAAGAAGCTGGACGCACTAGAGGCCGAGAAGGTGGACTCCAGCGTGGTGGACAAGCTAGTGGCCGAGAAGGTGGAAGAGAAGCTCCGGGCTTTGTTACCCGATGCATTGGTGCAGGGGATAACTGCTTGGCATGCGGGAGGTCAGCAGGGGCCGATACACGTGCCCAGCTTCGCCGGCAGCACCTCCAGCAATAACGTGTCGCCGGTCCTGCCGACCCCACCGGTGCCCCCTGCCGTGGAGCAACATACACCAACGCCGGAGAATAATGATAATGCACACGAGCGGCCGGAGATTGATAGGCCGGCCGCCGGCACCGGCGCCCTTGTCTCGACATTAGCCGAGCTCAACGCCGTCACCAAGGTAACTAATTAGTATGTGTGTGTGAGGCAATGGAAACATATATATGTATGATCATGAATATGTATGATACATTGTGTGTGAGACTATATATGCCTTATCTCATGGTGCCCGCTATGTGTTGACTCCCAGGACATGCCTTGCATACTCCTGCATAGGGTGGGTACCGACGGCGAGTTGAAGGAAGTCGCAAGGGCCTCGACCGTACAACCTTTGACCCGCGATATCCACAACGTCCGAATGAGCGAGCTCGTGATGAAAGTAAATGTGAAGGAGGTACTGCCTGAGTTCTGTGACATCGACCCCCCTAAGCAACCTCAGGGAGCCGAGAAACACATGAAGCTTGGCGAATGCGGGAAGTGGATGCTGGAATGGCCGAAGACCCAAATTCGTCTTGGGGATGTTCTTCAAGGGGCCAGGCGCACCGGCGGCGCCACCTCGAGGCCCCGAGCCCCGATCGTTCGGCCCCCGCCGAGGCGGACAAAAAAAGATGCTGCGGATGAACCGGCGCCACAAGCAGCCGTCACCACCACCCAGACGGAACCGCCGGTCGCCGCCACCGCCGGCCGGAAGCTACCGCCGGTCGCCCCCACCGCCGACGGAAGCTACCGCCGCCACCAACCGCCACAAACAGTTGTTGGGAACGTCTTCCCGCAACCGTCCAAGGTTAGTTCTGACTTTCCGAATTCCCCGACTTTCCGACTTTCCCGACTAACGGATGTGCTATTGTTTATGTTTTAGGACAAAGCCGTTGCACCTCAACTTGGTGGCAACGACGACAATGTTGAGGAGGATGATGATAATGATGTAAACGTCGATGACTACATCAACACTGGCGCCGCCGCGGATGATATGTTCATGCCTCTTATGGATGAAGAACCCTTCCGCGACCACCACATTCAACCTGCTCGTCCCACTTCATGCACACAGCGCCTGGCCTTCACCGACACGCCTCCGGATGCCGGCGATCATCAAGCTCAACCGGGTAACATTTTCACCCCTACCACACTGAAAGAAACAGTTAAAGCGGGGTTCACTGCACCCCCACAATCCCAGAGAAGAAGAAAAAGAAGAGTCATCAAAGGAAGAGAAAAGCATACTCTGCGAGCCAGCAAGATCCTAAGATCCGGGGTCCTGAAGACACGAATCCACAAGGCTACTCCAGAGTTCATGAAGCTGGTAAATCTATCTTGTCCGGGGACATGCTCCGCCTTGCAGAAGGACCCATGATTACTTTGCAGAATAGTATCTTGTATCTAGAGGAGACCCTTCTTAAAGAGAAGAACCCAGGTTACCCGGCGTTCTCGGTCAAGGTGCCAAAAGAGTTGGTGGACTTCGTCCAGGAAGACCCCGCAGATGTGTTCTTCATAGCGTACGAGGACATCTTCAACCTGTATCACTCCAAACGGCTGGACTATAACATGGTCCGCCTATATGCTCTCGATGCGGCGATGAAGATCAGGAGAGATGATACCCCGTACATCGCGATAGTGGATCCCTACTACATGCGCGACAGCCATCTGGTGGAAGGATCAACAACACGGGAAACGGCCAAGGAGTACCTCGTTAGGGTCTTCCTGGCCAACAAGGAGAAGACCGCCCTTCTTCTGCCTTACTTTTTCGAGTAAGTACACATCTGCTCGCCACCGTCCTATCTTATGTCTTCTTGTACATTTCTTCCATCGCTGATCCTTTGTCCAACATTCTGCTTCAATTGTGTTGAGCAGGGACAAGTACTGCGCACTCATCCACGTATCCCCGAGGTGGTCCGTTGCCACTTATTTGGACTCGGGGAATAAATCCCAGCCGAGATCATACAACAGAATAAAGGGTGTTCTCGATGACGCTCTCGAGGCCTATGCCAAAAAGGGCGGCCCCTTCCATAAGAAGTCGGAATTTTTCACGGAGGACGACAACACACACAAGTTCTTGCATGGGACCGGATTCCATTGCGTCAAGCAACTGGATGGCAGTGTGATGGAGGCCTACTATGCCCTCCGTCACCTTAAAACGATTGTCCGGGATTGCGAGAAAACGAAGATTGCATCTAATCTCGCAGAATACACCAAAATGGCGGAAGGTCTCACCGATGCTGATTATAGACAAGACTTCCATCGCATCCGGCTGCAGTTAACAAATATCATCCTCGACGATGTCATGCACGCCTCAGGGTCCTTCCACTTCCGCTTCGGTACGTAGGATGTATTATAAAAGATAGCCTTGCTAAGCATTACTAGCTAGTGTATACTTTTTTGTAGAAGTGCATGTGTAGGGTTATATATTATATATATGCTATGCTATGAAACCCAAATAGGATAGCCATATGATTTCCAACCATGACAACATTGATTGATCGTCTTGCCTCTATACTTAGATGAACAAATTATACTCTATGTATATCACTAACCAATATATATCCCAATCCATCTTCAGTGTTGTCTCAGAAGGAAATGGAAGAACGACTAGCGGCGCAGAATGACACCAGGGAGTGGAGGACGAAAGGGGGCATTCTACCGTTCCCGGCGCCGCTCAAGAAGAGGAAACCATGATCATGCTCCATCATCGCGGCGGTGACAACTTCATTTGTACTAAGACTTGTGTGTGACATGAGATGAACCTTTGTACCAATTAAGACTTGTGTGACATGATCGAGATGGAACTTTTGTAGACTTGTGCTTTGGCACTTGTCACTATATGCATGTATGTATCTTGGGCTCTAAGTGTTTGTCATGACATAGTAATGTGTTTGTTTTCATATACCGTGTCAAAATATATTATTGTTTCTATTATTCCTATATTTCCTGTAATATACATGTATTTGTACAGGAAAATAAGAATTTCTGTATTTCTGGAAAAAACTTTTGTGGCACATCATTTATTTTTTTGTGGCGCACCAGCAAAAGGTGCGCCACAGAATTCGTCTGCATGTGGCCTACCCAGATATTTCTGTGGCGCACGCTTCTGGTGCGGCACAGAAAGTTGGTTTCTGTGGCGCATGCACATGGTGCGCTACAGAAATAAATATTTTAGTGGCGAGGATTCTGTGGCGCACCCAGGAATTCTACGGATGCGCCACGGAATTAGATTTTGGTGCGCCACTGTTAACCCTTTTCCCACTAGTGGGGGTTCACTCATTGGAATGTTTGGGGAAATCGCATTTTCACATGCACAGTTTTTGCACCCAGATATTCCACAAAAACAATGGTGAAATAATGTCTCAGGGATTCCTAGTGCTTGTTGGAAACCCCTTGGAAATTCTGGTGCTGTCAAGGCCGGAGACTTTGAAAGTTTCTGGCTCAGGACAGCCAGAGATTCCGGCCTCAGGTTTTCCTGGACTAGGTGAAATTGCCAGCGCTTGGCGTAAGCGTCGGGTGCCCAGTCCGGAGACTGGCCGGAGACTTTGGAAGTCTCTGGTCTGTGCTGTAACATCCCAGGTTTTTCAAAAAGTTGAAAAATCAGAAAAATTTAAAACTTTTGAAAACTATTATGTATTTTGCATTGAAAAGAAAAATCATGCATGCATTCATCTACATATTGTATTGTTGCATTTGATATTTCAAAAGTTGGAATATTATTTCCACTTGAAAACCTATTTGTGAAAATGTTAAAAACAAAATAGCAATTATGCTATTTATCTTATTTCTACTTTATTGGTTAGATGTGTTATGTTTTGATTGTATTTATTGAAAATAAGTATTTTCTTATGTTTACAATTGTGGTACTTAATTTTATTTAAGCCATATGTGATTTGTTTTAAAAGCCTATTTTAAATTTGACATTAAGTGTCAACCTTTCCTTTAAACATATTTTGAAATGTTTATTTTTTTGCAATTGTGGAGAAGTGTGTTTGGTTGCTTAAAAAGAAAGGTTTTGTTTTTACAAAATTATTGAAAGTGGGTTGAATTTTTTGGATTTAAAATTCAAAAGTTATTTGTTTTTGAATAAAACAGAAAAGAAAAACGTTTTCTGGAAAAAAAATGCGCATCCTAGCTAAATGGGCCAAGCCCATCTACCTAACTACCGCGCGCAGCAAGGAACGGCCCACGGCCCAGCTCGCGTGCTCTCTCTCACCGCTAGGCGGGCCCCACTTGTCATCCCGTCCCCTCGATGTGATGAACACGGAGTCCTCTCCGAACCCTAACCAAAATCGGAACAAAAATCCGTTAGGATCCGTTCACGATTCTATCGTGCCTCTCCCCTATATAAGCACCCCGACCCCCTCGTTCTTTTGCCCCACGCAAACCACCACGAGAGCCACTAGGCCGTCCACACGACACCCCGCCGCGCCACCATTATCGACGACGAGTTCATCGAATTCCGGTGAGCACACACACGCATTGCCCCCTCATTCCTCCCCTTCGCTTCACCTTGATCTTGCGCATCTTCCTGACTAGGCGTGGTATTTTATTGCGCAGCAGATCGAACAATCCGTGCTCGACCAGAAGCTCCAGCCGCCGCCCGACTTTGGCGAGGGATACACAGAGGAGAAGGACGCCCGCTACATCCTCGACCATGACATCAGCTTCGCCGCGACGCCCTGCACCTCGCGGTATGCGCCAAGCCCTCCCGTTCATGTTCTTTCGATTTCCGACGAACTTCTGGCGATGGCGCCACCGTAGACAGTAGATCGTTGGCGTAATTCCGGCCAGAGCGCCGCCCGTTCATGGTCGCTTGATCTAGGACCGTTAGATCCAGATCCAAAGGTGGAGATTAGATCCGCGCGGCGACGCGGTACCGTCCAATCAGATCTCGCCACGTCATCAAGCTGCCCGCGTCACCCGTCCGTCCGCGCCGCATCTGCCCGTATCTGCCCGCAAAGACGACGCGCACCAATCAGAGGACGACACGTCGCCCAGGGACTTCTGCGCGAAGATTTTATTTGTTTTCTCTACAGCTTAGCCCCTACGCTTTACAGATTAGTCCCTGCGATTTAGATCTATCATTAATTTTTACTCCCTTATCCAAATTTTATGAACTTTATATTTTTGGATAGCTTATGACGTGTAGAAACTTTTAGCATGTTTAATTTTAGGTTTTGTCGAATTAATTTTGTCTAATTTAAAAAGTGGCTTAAATAGTATTTTGAACATAACTCTAATTTAAAAATTGATAGTTGATCAAATTCTTTTGCTATAAGTTTGTATGCCTAAGTATTGGCCGTAAGAATACTCTACTATTTTTGTAAAAGTATTTTCTATGATCTTTGTAACTAATATGGATTAAATGCTTGTGAGGTGTTATTTTAATACTTAAATTTTTTTAAAATTATTTTTCTTCACCTATTCGGCTAATAAAATGACTTAGTCATATTATGATCACTTTAGTTACAAAACGTACTTAGAAATATTTTGCCTCTCCAAACAAAGTATTTTTCTTCCTTAGAAAATATTTGATAATTATTTTGACAACACTATTTCCTTAGAAAAAATTTAACACCTTAAAAGTGCTAAATCTTCTCCTTACAAAAATTTAGCATCTTGAAAACTTAGTTGTTTTATAATATTTTCCTAAGTGTTATTTTTGACAAGTGTTTGTCCTTAAAAATTTTATCAACTATTGTTTTAAAGTATTTTTCCTTAGAAAAATACCAAAACCTTATTTTATGAACCCTTACTTAGAAATTGTTTTGACTTATTGTTTGACCTCTTTGGTCCTTAGTTATGTTTGGACCATCTTACTTGTCTTGCATTAACTTAGAATAATTTCATGGCATGGCATGCATCTCTAGTCCTTAGAAATATTTTGTACTTCTTACATGACATTCCTCCTTAGAAAAATTGAGGATGCATGTTAGCCCTTTTAACCCTCCTAGTCAAAAACCACTAAGTTAGAAATTAGTGGAAAAAGTTTGCATTGTTATCCTTGGAGAATTCAACATGAAGTTAGAGGACCAATGAAGGACTTAGCCAAGAAAAACAAACTCTAAGAAGCATCTCCAAGAAGTCAAGGTACTTAGAAGAAAATCAAGGGGAAGTTCACGAAGACCAACCACGTACATTTTTCTAAGTCTTTCTTTCCCTTCTCTCTTTCTTCCTTCTTCTCTTAGAATTCATGGTGACTAGGTTATATTCAAGACCAACCTTGATGCTGCCAACATCATCGACTGCAGAACCATCAAAGTCTACAAAAGTCAATGAAGTCAACACACCAAGGAGAAAGCTACAAGGAAGCCTGGAGAAGATTCTTGGAAGACCAACTACTTCTTTCCTCTATCTTCTCTTTCTTTCTATTTTTGTCTCACTGTGGACATAGACCAAGTCCTTGGTGTTTAAGACTAAGTTTCTAGAGTGCTAAGTGAAGACCATTGAAGATCAATGAAACTACAAAGGAGTTGAAGATGTTTTGAAGATCAAATATGAGAAGACTTGAAGTAGCCTTACAACTTTTCAAGTTGTTGTTTTATCAAGTTTATTTTGCCAAACCTTGACCTTGACCTAGCCAAATGGTTTAAGTTATTTTTTCTACTTCCTTAGAATGTTTTTCATGTCATGCATACCCTAATTCCTTGGAATGTTCTGCATCTCATGCATGTCATATTTTTCTAAGTGTTGCATTTATGATTGTACGTTTATTTGTGGCTTGTTTGACTTGTTAGAAATTTCGGAGAGAGACGAAGGCTTGTGCAACTGCTACTCCTGCTCTCCCTGTTGCCAAGGCAAGTGGCACACCCCCCATAAATTTTCCTAAGTATTTTTCTATGCATGACTTAGTGTATTTCTTTATATGCATGTGTTGGATAGTATTGCTATGCTAAAACTACTATCTCTCTTACACTAGTTGTGTCTAGAATCCTATTGATTCTTAGTAGAAATATTGATGCTATGCAAAAAGTGTTTATTGAAAAGCTTAATTCTACTAAGTTAATTTATCACCTGGGTGGACTTGGTTTTGACAAGATGAGGAAAAAGTTGAGTGTTGTCCCCAGGGATGTGAAATCGGCTGTGGGATAGTCACTTGTGGATGGCCACCCAGGGTATTAAAGGGACCAATGTTTTCTCTAAGTGGAGTTGCTTCCCGTGCAACCATTAGTCATATGGGCTCTGGCTAGATGGATTAAGTTGCGTGGACTCCTCCCGGCTTGACAAGCAGATGTAGAGGATGTAGGTGGAACGGGTCAAGCTGGTATGGGATGGGGGAAATGCTTCTGAAAAGTCTCGTCTCAACTCTCTCCTTTTCCTTAGCACAATTTGAGTGCTTGAGGATAGTTTGGGTTTGTTGGGTCTAATGGTGAAAGCGCACAACCTCTGCAGAGTTAAAAACTAAGTACTTAGCCGTGTCCCCGGTTACGGACAATTCAAGCAGCTGATCAAGGATGTCAACGGAGGCTCCCAACATCTCAATTTCTGTAAGTAAAATTTTGATGGGTGAACAAGGGTAGACGAGACTATGGATTACATGCCATATTGTCTCAAACATTTGAAGAAAATGTTTTACAAAGTGTTAGGCAAAATTGGCTTTTATGCAAAACAGCCTTGAACTCCACCAGCCAAATATGCATATAGGTTATTAGAGTTATTCCACTATGTGTCCACATAGTGTCACTTGCCAGATCCATTTTTAATGGTATCTTACCCACTCTGTTGCAAAATTTTATTTGTTGCAGATTGTTCTGACGACGAGTGAGTTTTGTTAAGGGTTTTGAGTCTGCAACCAACATGTTTTCGCCTGTGGCACATGATGATGATGGAGACTCCATGAAGAATAATTTTCCATTGCTTTACTCTTTTAAAGCTAGCTTCGAGCTATGTAAGTTGTAACGAATATTTTTCCAAGTACTGGATCCACGTGTAATAATTGATACAATGTTGTGATATTTCATCTTAGACTGTGTGTGCAAATGAATCGATCCAGGGGTTCACACTATACACAGGTACCTTGCCAATTTCTAAGTGCAGGTACGCTACATGTGCGGAAATTCCGGCCACCTCTGTGGGGCGGAGATTCCGCCCAGGCCGGAGATTCCGGTCTCTGGACTGGAGATTCCGGGGTTATTTTTCCTGCAATGGCTAGATTTCGTGGTGGACTATATAAGGGCCTTCTCCTACCTTGAGAAGGGTACCACGACCAGAAATATCTCTCCCACCATTGTTGCAAGCTTAAAACTTGTAGATCTCTCTCCCTACCCACTCAAACAACTTGTCCTTCTAGGATTTGGGAGAGTTGACCTAGATCTACACTTCCACCAAAGCGATTTGATTTCCCTATCCATTCCTTTGAGGAACTTGTTGCTCTTGGGTTCATTGGAATCCTAGACGGTCGTTGTTCGTTCTTGTGGCTTTGGTAGCCACGAGGACTAGCCGGGAGCCTCCAATTGAGTTGTGGAGACGTGCCCCGGCCTTGTGATTCTTGCGGCTTTGGGAGCAGTGGGAATTTAGTGAGAGCCTCCAATTCGGTTGTGTAGTGTGCCTCATCCTTGTAAAGGTTTGTTGTCGACCTTGAGGGCATCATATAGTGGCTCGTGGAACTCCTCATTGGAGGATAACACGAGGGAGATACGGTGTGCCATATCACGGCTATTCGGGGATCACTTGTGACCCCGCACCGCTCCAACGAAGACGTAGCTTCGATTGGGAAGTAAACTTCGGGAATCATCTCCGTGTCACCGTGTGCTTGTCTTTCTATATACCTTTACTTGTTTTGCTAGCTTATCTTGTTTAGTATATCTTGTTAGCTAGCTTATTGCTCATCATATAGGATTGTTCACCTAGTTGCATATCTAGAGAACTTATATTTGAGCAATTCCCTAACTTGTTGAAAAGAAAATTAAAATTGGTAGTTACCTATTCACCCCACTCTAGTCAACCTACTCGATCCTTTCACTATTCAGAGTATGTTCATCATGATATTTGTGTTATCTATACCTCTGAATGAAAATGATTATGTTAGTGATCGCCATGGGAAAAGTTGGTTATATAGATCTCACGAACTTGACGCACATTTTACTATCATTGCAATAAAACATGACCCATTGTGTTTAAGATTATGATGCTAGTGGCATGGTAAATGTTCGAGGTTGGGAGTTAGCTCATATGTGTTGTCACATGGCAAACTTTCAACATGCGCTTCACTTAGTTGATATCATGTGCTTTTGTCTATGGATGATTATCATGGAGAAATAAGTGTGGAAATAAAGTAAGTTTAGATGAGTTTGTATAAATGGTTAGAGAGACGCCTGGGCCGCCAATATAAGCCATGCATCATTCATGGTGGAAATTTACTTACATGCTATGGTGAACCATCTGTGATACACCTTACAATAAAAATCTATACCAATGGTAAATAAAAATGGTGTTGAGGTTGTTCATTTTGTTTGTTTGTCTTGTTGTTTTGATATGGGCTTGATCCATATCCTGGAACAAGAGGTACCCAAGTTGACGCTCTTAATGATACCATTATTACTTACAATGATAGCTAACTTGAACTTGCTTTGTGTCCCAAGTTGAGTAAACCATGGAGTAGGTACTTGTATTCAAGGGGCATGAGACATCCAACCTTTACTTTGTCAAGCACACTACTCATATTTGCTCTCACATTAAACTATAATCATTCAAGATGCTATGATAGGGGAATGAGAGCTTGACACCAAGTATTACCACATTGCAATCATTAATTTAAGTTGGAGAGTTTGGAGGTTAGGTGAAACTTATGCATGCTTTACCTCTACTCACTTATATATCTTTCCAAAGTGTCCACCAAACATATACATGTGGTCCATATTATTCACCCCCCTCTAGTCAACCTACTCGATCCTTTCACTATTCAGAGTATGTTCATCATGATATTTGTGTTATCTATACCTCTGAATGAAAATGATTATGTTAGTGATCGCCATGGGAAAAGTTGGTTATATAGATCTCACGAACTTGACGCACATTTTACTATCATTGCAATAAAACATGACCCATTGTGTTTAAGATTATGATGCTAGTGGCATGGTAAATGTTCGAGGTTGGGAGTTAGCTCATATGTGTTGTCACATGGCAAACTTTCAACATGCGCTTCACTTAGTTGATATCATGTGCTTTTGTCTATGGATGATTATCATGGAGAAATAAGTGTGGAAATAAAGTAAGTTTAGATGAGTTTGTATAAATGGTTAGAGAGACGCCTGGGCCGCCAATATAAGCCATGCATCATTCATGGTGGAAATTTACTTACATGCTATGGTGAACCATCTGTGATACACCTTACAATAAAAATCTATACCAATGGTAAATAAAAATGGTGTTGAGGTTGTTCATTTTGTTTGTTTGTCTTGTTGTTTTGATATGGGCTTGATCCATATCCTGGAACAAGAGGTACCCAAGTTGACGCTCTTAATGATACCATTATTACTTACAATGATAGCTAACTTGAACTTGCTTTGTGTCCCAAGTTGAGTAAACCATGGAGTAGGTACTTGTATTCAAGGGGCATGAGACATCCAACCTTTACTTTGTCAAGCACACTACTCATATTTGCTCTCACATTAAACTATAATCATTCAAGATGCTATGATAGGGGAATGAGAGCTTGACACCAAGTATTACCACATTGCAATCATTAATTTAAGTTGGAGAGTTTGGAGGTTAGGTGAAACTTATGCATGCTTTACCTCTACTCACTTATATATCTTTCCAAAGTGTCCACCAAACATATTCAGATTTTCATCATCACTCTATGACCAATGTAGGATATCCATGCTTATCATTATGCATACATGTGGTCCATATTACTATTTGTTATGTTACACTTTGTGATCTATCATTGAACATCTTTGCAATGAATACTTGATATCACTTCATAAACTATTTGCATATTGCTACTCCTTTGAAGAATGAATCATTTGACTTTATGTAGCAGTAGCAATCATCTTGGATATCCATTGATAGTGTTATATTGCAAAGTCCATGTTAGTTTTATCACCTTCATACTCGAGGACGAGTATTGGTTAAGCTTGGGGATGTTGATGCATGTAAAATGCATACATGAACTTTGCACTATATCACATATATTCCAATCATATTTGAAACATATAAGGGTTATATCACTGTTATTTAATGATTTTAGGAAATAAAAGATTTGTTTCCTAATTTTATGGAATTAACTCTGCGCAGGCAGAAAATCCTATTTCTTTCCTTTTATGTTTCAGGTACTTAAACGACGTCCAAAAATTATGGAAAAATACAGGCGCCATTATTTTGGAAGGAGGAAGACGTGGGAGCGAAGGAAGCGAACAAACGAAGGCCGGAGGGCCAAAAGAGGGTGGCCCACGTGGCCAAGTACTGTGGCCGCGTGGGGCCCACTCGTTTGGGCCTCGACGCTCCACCGTCGTCGATCTTTTCTCCACCGACCTACTCTTGACCTAAAAACGCCTGTAAAAAAGGTCTCCCGTCGTTCTGAGGAGGGAGCGCCGCCGAAACACAGAAACACGAAAACAGAGAGTTAGAAGGCTGCCGCTGGAGAAGATCGGAGGGGGGAAACGCCACCAGAATCACCTCCGGAGGGCTCCACCCCCCTCCGGCGTGTTCATCATCAACATCTACAGCAAGATCATCTCCATCTCCCCACTGTAAACTCTTGCAAACATGATGTATGATGCAATATACTTTTCCCTTGAACTATTGTGTCTCCCCATCTATATTTGAGAAGTGATTTGTTCATGGCAATAGTGAAATAGTTCGTTGATTGGTTGCATACAAGTTTTGTTATCTTTTATGATTGTCTTGATGTACAACGTATGAGTGCACGCATATGTTGGGGAATGCATGTAAGGTGGTCACCATAGTGTAATGGATTGAGTAGGATAGGTCGGAGTAGAGAGAAACCGGTGTCTGAGACTTGAAGTTACTTTATGGGGGATATATATGGGGGACCCTAGAACTTAAGGCTATGGTGGGACAATTATGTCTTAATAATTCTTGTGCTGCACATTTATTTGGCCATGAGATCCATCATAAGAGTTGTGTGATTTGCTCATTTACTTGGCTACACCTATTTATGGCTCCCTCCTAAAAGAAACAATTAAGACTGAAACATGTGCTTCACTAATTGTGACAACCACACGAATGAAATAAAAATTGCCAGAACATTTGATCCCTTGAGATATTTGCTACTTGCTACTTTGAGAAACTTGCTTGAGAAAACTGCTGAGAGAAATTTGCTCTAAGAAACTTGCTACTAGATAAACCCATTCCACATCACTTGCTCCATTAGTTAGAACATTTCATATTTATTGCTTTGCATAAAAGGCCATATAAGAGGGTTATAGTGCTTTATAGAATAGATAGTTTACCTTCAGCTCCTCATGGGTTCGATACTCAAATACTTGTCGAATAGAGCTGAAGTGATCCCCTGCTCTTGGGGGTTATCACAAGGGGAGGAGATCAACCTAACATTCTCCCCCTTGATCTCCACCTTTACTTTTAAGTATGTACTTTTTACTTTACTCGTTTCATCACAGATCAGTACATAGAGCATGTTTCATCGTCATAGCTCAATTGCCGATAGAATCAGAGAGCTACAACATACCTCTCTGTTTTGAAACAATTATGTTTCTTTTCGGGTCTCTCATTATCCAGTAATTATAGGCTTTCCATTTAAACCCATGCCGGCTAGTGTTCCATGAACACATTGGGTGGTAACACTTCCGTAAGCGGATCCGCAAGCATATCATTTGTCCTTTGATGCGTGTCAAGCACATGTTCGTTAGGAGACCTCAAGTGTAAGGTTTGATGAGTGTAGTGGCAAGTCTTCCCTCAGTATGAAACCAAGGTTTATCGAACCAGTAGGAAATCGCAATGCTCTGAAGGTGTCAACGGTGCCAGAAAACTCGGCGCAAAGTCTTGACAGTTGATGTGGAACCTGCACACAAGACAATCAAACTACTTTGCCCCGAGGAGTCAGTGAGGGTGTCAATCCCACCGGCTTTCTGAAAACAAAGCATTGAATGTATAGTGTGGAAAATGATGTTTGCTTGCAGAAAATGAAAGAGAACAATGATTGCAGTAGGTTGTATTTCAGATGTAAAAGAATGGACCGGGGTCCACAGTTCACTAGTGGTGTCTCTCCATAAAGATAACTAACATGCTGGGTAAACAAATTACAGCTGGGCAATTGACAATATTGATAAGTGCATAATATGCATGTGCAAGTTGTAGTGTCTTCTATGAGATTCATTTGGGCATTACGACAAAGTACATAGACCGCTATCCAGCATGCATCTGTGCCTAAATAGTCCACCTTCAGGTTAACATCCGTACCCCTTCCAGTATTAAGTTGCAAGCAACAGACAATTGCATTAAGTAAAGTGCATAATGTAAACAACACATTCATCCTTAGACAAAGCATTGCTGTTTTACCCCCAGTGGCAACAACACATCTACAACCTTCGAACTTTCTGTCACTATCCAAGATTAAATAGAGGCTGAACCCAACTATCTAGCATAAATACTCCCTCTTGGAGTCACAAGCATTCACTTGGCCAAAGCTTCAACAAGTAACGGAGAGCATGCAAGATCATAAAAGACATAGACATGATAATACAATATTCAACTTGACATAGTATCAATATTCATCGGATCCCAGCAAACACAACATGTAGCATTACAATAAGATGATCTTGATCTTGATAGGCAGCTCACAAGATCTAAACATGATGGCACAAGTGGAGAAGACAACCATCTAGCTACTGCTATGGACCCATAGTCCAGGGATGAACTACTCACACATCACTCCGGAGGAAGGCATGGCGATGTAGAGCCCTCCGGTGATGATTCCCCTCTCCGGCAGGGTGCCGAGGAGAGCTTCAGAACCCTCCCGAGTTAGGGTTGACGACGGCGGCGGCGACGGATGTTTTCTGGAGTATTGGCTCGGGTTTAGGGTTTTCCCGAAAAGACGAATATATAGGCGAAGGGGCGGCGTCGGTGGAGGCACGAGGCCTCCTCACCACCTGGTGGCGCGGCTGTGGTCCCACCCGCGCTATGAGGTGTGAGGGCGGCCCACGGCCCCCCTTCGTCTCTCCTTCGGACTCCGTGTACGTGTTGGACAAATAGGGACTTCAGTTCTTGTTTCGTGCAATTCTGATAATATTCGTAGAACAACTTTTCAGGAACAAAAAAAGCAGATAACAGGAACTGGCACTGTGGCATCTTGTGAATAGGTTAGTCCCAGAAAATGCATAAAAATTATACAAAGTGTATATAAAACATGTAGCAATTGGTATAATATAAGCATGGAACATCAGAAATTATAGATACGTTGGAGACGTATCAAGCATCCCCAAGCTTAGTTCTACTCGTCCTCGAGTAGGTAAAATGATAACAACAAATAATTTCTTAGGTGACATGCTACCACATAATCTTGATCAAATAATATTGTAAAGCATATGTCATGAATGAAGTGACTCAAGGCAATGGTCTATAGTTTGCTAACAAATAGATAATGAGTAAACACTGAATCATATAAGCAAAAGCTTTTCATAAATAGTACTTTCAAGACAAGTATAAAAAAGTTTTGCATAAGAGTTAACTCATAAAGCAAAAGATTCTATGTAAAAGGCATTGAAGCAACACAAAGGAAGATTAAGTTTCAGCAATTGCTTTCAACTTGTAACTTGTATATCTCATGGATAATTGTCAACACAAAGCAATATAATAAGTGCAATATGTAAACATATAAGAATTGATGCACACAAAGTTGACACTAGTGTTTGCGTCTGAGATAGAAAGGAGTAGGTAAACTGACACAACATAAAGTAAAAGGAAGGCCCTTCGCAGAGGAAAGCAGGGATTAAATCATGTGCCAGAGTTTTTAAGTTTTTGAAATCATAAGGAGAGCATAAAGTAAGTTTTTGAGAGGTGTTTGTTGTTGTCAACGAATGGCAGTGGGCTCTCTATCTCCCTTATCACCCAGACTTTCAAGAGCGGCTCCCATGAAGGACGTTATTTCCACCCAAAGGTAGATCATCCCTCTTCTCTTTTGTTTACACATGTATTTTGTAAATTGGTATGACACTCCTCCCAACCTTGCTTACACAAGCCATGGCTAACCGAATCCTCGGGTGCCTTCGAACAATCACATACCATGGAGGAGTGCCTATTTGATATTGCATAACAGTTTGAAAATTGCTTCTGATAAATCATTGGCAAACATGTGAAGAGAATCAAATGGTTAAAGTTGTAATTAATTGGGACTGTGCACCCCATTTGCCAGCTCTTTTTGCAAGTTATTGGATAAGTGGTGTATATGCCACTAGTCCAGTGGTGAAAGTCTGTCATGAGTAAATGACAAGGTGATAGAGAAAACGCCACATAACTTCCTCATGAGCTATAAAACACTGACACACATAAGGAGTAATAAAGTTTTGAATAGTTTAAAGGTAGCACATGAAGTATTTACTTGGAATGGCAGGAAATACCACATAATAGGTAGTTATGGTGGACACAAATGGCATGGGTTTTGGCTCAAGGTTTGGATGCACGAGAAGCATTCCCTCTCAGTACAGAGTTTAGGCTAGCAATTTTGTTTGAAGCAAACACAAGTATAACCAGTACAGCAAGACTTAAATAAAAACATATTGCAAGTATTATAAGACTCTACACCGTCTTCCTTGTTGCTCAAACATTTTACCAGAAAATATCTAGACCTTAGAGATACCAAACATGCAAACCAGATTTCAACAAGCTCTACAGTAGTTCTCCACTAATAGGGTTTAACTACATGATGCAAGAGCTTAAACATGATCTACTTGAGAGCTCAAAACAATTGCAAAGTATCAAATCGAAACAAGACAATGATCTTCAAGAATGAATATGTCTTTTCCAATACCAACTACCACATGTAGCAGTTTCTGTTTCCAACCAAACACCAATCAATTTATTTCAACATAAAACTCTCCAAATAATACTACAATGCAACAAGAGAGTACTTCTCTACAAGAACTAACAGCTCTGAACAAGAGATGCATGAAAAATAAGAGCTAAAAGCATTGCAGTAGCTAGTTAAGAATACTCAACAAATATAAGTGAAGAATATGAGTATTCACATGAAAAAGCAGAGCGTGTCTCTCTCCCCACACAAGAATGCTAGGATCCGAATGTAGCGCCCCGACCGACTGCTATACAGTGATGCTGTGTGTCACCGGTTAAGCGATACAACCGGAGGTTACGGGTTTACCAATCCCCGGCCAAAACCTTTGGCAGGCGTTGCTGGGTACACCTCATTCCAGACAACGCAACACCCCGATTGATGCCTTAACACAGGCACAACTATCAAAGCATAATAGTAAGATCAAGACTTGTGGAACAACTGGCACATCACAGACTCTACGACACAAATCATATAGTTCAACTCTTATACAGAGAAAGATAGCAAATGACAACCAGAGGTCACAGACCCAACATTACATCAAGCGGAAGCGAAAATAGGTTGTTCTAAACAACAAGATCCAAAAATAGGGCCTAAGAGGCCTACAGATAAACATCACAGCGCCAGCTGATCCGGGATGTCCCAAGCTGCCACCTGGGAACCCCAGACTACTCGTCGACGTCCACAAAGAACCCACCTTCGAGGTCGCTGAAGTCCTCCTCTGAAACAAAACAAACGACGTTGAGTTCGACGAACTCGCAAGATTAAGACCTAATATATGCTCGATGATTAGCTTTCAAGGTTTTATGGCTCTTTTGCATAAAGCTGATTTTATTTAAGGAAAACATAACTCAAAGGCATCAACTAAACAGAATAGTTTTCAAAAGAGGTAAGAAGTAACTCTTTCTTTCATCACCTTCCTCATCATCAACCATTTTCAACCACTGCACCTGTTCATCAAAGGCACCTCCCCGAATCACCCTCGAGGAAGCTCACCTTGCAATCGTGAGTGGTACCTCTAGTACCCAAGTTTTAATCATTCCGTTAAAGTTATTCTATGATCTCTGAATGCGTTACCAAGTCGTCCATAACCGCGGACACGGCTTTTCGAAAAGATTTATCCTTGCAGGGGTGTACAATGTGAAAGTCGCCAGGTTCCCGAGGGACCTCCCAGCTCCTTATCCATGCATACCGTCCGGCCCATTGCCTAGCTCTTAGATCTCTTCCGGGGAAAGCCGGCTGGGTGGGAGTGGCTACGACCTTTACCTCGCTTAAGACTAACCAAGGATCATCAGTGGCGGTAGGACAGCCAGGATCACAACACCCCGCCCCACGGCCACTCATTTTCCTAACACCATAGTCCTCATCTCCGTCTTGGCCACCAACTCAACGCACGCGCAAATGGAAAGCCAAACTAGAGGACCCTCGGCTAGTCCGCCACAAGTTAGTCGGTCGACGAGGTTCCATATGCCCATGCATGGTTGCACGCTCAACTTGGCTCGTAGGCGAGAACTCGCACTTAGGCGGCGAGAACGAGACAACCCACCACATCCCATGTGGCCTCTCATCCCCATCTTTTAGCATTTTATTATCCGTCACCACAATTCTCCACCATCATTCTCATCTCAACACCTGTTTCCAACCTGAAGTAACCATAGCACCACTATGCCGGTACTAAGCATGGCTAAGAATCAACATAGCATAGTAAGTATCTCAGGCCAACAATACAAACCTATGGATAATAGGAGGGAGAACAGGTATTGGCATCGGAATCTTAATGCAACTATAGGATACTCTAATCCAATAAAATTGACATTTGGAACCGCATGCAATATTATAGTGGAGAAAATAATTGCGGAAATATAGGATAAGACATGCTCAGAGGGGGGGATTACGCTTGCCTTGTTGATACGGCTGGTAGTACGGATCGTCACGAGACGGGGGTGGCACTTCACCTCCTTGATCTACCGAGGCACAAACAACACCGGAAAAACAATCAACACATGGCAAAAGTGCAATGCATACAAGGATGATGATATGACATTTTAGATGCACCCTAGAATTAATATAGCAAGTTCTACCAAAATTAGAGGGGGGGTGCGAGATAATTCTCAACAAGAGAGAAAAACAAGCTCCTTCTTTGTTTTTATGCTTTCCTGTGCTATAGATTATTTGAACATGCATGAATATGATGCTACGGATTAATGCACATTTTTCTGAGCATTTTGATATGAAGAACACATTTTTCGGAGGTCTGGATAGAAAGTTAGCACTTTTATTAATTTTCCCCTTTTTGAATATTTGTTGTTAATTACCTTGATTAATTTCCACAACAATAACCACAATGTGTACTCGGGTTCGAGGGAAAGAGGTGGAACACGACGGAAACATTGTAGTTTGATAACTCTAGACGCGAGAGGGGGAGCGGGGACATGTGCAACGAGGGGAAAAAGAAAAACATCAGCAGAAAAAAAAAGACTGCCTAGCCGGCATGTGGCCCGGCTGGGCTGGTTTCTGTGCCGGCCTGGCTACAGAGGGCTCCGGCCTCTCGGCCGGTTTGGGCCGGCCCAGCAGCCGGGCACGGGCCCGAGCCCGACGGCACACAGCCCGGCTGTGCCGTCTCCACGGCCGGGCATCGCGCGCTGTGCGACAGAACGAAGACGGCGACGGCGGCAGAACGGCGACGCTACGGCGAGGAAAGGAGGAGGAAGGGGGAACGGCGAGCACAGGGAGGAGCAGCGGCTCACCCTGGAGTCGTACGAACCAACGGCGAGGCGCGGGGTGGACTGCAGGCGACGAAATCGAGCGGCGAAGCTCGGCGACGGCTCGGACGGCAGCGGGGGAAACGGCGATGGCGCGGCGCAACGGCGGCGCCCCGGGTCGATTCTGGCGGCGAGGACGGAGCAGGGGACGCGGCGGTGCTCCGGGGCTGCGTCGATTTGGACGGGAGCTCCTCAAATGGCGGCGACGGGCACGGCAAAGGCGGGCTCGGCCATGGCCGTCATAGCGAGCAAGAGGGAGCTAGGGGAGAGGTAACGGGAGAACTCGGGGAGTGAGCAGTGGGGCCTCGTGGAGTTCGTCCTCCTGGCATGGGTGAGGCAGCGGGGAGGGGCGCGACGCGTACGGGGCGAGCACGGCACGGACATGGTGCGGCCCGAGCTGGTCGTGCCCCAGGGTCGCTACAGGGAGGAGATGAAGCTCTTCTAAAAACCCCCTAGAGAACTTCCTCTAATTACAGTTAGGTCCTTGCCCCCTTCTCTTTTAAAACAGCAGCACTATCTGAATTATTTGAGCAACTCAAACACTTCCAAAAATTATGGAATAATTTGGAGATGCTCCCCTGGTCATTTGGTTGCTCCACAAAAATTGGGGTTTATAAATAAAATGTTTCGACCAACTTTTGTTCAGAGTGGTAGATTTAGGCATTTTGCTAAATTCCAAAATGTTGCCCCTTTTTGTAATATTTATAGAAATTGCAAAACATTGTTTTCAACCCTTGGAACTTGCTTGACAGATATAAGATGTCGAGAAACTTTTGGTGTGCAAGTTTGAGTGCCTTCAAGGGGTTGGAGTTTGTTAGAGCAAATTGGGCATCTTGTTTTATCAACTCCATAACATTTCGAAATCAAAGCTGTATTCACTCAAAAGAGACATGTCTAAGCATGGATGCCATGATGCAATGGATGAAAAGCAAAAGCGAAAAAAAATTCTCAGGTTTTTAGGTTCTCGAACTTGGGCTGTTACAACTCTACCCTCCTTACAGGAATCTCGCCCCGAGATTCTAAGACTGCGAGAAGAAGTCGGGATACTCCTCACGAAGACTAGACTCTCGTTCCCAAGTTGCTTCTTCCTCAGAATGGTGAGACCACTGAACTTTGAGGAACTTGGTAGACTTATTCCGGGTCTTTCTTTCAGCTTCATCCAGGACACGGATAGGATGCTCACGATAAGTGAGGTCTTCTTGTAGATCTAGCTCCTCATGATTGACCCCATGGATAGGATCTTTAAAACACCGGCGAAGTTGGGAGACATGAAACACATCATGTACATTTGGGAATTTGACCGGTAACTCCAACTTATAAGAAAGATCTCCTCGCTTAGCCAGGACGGTGAAAGGACCAACATAGCGAGGTGCCAATTTCCCTTTGATACCAAAGCGGCGAACGCCACGAAGGGGAGAGACTCGGAGATAAGCTTTATCACCAATTTCATAGCGAATTTCCTGATGATGCTTGTCATAGTAGCTCTTCTGCCTAGACTGAGCGATCTTCAGATTCTCCCGTATGATTCTGACCTTCTCCTCAGCTTCATTGATCACATCCGGACCAAAGAGTGCTCTCTCTCCAGTCTCGGACCAATTTAGAGGAGTGCGGCATTTTCTTCCATAGAGAACCTCAAATGGAGCCATACCCAGACTAGCTTGATAGCTATTGTTGTAGGAGAATTCCGCGAAAGGAAGGTACTTTTCCCAACCCTTGCCAAAAGAGATCACACATGCCCGAAGCATGTCTTCCAATACTTGGTTCACTCTTTCGGTCTGACCATCAGTTTGAGGATGGAACGCGGTGCTGAAGTTGAGACGAGTTCCCATAGCAGCTTGGAAACTAGCCAAAACTTAGAGGTGAAAAGGCTTCCACGATCAGAAATTATCTTCTTAGGAATACCGTGAAGTACAACGATCCGAGAAACATACAGGTCTGCCAACCTGGCAGCGGTAATGTCAACCCGAACGGGGAGGAAGTGAGCCACTTTTGATAGTCGGTCAATGATTACCCAGATGGCATCATTTCCCTTTGGAGATTTCGGCAGACTAGTAATGAAGTCCATACCAATTTCATCCCATTTCCACTCGGGAGTAGTAATAGGGCGAAGAGTGCCGGCAGGTCTTTGATGTTCAGCCTTTACCCGTCGACAGGTGTCGCATTCAGCAACATACTTGGCAATTTCCCGTTTCATACGAGTCCACCAGAATTGTGGCCGAAGGTCTTGGTACATCTTGGTACTACCGGGATGGATAGAGAGAGGTGACTCATGAGCTTCTTGGAGAATGAGCTCCCTCAAATTTCTGTTCTTTGGCACTACCAAGCGGTCACCAAAGTAAACAACTCCGGATTCATCTTCCGAGAAACATTTGGCCTTGCCACTAGCAATGTTCTTCTTGATATTCCGAATACCCTCATCCAGCTTCTGAGCATCCTCAATCTGGTCTACAAGAGTAGCTTTGATCTCCAGATTTGCAAGGTAGCCGGAGGGAACAATTTCCAAGTTCAGACGGGCAAACTCCTCATGAAGAGCGGGTTGAGCCTTCTCAATCATCAGATTGTTGCAATAGGACTTCCGACTTAGCGCGTCAGCCACGACGTTTGCTTTGCCGGGTTGATAGTTCAGACTCACATTGTAGTCCGTGATTAACTCCAACCAACGCCTTTGCCTGAGATTTAAATCCGGCTGGGTGAAGAGGTACTTTAGACTCTTGTGATCCGAGAAGATCTCGCATCGGTTACCAAACAGGTATGGTCTCCATTGCTTCAAAGCATAGACCACAGCGGCAAGCTCTAGATCATGAGTAGGGTAATTGAGCTCATGCGGCTTAAGTTGGCGAGAAGCATAAGCCACAACATGGCCATCTTGCATTAGCACACAGCCCAAACCTTGTAGAGAGGCGTCACAGAAGACGACGAAATCCTTGCTTGTGCCGGCAGGACAAGCACAGGAGCGGACGTGAGCTTGGCTTTCAGTGTTGGAAGCTCTCTTCAGCTTCGGCCGACCATACAAACTTTTATCCTTCTTGAGAAGGTCAGTCAATGCCTTGGCTATTTTGGAGAAAGCTTCGATGAATCGGCGGTAGTAACCCGCCAATCCGAGAAAGCTACGAATGTCCTTGACTGACATTGGAGTTTTCCAGTCTAGAATAGCTTGAATTTTGTCGGGGATGACTTCCACACCATTGGCAGATATTACATGTCCAAGGAAGACAAGTTTATCCAACCAAAACTCACACTTGGAGAACTTGGCATAGAGACGGTGTTCACGAAGCCGTGTCAGAACCAACCGAAGGTGTTCATCATGCTCTTCGTCGGTTTTAGAATAGATGAGGATGTCATCGATGTAAATGACGACAAACTTATCAAGATAATCCATGAAAATGGAATTCATGAGCCTCATGAAAGTAGCTGGAGCATTTGTGAGACCAAAGGACATGACGGTATACTCATATGAGCCATAGCGAGTAACAAATGCCGTCTTTGGGATATCCTCCTTTCTGATCTTTATTTGATGGTACCCTGACCTCAGATCCATCTTGGAGAATACTCTTGCACCAGCTAACTGATCCAACAGATCATTGATCGGGGAATAGGATACTTGTTCTTGATTGTCACCGCATTCAACGGTCGATAATCAGAACAACGGGCACGGTAGAATCCCTCTTCTTGACAAAGAGTACCGGACAACCCCAAGGTGAACTGCTAGGCTGAATGAACTCCTTCGCTAACAGCTGATCAATTTGCTCCTTCAACAGAGCCAACTCTTCCACCGGCATGCGGTAGGGCTTCTTGGAAATTGGAGCAGTACCGGGAAGCAAGTCTATGACAAACTCCACACTTCGATCAGGTGGCATGCCAGGCAATTCTTCTGGGAACACATCCGGGAAGTCACACACCACGTGTATGTCCTGGATTTCAGGAGGGGACAAGCCTTCCATGAAACATAGGGTGATCTCCGGGGAGAGGGGATTGTCTGATGATGGAGGTCCTGAATATGTAGCCCAAAACTGCACATCGTAACCGGAAGGGTGGGTCACGGTGATGGACTTAGCAGCACAGTCGAGATTAGCATGGTATCTTGCTAACCAGTCCATGCCCAGTATGGCATCAAGGCCCTTCGACCTCAAGGCTATCAACGGGAAAGGGAAGGACAGGGATGCTATGATAATCTGGACCTCAGGAGTAACGCCATCGGTTTGCCATTTGGAGCCAGGGGTAGAGATCATCAAGGGACTGCTCATCTTCTCAAACGGTATTTGGTGATCTTTTGCAAACGCAATAGAGATGAATGAATGCGATGCTCCAGAATCAAACAAAACGGTAGCAAGATGGTTGTTGATTCGAAGCTCACCCATAAGAACGCCGGATCCTCTTCAGCTTCTTCAGCAGAGACGTGGTTCAGGCGACCACGCACATAGGTCCAGCCTTGCCAGTTGGAGTGGCAGGGGCTCGTGCAGGAGTTATAGCGAGAGGTGCCTTCTGGGGGCACTCCCTGGAGTAGTGACCAGCCTGGCCACATGTAGCAAGTGAGCCCAGGTGGAGCAGGTAGCATAGGACGGTACCCACTTCCGCCTATCCCAAGTGTCGAAGTAGTGGGACGCGGAGGAGGTGGCCTATATCCTGCTGCCCTCGGCATGAAGGGAGCACGAGGTACGGCGCTGTAGGGACAAACACCCTGCGCTTCTTGCTCTCAGAACCCGAGGAACTCTGGTGTCCCCATGTGCGGGCCTCTTGGAAGCTTCAGTTCCTTTCTTCCTTGCTCAAGGTGAAAGCCTGGTTGAACAGCTCCTGATAGGTCTGGAACCTGAAGGGCAACAACTCATAGCGGAGCTGCGGATTCAGACCCTTGCGGAACAGCTCTTGCTTGTCAGCATCATTGGTCACGTCCCTTGGGGCGTAACGAGAGATGGTTGAACTCACGACCATAAGGCGGAGGTCCATCCGTCCCTGTTGCAGATCCAGGAACTCCCTCCTCTTCAAGTCCATGATGGCTGGGGAATGTACTCAGCACGGAAGGCAGTGCGGAATTCAGCCCAGGTGAAGACATGGTTGGCTGGAAACAAAGCCACATGGCTTTCCCACCAACAGCCAGCAGCACCAACCAAGAGATAGGTGGCAAAGTTGACTTGTTCCGCCAATGGAACATGAAGCGCGGAGAACTTGCGCTCCAAAGCACGAAGCCAATCATCAGCTTCCAGTGGCTCCTTAGCATCAGCAAAGTGGGTGGCTGAGAGCGCAGGAACTCGGTGAGAGTGTTGCACTCGTTCCTCCGTGCATTCTGCTGCACCAACTGCTCAAGCAAGCGCTCATTGCGCCCACGGTTCTCCTCAATGGCCATCAAGACTTGAGCCATCGAGGGTGGTGGCGGCAGATCATCCTCATCATCATTGTGGTTACCGCGACCACCACGGCCTCCACGCCTCCTCGAGCCATTCTGGAGATTTGACAATGACACGGTTAGTATCTTTCTCCGAATGGTCGAACAATAGCATTAGCGTCTACACAAGTACACAGACTAGGGACGATAATACTTGCGAGAAGGAACAACAAGATAGAACTTGGGTCAAGATCAGCATCATGTGCTACTAGTGAGAGTTAAGAAATCACAACTTAACACACTCTAGTTGGCACAATCCGGGACCTTATGTTCAAGTCCGTGGGTTAAAACCCAAAGAAAGGATCAAAGATTGATTGGTAGAAACATCTGAGTTGATTTGGGATTGCAACGCAGCGGGAGCAACGTGACACATAACACTAAAGGTCGAACCCACCCCGTTTCTAATCATTTTGAAGTAACAGGTGAGAAGTAAAACCTTTAAACTCAAATCGAGGTAAGATTGCTCCGAGATTAGAGGGTAACCAGATAAGGAGTAAAAAGAATCCTAAGATGGTTTTCACAACTCATTTTTAGGTTAAAATATTTTCACAAACACTAGACTCAACATCGACCAGTAGAAGGGTTTCCTACAGGCAGTACTGCTCTGATACCAACTTGTGGCGCCCGACCCGACTGCTATACAGTGATGCTGTGTGTCACCGGTTAAGCGATACAACCGGAGGTTACGGGTTTACCAATCCCCGGCCAAAACCTTTGGCAGGCGTTGCTGGGTACACCTCACTCCAGACAACGCAACACCCCGATTGATGCCTTAACACAGGCACAACTATCAAAGCATAATAGTAAGATCAAGACTTGTGGAACAACTGGCACATCACAGACTCTACGACACAAATCATATAGTTCAACTCTTATACAGAGAAAGATAGCAAATGACAACCAGAGGTCACAGACCCAACATTACATCAAGCGGAAGCGAAATTAGGTTGTTCTAAACAACAAGATCCAAATATGGCCTAAGAGGCCTACAGATAAACATCACAGGCCAGCTGTTCCAGGATGTCCCAAGCTGCCACCTGGGAACCCCAGACTACTCGTCGACGTCCACAAAGAACCCACCTTCGAGGTCGGTGAAGTCCTCCTCTGAAACAAAACAAACGACGTTGAGTTCGACGAACTCGCAAGATTAAGAGCTAATATATGCTCGATGATTAGCTTTCAAGGTTTTATGGCTTTTTGCATAAAGCTGATTTTATTTATGAAAACATAACTCAAAGGCATCGACTAAACAGATATTTTCAAAAGAGGTAAGAAGTAACTCTTTCTTTCATCACCTTCTCATCATCAACCATCAACCACTGTACCTGTTCATCAAAGGCACCTCCCCGAATCACCCTCGAGGAAGCTCACCTTGCAATCGTGAGTGGTACCTCTAGTACCCAGTTTTTAATCATTCCGTTAAAGTTATTCTATGATCTCTGAATCCGTCACCAAGTCGTCCATAACCGCGGACACGGCTTTTCGAAAAGATTTATCCCTGCAGGGGTGTACAATGTGAAAGTCGCCAGGTTCCCGAGGGACCTCCCAGCTCCTTATCCATGCGTACCGTCCGGCCCATTGCCTAGCTCTTAGCTCTCTTCCGGGGAAAGCCGGCTGGGTGGGAGCGGCTACGACCTTTACCTCGCTTAAGACTAACCAAGGATCATCAGTGGCGGTAGGACAGCCAGGATCACAACACCCCGCCCCACGGCCACTCATTTTCCTAACACCATAGTCCTCATCTCCGTCTTGGCCACCAACTCAACGCACGCGCAAATGGAAAGCCAAACTAGAGGACCCTCGGCTAGTCCGCCACAAGTTAGTCGGTCGACGAGGTTCCATATGCCCACGCATGGTTGCACGCTCAACTTGGCTGTAGGCGAGAACTCGCACTTAGGCGGCGAGAACGAGACAACCCACCACATCCCATGTGGCCTCTCATCCCCACCTTTTAGCATTTTATTATCTGTCACCACAATTCTCCACCATCATTCTCATCTCAACACCTGTTTCCAACCTGAAGTAACCATAGCACCACTATGCCGGTACTAAGCATGGCTAAGCATCAACATAGCATAGTAAGTATCTCAGGCCAACAATACAAACCTATGGATAATAGGAGGGAGAACAGGTATTGGCATCGGAATCTTAATGCAACTATAGGATACTCTAATCCAATAAAATTGACATTTGGAACCGCATTCAATATTATAGTGGAGAAAATAATTGCGGAAATATAGGATAAGACATGCTCAGAGGGGGATTACGCTTGCCTTGTTGATACGGCTGGTAGTACGGATCGTCACGAGACGGGGGTGGCACTTCACCTCCTTGATCTACCGAGGCACAAACAACACCGGAAAAACAATCAACACATGGCAAAAGTGCAATGCATACAAGGATGATGATATGACATTTTAGATGCACCCTAGAATTAATATAGCAAGTTCTACCAAAATTAGAGGGGGGGTGCGAGATAATTCTCAACAAGAGAGAAAAACAAGCTCCTTCTTTGTTTTTATGCTTTCCTGTGCTATAGATTATTTGAACATGCATGAATATGATGCTACGGATTAATGCACATTTTTCTGAGCATTTTGATATGAAGAACACATTTTTCGGAGGTCCGGATAGAAAGTTAGCACTTTTATTAATTTCCCCTTTTTGAATATTTGTTGTTAATTACCTTGATTAATTTCCACAACAATAACCACAATGTGTACTCGGGTTCGAGGGAAAGAGGTGGAACACGACGGAAACATTGTAGTTTGATAACTCTAGACACGAGAGGGGGAGCGGGGACATGTGCTACGAGGGGGAAAAAGAAAAACATCAGCAGAAAAAAAAGACTGCCTAGCCGGCATGTGGCCCGGCTGGGCCGGTTTCTGTGCCGGCCTGGCTACAGAGGGCTCCGGCCTCTCGGCCGGTTTGGGCCGGCCCAGCAGCCGGGCACGGGCCCGAGCCCGACGGCACACAGCCCGGCTGTGCCGTCTCCACGGCCGGGCATCGCGCGCTGTGCGACAGAACGAAGACGGCGGCAGAACGGCGACGCTACGGCGAGGAAAGGAGGAGGAAGGGGGAACGGCGAGCACAGGGAGGAGCAGCGGCTCACCCTGGAGTCGTACGAACCAACGGCGAGGCGCGGGGTGGACTGCAGGCGACGAAATCGAGCGGCGAAGCTCGGGGACGGCTCGGACGGCAGCGGGGGAAACGGCGATGGCGCGGCGCAACGGCGGCGCCCCGGGTCGATTCCGGCAGCGAGGACGGAGCAGGGGACGCGGCGGTGCTCCGGGGCTGCGTCGATTTGGACGGGAGCTCCTCAAATGGCGGCGACGAGCACGGCAAAGGCGGGCTCAGCCATGGCCGTCATAGCGAGCAAGAGGGAGCTAGGGGAGAGGTAACGGGAGAACTCGGGGAGTGAGCAGTGGGGCCTCGTGGAGTTCGTCCTCCTGGCATGGGTGAGGCAGCGGGGAGGGGCGCGACGCGTACGGGGCGAGCACGGCACGGACATGGTGCGGCCCGAGCTGGTCGTGCCCCAGGGTCGCTACAGGGAGGAGATGAAGCTCTTCTAAAAACCCCCTAGAGAACTTCCTCTAATTACAGTTAGGTCCTTGCCCCCTTCTCTTTTAAAACAGCAGCACTATCTGAATTATTTGAGCAACTCAAACACTTCCAAAAATTATGGAATAATTTGGAGATGCTCCCCTGGTCATTTGGTTGCTCCACAAAAATTGGGGTTTATAAATAAAATGTTTCGACCAACTTTTGTTCAGAGTGGTAGATTTAGGCATTTTGCTAAATTCCAAAATGTTGCCCCTTTTTGTAATATTTATAGAAATTGCAAAACATTGTTTTCAACCCTTGGAACTTGCTTGACAGATATAAGATGTCGAGAAACTTTTGGTGTGCAAGTTTGAGTGCCTTCAAGGGGTTGGAGTTTGTTAGAGCAAATTGGGCATCTTGTTTTATCAACTCCATAACATTTCGAAATCAAAGCTGTATTCACTCAAAAGAGACATGTCTAAGCATGGATGCCATGATGCAATGGATGAAAAGCAAAAGCGAAAAAAAATTCTCAGGTTTTTAGGTTCTCGAACTTGGGCTGTTACACCGAATTATTCAAAAAATAAAACAAACACAGCAAAAATAAAAGCACACACATGCTCCAAGTAAAGCACATTAGATGTGAAAGAATTAAAATATAGTTTCACTACAGATGACCTGATAAGTTGTTGATGAAGAAGGGGATGCCTTGGGCATCCCCAAGCTTAGACGCTTGAGTCTTCTTGAAATATGCTGGGATGCACCATGGGGGCATCCCCAAGTTTAGGCTTTTCACTCTTCTTGATCATATAGTATCACCCTTCTCTCTTGATCCTTGAAAACTTCCTTCACACCAAACTCGAAATAGTTCCCATTAGAGGGTTAGTGCATAATCAAAAATTCTCTTATTCTGTGATGACACAATCATAATCAAAGCCTCTAGACATTAGCTACAGCCACTGATATTTTGTGGAGCAAAGAAATCCACTCAAACATAGTAAAAGAGAGAATGCAAAACAAAAGGCAGAATCTGTCAAAAACAGAACAGTCTGTAAAGACGAATTTTTTTGAGGCACTTAAGTTGCTCAGATGGAACAAGTCCAAATTAATCAAATTTGCTACATATCTGAGGATGATGCATGATTTTTTTCAGAATTTTTCGATTTTTCTGCAGGGAATAAAGCTCAAAACTGTGACAGCAAAAATCTGTCTCTGCGCAGAAATCCAAATATAGTATCAACTTTCAATTAAAGACTTTACTTGGCACAACAATGCAATAACATAAAGATACAAAGGAGTTGTTACAGAAGTAAGCAATACCTTGACTCAAAGAAAAAAGAAAAAGCAAAATAACAGAAAATAAAAACCATGGGTTGTCTCCCAACGCCTTTCAGCTAGCCGCAGAAAGTGAAAATCAAGTGTTACCAAGAGAAGAAGCATCAACATCATAACTTGATCTAACAATAGAGTCAAAAGGCAACTTCATTCTCTTTCTAGAGAAGTGTTCCATACATTTCTTGAGTGGAAATTGGTACCTAATGTTACCTTCTTTCATATCAATGATGGCACCAATCGTTCTAAGAAAAGGCCTTCCCAAAACAATAGGACAAGATGCATTGCATTCAATATCCATAACAACAAAATCAACAGGGACAAGGTTATTGTTAACCATAATAAGAACATCATCAATCCTCCCCAAA
The DNA here is from genome assembly GCA_947311845.1 of Poa pratensis. Taxonomy (NCBI): domain Eukaryota; kingdom Viridiplantae; phylum Streptophyta; class Magnoliopsida; order Poales; family Poaceae; genus Poa; species Poa pratensis. The sequence goes on from CAMZMU010000035.1 coordinate 42,754,320, forward strand.
GGTTTCTTCAAAGCATTATCAGCAAGATAAACATCCAAATAACAATGTTCCAAAGGTGGCAAATCAAGCATATCATAAAGTTTCTTGGGCATGACAGAAATAATAGCACCAAGATCACATAAAGCATTGCAATCAAAATCATTCACCTTTACCTTAATGATGGGTTCCCAACCATCTTCTAACTTCCTAGGGATAGAAGCTTCATTTTCAACTTCTCTTCCCTAGCTTGTATAAGAGCATTTGTAATATGTTTTGTAAAAGCCAAATTAATAGCACTAGCATTAGGACTTCTAGCTAGCTTTTGCAAGAACATAATAACTTCAGAAATATTACAATCATCAAAATCAAAATCATTATGGTCAATGGTAATGGAACCATTGTCTCCCATAGTTCGAAAAATTTCAGCACTCTTATCAGAAATAGTTTCAGCAGTTTTAGGCAATTTTAAACGCTTTGCAGAAGTAGTAGAGACATTCCCAACACCAATAATATTACCATTGATAGTAGGAGGCATACTAGCATGTGAAACATTAGCATTACTAGTGGTGGTGATAGTACAAACTCTAGCCATACTATTCTCTTTATCAATTTTATCCTTTCTTTCCCACCTAGCATGCAATTCAGCCAACATCCTAATATTGTTATCAATTCGAACTTGGATGGCATTTGCTGTAGCAAAAGACTTAGTATCTTTAACTTCATTAGGCATAACTTTCAGTTTCAAAAGATCAACATCAAGAGCAAGACTATCAACCTTAGAAGCAAGAACATCAATTTTACCAAGCTTTTCCTCAACAGATTTGTTAAAAGCATTTTGTGTACTAATAAATTCTTTAAGCATAGCTTCAAGATCAGAGGGTACACTTCTATTGTTGCTGTAGGAATTACCATAAGAATTGCCATAACCATTAGAAGGATAAGGCTTATAATTATTGCTACCAAAATTATTCCTATTGCATTGTTGTTGAAGTTGTTGTTTTTAATGAAATTTACATCAACATGCTCTTCTTGAGCAACCAATGAGGCTAGAGGAACATTATTAGGATCAACATGAGATTTACCATTCACAAGCATATACATAATGACATCAATCTTTTCACTCAAAGAGGAGGTTTCTTCAACAGAATTTACCTTCTTACCTTGAGGAGCCCTTTCAGTGTGCCATTCAGAATAGTTAATCATCATATCATCTAGTAGCTTTGTTGCAGCACCCAAAGTGATGGACATGAAGGTACCTCCAGAGGCCGAATCCAACAAGTTCCTTGAAGAAAAATTTAATCCTGCATAAAAGGTTTGGATGATCATCCAAGTAGTCAGTCCATGGGTGGGACAATTCTTTACCAAAGATTTCATTCTCTCCCATGCTTGGGCAACATGTTCATTATCAAATTGCTTAAATTCATAATGCTACTTCTCAAGGATATAATCTTAGCAGGAGGATAATATTTTCCTATGAAATCATCTTTGCATTTTGTCCATGAATCAATACTATTTCTAGGCAAAGATAGCAACCATTCTTTAGCTCTTCCTCTCAAAGAGAAAGGAAATAATTTCAGTTTTATAATATCCCCATCCATATCCTTATACTTTTGCATCTCACAAAGTTCAACAAAATTATTAAGATGGGCAGCAGCATCATCAGTACTAACACCAGAAAATTGCTCTTTCATAACAAGATTTAATAGAGCAGGTTTAATTTCATAAAAGTCTGCTTTAGAAGCAGGTGGAGCAATAGGAGTGCATATGAAATCATTATTATTAGTGCTAGTGAAGTCACACAACTTGGTGTTCTCAGGAGTACTCATTTTTGCAAAATAAAAACAGGCCGAACCAACAAAAACAAGTAACTAATTTTTTTTGTTTTTTGATAAAGAGAGCAAACAAGACTAAATAAAAAAACTAAGCAATACAAATAACAAAGTAAAGAGATTGGAAGTGAGAGACTCCCCTTGCAAGAGCAACTCGAGATCCCCGGCAACGGCGCCAGAAAACTTGCTTGATGCGTGTGAAGCACACGTTCGTCAAGAGACCTCAAGTGTAAGGTTTGATGAGTGTAGTGGCAAGTCTTCCGTCAGTATGAAACCAAGGTTTATCGAACCAGTAGGAAATCGCGATGCTCTGAAGGTGTCAACGGTGCCAGAAAACTCGGTGCAAAGTCTTGACAGTTGACGTGGAACCTGCACACAAGACAATCAAACTACTTTGCCCCGACGAGTCAGTGAGGGTGTCAATCCCACCGGCTTGCTGAAAACAAAGGATTAAATGTATAGTGTGGAAAATGATGTTTGCTTGCAGAAAATGAAAAGAACAATGATTGCAGTAGGTTGTATTTCAGATGTAAAAGAATGGACCGGGGTCCACAGTTCACTAGTGGTGTCTCTCCATAAAGATAACTAACATGCTGGGTAAACAAATTACAGCTGGGCAATTGACAATATTGATAAGTGCATAATATGCATGTGCAAGTTGTAGTGTCTACTAAGAGATTCATTTGGGCATTACGACAAAGTACACAGACCGCTATTCAGCATGCATCTGTGCCTAAATAGTCCACCTTCAGGTTAACATCCATACCCCTTCCAGTATTAAGTTGCAAGCAACAGACAATTGCATTAAGTAAAGTGCATAATGTAAACAACACATTCATCCTTAGACAAAACATTGCTGTTTTACCCCTAGTGGCAACAGCACATCTACAACCTTAGAACTTGCTATCACTATCCCAGATTAAATAGAGGCTGAACCCAACTATCTAGCATAAATACTCCCTCTTGGAGTCACAAGCATTCACTTGGCCAAAGCTTCAACAAGTAACGGAGAGCATGCAAGATCATAAAAGACATAGACATGATAATACAATATTCAACTTGACATAGTATCAATATTCATCGGATCCCAGCAAACACAACATGTAGCATTACAATAAGATGATCTTGATCATGATAGGCAGCTCACAAGATCTAAACATGATGGCACAAGTGGAGAAGACAACCATCTAGCTACTGCTATGGACCCATAGTCTAGGATGAACTACTCACACATCACTTCGGAGGCAGGCATAGCGATGTAGAGCCCTCCGGTGATGATTCCCCTCTCCGGCAGGGTGCCGGGGAGAGCTTCAGAACCCTCCCGAGTTAGGGTTGACGACGGCAGCGGATGTTTTCTGGAGTATTGGCTCAGGTTTAGGGTTTTCCCGAAAAGACGAATATATAGGCGAAGGGGCGGCGTTGGTGGAGGCACGAGGCCTCCTCACCACCTGGTGGCGCGGCTGTGGGCCCACCCGCGCCTTGAGGTGGTGAGGGCGGCCCACGGCCCCCCTTCGTCTCTCCTTCGGACTCCGTGTACGTGTTGGAAAAATAGGGACTTCGGTTCTTGTTTCGTGCAATTCCGAGAATATTCAAAGAACAACTTTTCTGGAACCAAAAACAGTAGAAAACAGGAACTGGCACTGTGGCATCTTGTTAATAGGTTAGTCCCAGAAAATGCATAAAAATGACACAAAGTGTATATTAAACATGTAGCAATTGGTATAATATAAGCATGGAAGATCAGAAATTATAGATACGTTGGAGATGTATCAAGCATCCCCAAGCTTAGTTCTACTCGTCCTCGAGTAGGTAAAACGATAACAACAAATAATTTCTTAGGTGACATGCTATCACATAATCTTGATCAAATAATATTGTAAAGCATATGTCATGAATGAAGTGACTCAAGGCAATGGTCTATAGTTTGCTAACAAATAGATAATGAGGAACCACTGAATCATATAAGCAAAAGCTTTTCATAAATAGTACTTTCAAGACAAGAATCAATTTTTTTTGCATAAGAGTTAACTCATAAAGCAATAGATTCTAAGTAAAAGGCATTGAAGCTACACAAAGGAAGATTAAGTTTCAGCAATTGCTTTCAACTTGTAACTTGTATATCTCATGGATAATTGTCAACACAAAGCAATATAAGAAGTGCAATAAGTAAACATATAAGAATTGATGCACACAAAGTTGACACTAGTGTTTGCTTCTGAGATAGAAAGGAGTAGATAAACTGACTCAACATAAAGTAAAAGGAGGGCCCTTCGCAGAGGGAAGGAGGGATTAAATCATGTGCTAGAGCTTTTTAAGTTTTTGAAATCATAAGGAGAGCATAAAGTAAGTTTTTGAGAGGTGTTTGTTGTTGTCAACGAATGGCAGTAGGCTCTCTATCTCCCTTATCACCCAGACTTTCAAGAGCGGCTCCCATGAAGGACGTTATTTCCACCCAAAGGTAGATCATCCCTCTTCTCTTTTGTTTACACATGTATTTTGTAAATTGGCATGACACTCCTCCCAACCTTGCTTACACGAGCCATGGCTAACCGAATCCTCGGGTGCCTTCCAACAATCACATACCATGGAGGAGTGCCTATTTGATATTGCATAACAGTTTGAAAATTGCTTCTGATAAATCATTGGCAAACATGTGAAGAGAATCAAGCGGTTAAAGTTGTAATTAATTGGTACTGGGCACCCCATTTACCAGCTCTTTTTGCAAAGTTATTGGATAAGCGGATGTATATGCCACTAGTCCATTGGTGAAAGTCTGTCATGAGTAAATGACAAGGTGATAGAGAAAACGCCACATAACTTCCTCATGAGCTATAAAACATTGACACAAATAAGGAGTAATAAAGTTTTGAATAGTTTAAAGGTAACACATGAAGTATTTACTTGGAATGGCAGGAAATATCACATAATAGGTAGTTATGGTGGACACAAATGGCATGGGTTTTGGCTCAAGGTTTGGATGCACGAGAAGCATTCCCTCTCAGTACAGAGTTTAGTCTAGCATGGTTGTTTGAAGCAAACACAGGATATCAACCGGTACAGCAAGACTTACATAAAAACATATTGCAAGCATTATAAGACTCTACACTGTCTTCCTTGTTGCTCAAACATTTTACCACAAAATATCTAGATCTTAGAGATACCAAACATGCAAACAAAGTTTCAACAAGCTCTACGGTAGTTCTCCACTAATAGGGTTTAATTACATGATACAAGAGTTTAAACATGATCTACTTGAGAGCTCAAAACAATTGAAAAGTATCAAATTATCCATTAAGGCTCGAATCGTTAAGCTCGTTAAGGCTAACGAGCTAAATATAAAGCTCAACTCAGTTCGTTAACTGTTCGCGAGCGCTCGCGAGCAGCTCGTTAAGAAAATAAATCTAAATATAGAGATGACGAGGTAATTGACGATTAACAATAAGTAAAAGTAAAAGGGATTCGATGTTTCCTACATTGGTTGACCATAAATCTCGGTTGTGATATGGGCCTGCTAAACAATGTTGAGTCGTCACCCATTAGGTTGCTAGTTAGATGAGATCTACCTTAAAAAGACATGGGGTCCAAATTAACGAGCTTAACGATCTGCTTGCGAGCCTCGTTAGCTCGCTCGTTCAGCTCATTAGCAATAACGAGCCAAAATCATTGCTCGGCTCTGTTCGTTAGAATAACGAGCCGAGCTAAACGAGTCGACCAAACGAGTGCTCGTTTAGCTTGTCGAGCATCGAGCCTTATGTCCAGCCCTAGCCAGGAGGCCAGTTATTACTTATTAGTACGTGGGTGCCCATAGGCCAGTTATTAGTCCGTAGGGGTATTTTGAGAAGCATTTCCTGCTCCGTAGTAAAATGATTTGCTTGAGACGATTTCAAACACACAGCTTAGTAGGAAAATGTAAGTCTGTACCCAACCATTAATTCCTGTGGCAGAAATATGAACTGTTGGTGAATCCCTTATATACATTCGTGCCAGGAAATAGTAAACTTAGGTCCCCGTGCACCAAAAAAAGGTGCCATAATTATATTTTGAAAAATCATAGACATAAATAGTGACTTAGTGAGTCGTAATTTTCACAAAATGATGTAACCATTTGGTATGTTTCATCATGATGAGAAAATAAGAATGCTAGAGTTTAATTACAAAACTTATATTATATCATACATAAAACAAAAACGAGAGGGTAGGGAGAACACCACTAACTCAAAATCGAGCTAGAAAAATCGTAGTAGCCACACATAACACTTGTCAAATTCAAGGCTCTAATCGTTTATATCAATGCACATGTAGTTAGATGGAACGAAGTCACGCCTATTAAATTGAACGAAACTGCTTCATGCATGACAATCATTGCCCGATCGTTGTACGACACTAGAATCGGAAGGTCCTCGCTGAGTTGATGATGTCGTCCATCGGACGGAGCACTCCGACAGACAAAGCATCGGACAAAAAATATCGTACACATAGCAGTGCTCTAAATTGAACTATCGGACACTGTTGCACCGAACACAACATTCTATCACTGGAGAGGGCCAACTGCCCTCTTGCTCCCTCGGCACTGGAGGGTGTCCCTGTGAATGCGTTATCGACGAGTGTCGGCACCTCCCTGGCTCGGGGTGGTGTCTCTAGATAAAAGCCGAGATTCAGTCCGAATCGGCGATGACGACAGCTTTGATGTTGTTACTATGTTGGAAATACTGTCTTTGGAGACATGATTCGGAGGAGCAGATGGTTTTCGGTGTTGCATTGCACTGGTGCTGTTTTGCAGGACAGGGGTGTTCAAGAGGATTGATCGAACATGGACCCCAAAATCCCGAGGCCCCAAATTATAGTCGTTGTCCAATTCCAATAATAAGTTCCCCCCACCCCCCCTAAAACAAAAGTGGGTACGCTCGGTTTTCAGAAGGTAGCAGCTCAACACTAACACGTAAATTGCAGTAGGCCACGATTGCTTCAATCAAAGAAAAATGTCCCATTACATCATAAACAACTTTAGGGTTGTTTTTACTCTTTCAGCATTAATACTTGTTAATATATTTTATGAATATTTAATGAAATAATATATTCTAAAGTTATCTAATAAAATAAACGCGAGTGGAAATTTTTGGCTCCCGAGCCCAGTGCTCCCTCCAATTTCAAAAAATCGAAAATGATATTTATGACTTACAAAACATTCTGAAAAAAACTCCGATGTAGATAACAGTATATTCCACAAACATGCAAATAAGGCCCCATTTTACAATTCTCTCCGGGGGGGGGCCAATTTCTTGAGACGGCCCTGCTGTTTCGGATCAGTGTTGAGCTTCCGGAACGCGATGTATGCCACCTGCCCACCTCTAGTAACTCCAAGACGGTGTGTTCTCTTCGGGCTGTCCAAGTCCTGACACGAACTCGTTGACTCCTCAAGGCACCGAAGAGTTGATGTTACATCCATGCGGAGACTTCAGTGGAGCATGTAGTTATTCACACGCGACTGGCGTTAGTCGAGATGCGTTTAGTCTGGGCGAGACCCTTATGTGTCGTGGTTGTAGTGTATGTGATGGCTAGTCCTCATATTAGTGTTGCGAACTGAAAATCATGGTCTAGGCGCTTGGCTAATTCTTTTACGAAATATTACACACCCTTCACAGTGTAATGTAGAAGAAAAAATTGAGATGTGGCATCCTTGCGATTTACATAAATGCATTTTGTTGCTTAAGTATCTACACGCATGCATGGCACATTATTTCGGGGGTGCAATTCACTACACTGAGGCAGGGTGTTTTTCATATCTAATTAAGGAACTATATATACTAGCTAAATGCCCGTGCGTTGCTACGGCGCCATAATTTATACACCTTAGTATTGGGTTCAATAATGTATATTTCGATAAACTATACTAACATCATATGGCCATTTAAAGGTACTCTTTATCACTCCCACGAATAAGAAAATGTTCTCTTGAAGATTAATAGATGATTTCTCGACTATACGCGATGTCCAATATTTGATTTAGCTATAAATTTTATATAAGAGGAAATTAAAAAAATATGACACCTTAACAAAAAAATTGTTTTAAAAAATCCCAACATTTTTTCCATTAATCGAATAAAATGATAGAGAAATATAAATGCACGTTAAGTAAGGTCATGCATCATTCAATAATCAGCCTTGTCGACAAGAATTCATCAATAATAGTTAGATAAACATGCATACATGTTGCTAGCGAGAATTTCTTTCCAGAGAAGACTGACAATGAATTTCTTTGGAAAAAAATTAGAAACTACATTTGATGCCTCGTACATTCAAGAGTAACTATGTTTGTGACCGGTAAAAATGCCTAAATTGAAAACATTCTCATGGGGTTAATTGCAATTGCAGGAGCCAAAGAAGTGATGCCAAAGAAGTATGCAGGGGCAGTGAATTGGAGTGAAGGAGCCAGATCTCCCTGCAAAAATTCAAAATTTCAAGCATGCATCCTGTAACTGACCAGTGTAATGTACAATGAGTCAAAATCGTTAATGTACTAAGAAGTGGATTGGATGGTACCAACATGGCAACATAGTCGATGGAGCCTTTCACTACCCTGGACTCGTTTGCGCCAAAGGTTTGTAACATGTGCTCAATAATCTTGAGCACCGAATATAGGTAGCAACCATGTCTTCAACAAGCCTGCAGGGACAAGTCACATAATATAAATTTTCTCCCCTTTGAGCAAAATAACGTTTGTTGCGACACTTTTTTGACATATTACGAGATGCATAGATTCAAAATGGACAGATCAAAATAATTTTGAGGATTTTGCCTGAACGATGAACTGTACAAAAAAAACATATCTTACAAATACTAAATTCAGGTCAATCTGCGAGGAAATTTAAAATCCTGTGCACTACCCAATCTTAAGAAGAAGCAATTATCAAAAATGGAACAAAAGAAAAAAATACCTCCAGGTTTGAAAGAATATACCTCCAGGCTTCATTAGAATATTTTCAAGGGAACTTCTCGAAGAAATGTAAGCTCAAATACCATAAACTATAGCTAGCGCCTTCCTTTTTTTTCTGTGACAGCTAATATCGCTACATCCAGCTACTGAAAATTTATTGACCTAAAATTTACCATAGATGAACTTGTGGCGTTATCTTTACTATTAAATTTATTGACCTATCTGTAGGTGGCCGTGGAAGATGTTTGCTCAGGGTAAATCTTTTGGAGTCTGCATTCTGCTCCACTATTGCAAGAGAGTGGAGTACAAACAATTGTTTGATAGTAGGTAAAGAATGTAGAAAAATTGTGGTCAAGTTACACATACCATCTCTTGCTGTAACTTAACCCGCCCCAGTGTGGTAGTCGTGCTATCTTCTCTGAGCTTTATTATCATCTTTTCAGCCTACAAAACACAGGATACTTTTTCATGTCAGAGGGTTTTGCTGAAATATAGGGAACTGAGATAATGAAGCAATGTATAACTGAGACCTAAACATGCTACAATAATATAACCCCAATTTTTCCAATTACTTAGAACCCTGAATTAGTGGTATGACATATTTGCACAAAGGGGTCACAATATTACACGATAATTAACAGCTAAATATATTTTTCAGACAACATATGTGGGGCAAACATCAGCATTACCAAGGTGTACTACTCCTTCAGAATAAGATATGTGTACTAATCATCATAGCTCCAGGAAATACAGAAGCACATAAAACACAAACTAACCAGCAAGCTTAGCAACAGATAATGAAGACTATCACACTAAACTCTCGAGACAACTCATGTATGCTCAACCATTCACTAAAATTTAAATAAAAAACATAGGAGGAAAAGTAAACCTGTGTCTATTTGGACAGTTGTCTGAACGTCTTGTGGGCATTGAGGTTGGCTACTGTCGGGCAGCAAAAGACACTTCCATGGCGACACGGCAAGGTCAGGGAGATTACCCGGCGTGGAGGTTGACCTGTGGGTGCATGACTCTCAAAGCCGCCGGACCATCACCGTGGGGAGGCATGATAAAGCTTAACTGCAGTCGCTCGTTTTCAGAGAACGATCATGTTCAAACAAATAAATCTTGAAGAAATTGCCTAAGTAAGGCCAGATTTTTTAAAACCCCGTATGATTCCTCCAACACCAAGATTTCAGTTTGCCTAAGTAATACCAGATTTTTTTGTTAATACAAATTCTACTTGTAGAAAGGGAAAGAGCAACAAAATGCTATACTCACAGAAGCCCGTTCCCACAGAGACCTCAATTCAACCCATGAACGAACCCACAAATCCCAGCACCAAGCGGAAGAGGGAGGAAGCGGGGTACCTGGTAGATCTTGCTGCCTTGCTGGACGGACTGCGGGAGGTCGCGCGCGGCGCGGAGGGCGTCGGCGAGAGGGGTCGAGGCGGAGGAGGAGGCGGGGTCGTCGAGGAGCGGGGCGAGGAGGCGCACGCGGCGTGCGAGGTCGCCGCAGAGGCGGCGCAGGGGCCCGCGCGGCTCCGGGAGCGCGGTGATCTCGGCGGCCACCGTCGCGGCGGCCATGGCTGCCTGGCGGATGAGGCGAGGTTCATCCAGTGAGAACGACGTATGTACGGGAATTGGGGATTTCTTCTGGAACCGGTCGTTTCACTTGGCGGTAGCAGAAGGTGTAATATATCCCAACCCACAGGGGTAAATTTGGAAACTAAAAAACGTACCATACCATCATCTCCTCTAGCTATATTATATAGTAGAGATTACCGAGGCAGTAACAACAATTTTTTTATTCAATCCTGACGAGGAGGCCCCAAGATGCACCAACGATCTGAAAATGATGTGCATGGAGGTGTGCAGGCTGCAGCGCACTATATCGATCGACGCACACGCGGGTCAGGATGTGTGTCCAAACACGGCAACGCGCGTGCATTATCATGTGGTGTCGAATATATCCAGAAATGTACAAAGCTAGCCCAATGCTTTTGTCACGTCAAGTATCCTGTTATGTCAGCGCTGTATGGAATGATATCGGTGCATAATTGCGCGAGCGTGTACGTAGCATCACTGGTTTGCTTCAGTTTCTGTTAAAATTATGGCAAAACTATCTTTACCATATCATTCAAAGATATAATCCGTGGTTCTAGTGTCAGTGTGTCACATATCTCACTATTTTGCATAACAGATATGCTGCCCACCTTTCTATCTGGTAAACTCTAACCGTGATGAACCCCGCGAATTCGCAACAAACACCAGCAATGCGCGTGCATGCATGATCATGCTGTCTCGAACATGCATTTCCAGAAATGTACACAGCTATAGCCAATGCTTTGTCATGTTAGTGTATCCGGCCGCTTGTGTTAGTGCTATATGGAATGATATCGATGCACAGTTTTACGAGCACACTTCGCGTGTATGTGGCATCACTGATTTGCTTTAGTTTCAGTTAGAATTTTGGCAAAAATATCCCAACAAAACTTGTATGTGCCGCAACAAAACTCAAACCGAGTAACCGACCGCCCTTCGAACTAGCCAAACGGCTTGCCTGCTCCACGAGATTCTACTCGATGCTCATGGGTGATTCGTGAACCTCTCCGATTTGCTTTTTTCGGAAGGTAGTTGACATCGTAGATGTTAAACACTTAAACTAAGAACCGGGGAGGGAGATCGAAAAATGGCGAGTTTTCATGTGCCGACGGGTAGTCGTCGGAGTACCTTGCCGTCATGGGGCGTCGATGACGTCAAGCTAAGCAATAAGGCATGGACCGGTCGACATGAGTACACAAGAAGCTGAGCATCTCGCAGGTGAAGTACGAGTTCGAGCTGCACGCCATGAGCGCCGAGATGCTGCCCTTCAACTTCGTCACCGAGATCACGGCCACGGTATCGAGGAGTCAGACCCGATCGAGGACCTAAAGGCAGCTCCTTTTCTACACCAAGCTCATCGCCCCGCTGCACAACTCAAGGAGTCACAGCCACGAGCTCGTGTGAATGGCATCGTCAATGGCGAGACTCGCAGAGCGTTGGCCATGAAGATTTTCAATGGCGCCAAGTCGTTCAAGGAGAGAAAGGCCTCACCTTGGTGGAGTTGGAGCTGAACAAGGTTGACCTCGTCATTTCATGTACAACGCGCCAACCTAAAGCAACTGGCAGACGGGCCAGGGCACGGGTAGCCAGGCCAGGATGGACCCAGGTGTCGATGCTGCAGGCGTTGGGTATCGCTGCCCAGGCGGCTAAGTGAGCATGACCAGGTACACTACTAGAAAAATGACCTCTAGTCGCGGTTCCAGAGGACCTTTAGTCGCGGTTGGGCAACCGCGACTAGGTGGCGGGACTAAAGCCCCCACCCTTTAGTCGCGGCGGATTCCGAACCGCGACTAGAGGTCCCTCCACGTGGGCTTTAGGGGACGTGGGGTGTTGGGACCTTTGGTCCCGGTTGGTAGCACCAACCGGGACCAAAGGGTTTTGTTTTTTTTTTTCTTTTTCGATTTAATTGCAGGGTTTAGGGTTTATATATGCCGGGGTTTGGTTATAGCTAGGTTCCCGTGTCCCGTGGTAACGGTAACCCTTCCCGTTGCGATGACGGTTACGGTGACGGTAACCGTGACGGTTACCGTTACGGTAACCGTAACGTTTTCGATGTCGTAACCGTTCCCGTGTCGTATGAAGTCGATGCACATATTTATAACACATACAATTAAATTAAGTAATACTTGAAGATCGTAGACAAGAGTTCGTTGATGCGCCAAGAGTTATCGTAGTACAAGAGTTGAAGCAAAACAACAAGTTACTTTAACGATTTCATGCTTTCAGCATCGTAGTACTCTCCTTTCTCCTGTAAGGCCTCTGAAAGGTAAAATCCCGCCAATTCCTCTCCAATTGCTCTGAAGCGGTGGTCGAGTGGTAGCCTCTCGCGCTTTTTTGCCAACTCTGCATCCTTTCTCATATTCCATTTCTCGGTGACTAATACATATATATACTCGCAAACGAAGAATCCACAGTACTCAGTTCCTTTGGTTGCTCCATGCAAGACTATACAAGAATAGATTTCAGTCAATAATAATGAAGTATGCATGAGAAATGTTGTGTGGACGAAGAGGTAGCAGTACTTACTTGGTTTAACTTCCAATCCAGCTTTTGGCGCCACCCACCTTCAGGATCTTCCGCTCGAAACCTTTCCCAAACTCTGCCCGACAAAGAACATTCACAAATGAGTTATTCGTTAATGACTTGACATCAAGATATGAATGACAGAGGCGGTAAGAAATGAATGTACCTTGCTAGTAAGTCGAAACAACTCCTGTAAGTGTCAGGATGATACCTCAATGAGTCAAGTGAATGAATAAGTCCTTCGTGATGTCTAATGACAAGAAGAATCCAGTGGTAGCTGGGCACAGTCATGCATAACTCATCAGTTAAACTTAACATCGGGTGAGCAAATTAGAATGTGTAGAAGACACTAAAACTTACCGAAGTGGTAAGGCCAATATATAGTTCTTTTGTCGCGGTATCGCTTGAACACCCTTAGCAAATCATCCGGTGTGTTCTTGTTATACAAGGGATTTATTATGGTTTCTTCGTTATATTTATCCGGGTCAATGAACCCAATGTCATGCTGGTTCAGCTTTTTGAGCTCGAGCATCTTCAATCTGCATAATATAGCACACAAAAGATTAAAGTGAGAATAATTACAAACAATGAACGAGACTAGGTAAAGACTTAAATAAATCACTTACAGGCAATAGGAACTCATGATAGATTTGTCGAGTGCCCGCAGATTGTATAGCTGAAAAAGTTCGCTAAACGTAACAGTGTGATTGTAGTCTTCTAAGAAGTGCTCATCGTCTTCCCTACATTTCAGAACGATAGCAGATGTCTTCTTTGCATTTTTCATGTACCATTGATGCAGAGTACGCATTTTTGTTGGAAGGCCCCTGATTTGCACCAAAGCTTTCCCCGGAACGAAGTTTCTTACTGGAGGAGCTGGTGGTGCAGTCTCAAAATTCAATCTCGAAGCATATTCATCTATAGGCATTTGCGCTTCGGCGGCAAGACGACGGATTACCTCTATGTCAAACACCATCGGCTCTTTAGGGTCAGATTGTACTGGTTGTTTTCCGCGCTGGGGAACTCGACTATCTTTGTTCGTCGGCGGCGGGACAATTAGCGGGGGGACAGAACGTACGGGTTGTTCTCCGAGCTGGGGAACTTGTTTACCTATCTTCGGCGGCGGTGGGACCGATGGTGCTGCTTTTGTAGCTTCCTTCGCCGGCGGGACCGATGGTGCTGCTTGTTTTTCGTTTGCCGCCGGCGGCGGGACTGACTCTGCGTCTTGTTCACCTTTCTTCGGCGCCTCCGCCGCCGTCACCTCGTCATATGACTTCTGAATAGAACGGACATAGTCAGATGGCGGCTTCTCTGGAGGGACATATAAGTTGTCAATGACTTTATGACAAGCCGCTGCAGTATAGCCCTCGGTAAATGTTGGCGGCGGCACTTTCGGTGCGAACAATGATTTATTATGCTCCTCGATGGCTGCTTCGTTTTGGTCAAGAGTCTTCTGCCAAGGTTGCCTCAGATCAGGCGTTGTGGCCCTTTTAGCAGGTCGCCTCTTGACCGGGGAAGACGCGCGCCTTCTCCGTTTAAGCGGTACGGACACTTCCGGTGGGGGGTTCCGTACCGGAGATGGAGATGGAGATGGACTTTGCTGACTGAGATGGTCCTCTAGATTATTTTCCGGTGTGGGGTCCCTGTCACGCGGTGCCGGAGATGGATGTGTCTCATCGATACCCCGGCAGGGTGGGCTTTGCTGAGTCGGTGGCTTTGAGAACTTGATGTATTTCTTGTTCCACTGGACGAAACCACCTTGACATCGCACAATGCCTCCTCACCGTTACCTCCAGGAATCTCAAGAGCCAATGATTCCGATCCCGGCACAATTTCATCCACCCCGACAACAGCATAGCCAGGATGAATGACACCATTATGGTAGCTTGCTGTGTCGACAATCGGTAAAGCATAGCCGACCGCCACCTTCATGGATATGTTGCTCACAGGCGTATGTAGCTCACATGGTGTCGGTTCCGTGATATCATCCACGGGGTAGCGAGCATCGAGTTCTAGTTGCGTGGAACCCACGCTGCTTCTAAGCTGAGATCGAGCATCCACGACTTCAGGATCTTGGGGCTGCTGCACCTGGCGTTCATTAATGAGTTGCTTCATCTGGCGTTCCAAATTCGCTATCCGCTCTTCACCCTGCTTCTTCTTTCTTGCACGGCTTCTATAAGTGTCAGCGTGCTGCGGATACTGTTTTTTCAAGGTGGCACCGCCGGGTAAGCCTCGTAAACGTCCCCAGTGTTCAGGTTTCCCTAGGGCCCGTGCCAGCTCGTCTTCCTCTCTATAGGGTTCCCACGTACCCGCTAGAACTTCCTTTATTGCATCTTCAATTTTTGGGACCATGGCTACTACTGTTGCCTTGTATTTTTCAACCCTCGGGACAATCTTCCCTTCCTCGTTCAACGTTGCGCCATGCGCGAACAACCAGAATTTGGACCTTTCGGGCCAGCTGTATGTCTGTGGAGTGAAACCTGCAGCCACGAGTTTATCTTCCATGGCTAGCCACTTAGGAATGGCTGACCTGTAGCCACCTGGCCCCAAGTTATGGTGGTGTGTCTTACTCGCAGCATTTAGCTTATTTTTTTCCGATCGGGCCACAGCCGCAGCCGAGGTCTTATACGCCTTAAAGGCTTCCCAGTGATCTCTTAGCTTCACCAGTTTTTTTTGACTGAAATCTGGATCAACCTTTTCATATTTTGCCCATAATGTTTGCTTATATTTCCGAAAGGCGTCGGCCATCTTGGAGAGAGTCCAGTGCTTGAGTTTCAACTTCAAGGCGGGCTCAATACCATCCGGGAGGTTAAAATGCTGCAAGAGTGTGTCAAAGCAGAAATCTTTATAATGCTGGTGGACATAGCAAGGGTCATCCTCGGCAACGCCTGCTGGCTTAAGCCATTCTGCTATGGAGATCGGGACCTCGTCCCTAACAATAACTCCAGCTTGACTAATATATTTTCTGCGGTTCTCTATCGGTTCCACCGGATCGCCATCTACATCAATTTTATAGATTGGTAACTTTGCATCTTCGCTAGTCATTCTTTTCGCTGGGCCTCGAGGAGCTTGATTCTTAGCCTTTTTATGCAAGGTGGACGCCTAAAGTAAGAAATATAATGCGTTAATAAGTGCAATACAAATCAGTTAATGCATTTTGTGTTCAAGCAAATATAGAATTCATATATAAACCTCGAGGTGGAGGGTGTTCGAGGTGGAGGCTGTTATTTCTTCTTCCTCTAAAATACCCTCACCAGACGGGTTTAAAAATTGTGATGCAAATTGCTCAAAATCTTCGTTTCGATCGTCGGCGGCGCCTTCTCCACCGGCAGCATTTGCATCGCGATGCTCAAAAATATCCTGCATGAATAAGTTTTCTCCTTCCTCGTCTCGCACAATTAAAGGGTCATCCATAGCTGAATGTTCCTACACTCAATAAATTTGCATAATTAGTATTCAAACTTAGCAACCGTTACGGTACCCGTCACGGCAACCGTTGCCGTGACGGCAAATTTTCAAACTTAGCAAATTTACAACTTAGCAATACTAACTTAGCAAATTTACATATTGACATATTTACACATAGTAATATTCACATATTCAAATTTTCTAAACAACTTCAAACATAGAAAATCAACTATAATGACAATTCACATAGCTCTAATAACCTAACTATAATGAAAAAAGGAAAAAACTTAACTAAACAAAATTTACATAATACCTATAATTTACAACCTAACTATATTAATCTAACTAAAATGAACTATATATTGCTAACACAGTAACTCTCCCACTGTATGTCATTGCTAACACAAAATTGCTAACACAAAATTGCATCTATTTTTCCTAACACATTGCAATTAACCTAGTTCTAACACATTGCTAAAAAATTGATCAAAAGTTCTAACACATCTATTTTTTCTAACACATCTATTTGATAAAATTGCATCTAGTTCTAACACTAGATAATAATTAACCTAAATATGCAAAAAAAAAAAAGATAAGAAAAACTAACCTCCAAAATGGCGATCGAGCAGCACCACGGCGGCGGAGGCGGGACGGGACGGCGGGGCAGGGCGCCCAGGGCAGGGGACGGGACGGCGGCGGCGCCGGTGGTGGTGCTCGAGGCCGAGGGAGGCAGGCCCAGGGCGGCCGGCGTCCAGGGCAGGGGACGGGACACGGCGGCGGCAGGCGCCCTGGCGGCGTCGTCGTCGCGCGGGAGACGGCCGGCGACGCAACGGAGGGCGGGGGCGCAGCAGCGGCCGGAAGGCGGGGCAGCACGACGGGGAGGGGCAGCACGACGGGGCGGCGGAGCAGCACCACGGCGCGTGGGTCGTCGGCGGCGTCAGGGGAGCCCGGAGGCGGTTCAATTCGTCGATTTGGGGGGAGTTTGCAAAAAAATTCGCAAACTCCCCCACTAAACGGCGCGGAATCGACCTCTGCAACCGCGACTAAAGGGTCTTTAGTCGCGGTTGCAGCCAGCAACCGCGACTAGAGGTCCCCCTGGGCCGCGCCAAGCCCAGGGGGACCTCTAGTCGCGGTTGCTGGCTGCAACCGCGACTAAAGGGCTTTTCTATTTTTTTTGTTTTTCTATTTTCTTTTCTTGTATTTGTTTTCATTTATGTACTTAGATTTTAATTCTTTTATATACTTAGATTTGTTTTCCTATTTTTCCTAGAAACTAGTACACTTAAAAGGACTCCATGGCAAAGGGTTTATTTTTTTGAGTATTTTTTCTCTTTTTCTCATTTCTTTTCAAAAAATGGTCAAAATGGAGAGCATGGCTATTCATCTAAGGTGGTCGAATTTCCAAAAACTATGGATGGTTCTATGTTGTAACCACTACTTGTGTACCCTAAAATTATTTTTGTAACAATTTTAGAGCAAACTATCACATATTTGTAAGATGAATGTTTGGTCTCTGATGACCTGCGACCGTTCCAAACGGTTGCAGATCATCAGAGATGTGTTGCCGGACGGTTGTAGATCATCATAGACGTCTTGCCGCTGCTTGGATAAAAGTGGCGCTCAAACACAAAACATTCCAGCGTCACTCGGAGAGGCATCTTTGGGCAACCAGTGGCAAGACGTCTCTGATGACCTGCGACCGTTCCAAACGGTTGCAGATCATCAGAGACGTCTTGCCGGACGGTTGTAGATCATCAGAGACGTCTTACCGCTGCTTGGATCAAAGTGGCGCTCAAACTCACGAGCCACCGTCGGGCTGTATGCAGGGGGAACTGTGTTTGGATGGTCGAAGCTGAGGTTTGAGAGGTTCCCACGGGAGGTGTGGGAGCCGACAACCACCTACCACGCGTGTTTCACCGGTCGTCATGCAATTAATTAACAGAAAACAAAAAAGAAAACTCACAAAGGTTTAATACATTATTACACATCACCAACAACATCCCTATGTATTGTTCACTTGTTCTTCTTGTGTGCCCCTTTCTTTTGAACGCGCCGTAACCATGGACAATCTTCTTGAAGTAACTTGATGGTTGGGTCAATGTTCACTTTGAAGGGCGGAATTTCATCAAACTTATTGTAATCTTCTGACATGTCTGTGTGGTCCTCCACTCCCACGATGTTTCTTTTACCTGAAAGAACTATGTGGCGCTTTGGCTCATCGTTTGATGTATTCGCTTGCTAGAATGAATGGTTCGTTCTCGTAAAACCTGAGCCACTTCACTGGCTAGAATGAATGGTTCGTTCTCGTAAAACCATGTTGGTAGGGTAGAATGAATGGTAGACATGTCCTTCACATAGAAAACCTGAGCCACTTCACATAGAAAACCTGAGCCACTTTTTGTTGGTAGGGTAGACATGTCCTTCACATAGAAAACCTGAGCCACTTCACTGGCTAGAATGAATGGTTCGTTCTCGTAATGAAGATTCTTGAAATCCACTGTAGTCATTCCGTACCGTGTGTCTACGGCTACACCGCCATCTAGGTTGAACCATTTGCACTTGAACAAAGGAATCTTAAATGAAGGTCCATAGGACAGTTCCCATATCTCCTCTATGTAACCATAATATGTTACCTTTTCCCCACTGCAGCCATCTATTGCATCAAAGCGGACACCACTGTTTTGGTTGGTGCTCTTTTTATCTTGGTCGGCCGTGTAAAATGTATTTCCATTTATCTCGTACCCTTTAAAAGTCAATATAGTCGAAGACGGTGTCTTGGCCAATAAGTATAGCTGTAGTTCATTTGTGGTGACATTCATCAGTCTTTTCTGTAACCAACCGCCAAAAGTCCTGATGTGTACTCCATCAATCTCATCTTCTGGGTATTTGGAGCGTAAATCATTCTTGTGTTGCTGGATATACGGAGCCACCAAGATGGAACTATGCAGAACTGTGTAGTGTGCTCGAGTGAAAGAATCCACGTCTTCACATATGATTGCTTTCTTTCCTAGCGTGCCTTTTCCACGCAGTCTCCCCTCATGACGCGATTGAGGAACACCAATCGACTTAAGATCAGGAATAAAGTCAACACAAAACTCAATGACCTCCTCAGTTCCATAGCCCTTGGAGATGCTTCCTTCTGGCCTAGCACGGTTATGAACGTATTTCTTTAAGACTCCCATAAACCTCTCGAAGGGGAACATGTTGTGTAGAAATACAGGACCGAGAACACGTATCTCTTCCACCAGGTGAACTAGAAGGTGCGTCATAATATTGAAGAAGGTTGGTGGGAACACCAACTCGAAGCTGACAAGACATTGGACCACATCATTCTCTAAATCTTTTAGAGTAAGTGGATTGATAACCTTCTGAGAAATTGCATTCAGGAATGCACATAGCTTCACAATGGGTACTCGAACATTTTCTTTTAGAAGTCCCCTCAATGCAACCGGAAGTAATTGTGTCATAATCACGTGACAGTCATGAGACTTCAGGTTCTGAAATTTTTGCTTTGCCATGTTTATTATTCCCTTTATATTCGACGAGAAGCCAGATGGAACCTTCATACTGCGAAGACATTCAAAAAATATTTTCTTCTCTTCTTTCGTAAGAGCATAGCTCGCAGGACCTTGATGATTATCAGAATGATCGTCGTCTCGTGAATGCATACGTCGATGGGCCTGTCTTGCTTCCGGTGTATCTTTTGACTTTCCATACACGCCCAACAAGTTAAGCAGGTTCAAGCAAAGATTTTTTGTCACGTGCATCACGTCGATTGCAGAGTGAACCTCTAGCATTATCCAATAGGGCAGCTCCCAAAATATAGATTTCTTCTTCCACATGGGAACGTGGTTCTGAGCGTCATTCGGAACAGATAGTGCTCCAGCACCCTTCCCAAATATTACTTTTAAATCCTTGACCATATCATGTATAACAGAACTAGAAGGTCGAGTAGGCTTCCGCCGAATATCTTCCTCACCTTTGTAATGTCGGCCTTCCTTTCTTCCTGCATGCCTCGGTACAAGCCATCGACGATGGCCCAGGTACACAATCTTGTTACCTATATGTTTACCTTGAGTCTCACCTAAACAATGCGTACATGCATTGTATCCCTTGTTTGACTGTCCTGAGATGTTACTAAGAGCAGGCCAATCATTGATGGTTACAAACAAGAGCGCTCGTAGATCAAATTCCGTTTGCTCGTGCTCATCCCACACACGCACACCTTCATCACTCCACAGCTGTAAAAGTTCTTCCACCAATGGCCTCAGATACACGTCAATGTCGTTGCCAGGTTGCTTCGGGCCTTGGATGAGCACTGGCATCATAATGAACTTCCGCTTCATGCACAACCAGGGAGGAAGGTTATATATACATAGAGTCACAGGCCAAGTGCTATGACTGGAGCTCTGCTCTCCAAATGGATTAAATCCATCTGTACTTAGACCAAATCTTAAGTTCCTAGCGTCATCCGAAAATTTCGGGAACACTCTGTCGATTTTTCTCCACTGGGACCCATCAGCGGGGTGTCTCATCATCATGTCTTTTTTACGTTCTTCTTTGTGCCAGCGCAACAACTTGGCATGCTCTTTGTTTTGGAACAAACGTTTCAGACGTGGTATTATAGGAGCATACCACATCACCTTGGCAGGAATCCTCTTCCTTGGACAACCTTGCTCGCCCTCAACTTCACCTGGGTCATCTCGCCCAATCTTAAACCGCAATGCACCGCATACAGGACAAGCATTTAAATTTTCGTGCTCGCCGCGGTAGAGGATGCAGTCATTAATGCATGCATGTATCTTCTGCACCTCTAATCCTAGAGGGCAGACAACCTTCTTTGCTTCATACGTACTAGAGGGCAATTCGTTTTCATTTGGAAGCATCTTCTTAACTATTTTCAGCAAACTTTCAAAGTGCTTGTCGGTAGTACCACTCTCTGCCTTCCATTGTAGCATTTCCAGTATCGTACCGAGCTTTTTCTGGCCATCTGTACAAGTTGGGTACAACAATTTGCTGTGATCGGCTAACATGCGCTCCAACTTCAACCTCTCGTTTTCACTTCCACAGTCCATTTGTGCATCATGAATGGCCTGACGAAGATCA
Organism: Poa pratensis; assembly: GCA_947311845.1. Taxonomy (NCBI): domain Eukaryota; kingdom Viridiplantae; phylum Streptophyta; class Magnoliopsida; order Poales; family Poaceae; genus Poa; species Poa pratensis. The sequence goes on from CAMZMU010000035.1 coordinate 42,775,697, forward strand.
TCGTCGGGCTCATCAAAGATGGCATCCTCTTCAACTTCGTCTTCCCCCATTGTAGTATCAGCGTGTTCATTGAACAGAGGATAGTTGTCATTATCCTCTCTTCTTCATTCTCTTCCATTATAACCCCTCTTTCTCCATGCTTGGTCCAACAATAATAACCAAGCATGAAACCATTTCGCAACAGGTGTTCGTGAAGCCTGTCTGTGGAAGAGTATGTATACTTATTCATACAGAGACTGCATGGACAACACATAAAACCATCCTTTCGCTTGCTTGTCTCAGCCACATGGAGAAAATTATGCATGCCAGTAATGAATTCGGCACAAACTCGGTCACCGTACATCCATTGACGTCTCATCTGCATTATATAAGTATATCAAAAAAATTATGCATGCCAGTAATGAATAGATAAGTGACCATAATAATTCAAGCAAAGTAGAGTGGCGACAAATGTAATACATTGTAGCATTAAATATCCATTAATTTAAACTAACATTGAACTATTTAAAAATTTAAGTCCAACAACAAATGCGATCAGAATCGCAACTAAGGTAACTATTGAACCAACAGCATAATGATACCAAGCCTCTTGACTAATGGCATATCTTCTAATTTTTTTAAGCTTCAAGCGCATCGCATCCAACTTGATCTCGTAAGCATTAACGACGTCGGCAAGCTTCGAGCGCATCCCATCCAACTTGATCTCGTAAGCATCGACGACGTCGGCAAGCTTGAACTGGTGTTCATCGATGATGTTGACAAGCTTAACCTCCAATTCCTTCTTCTCTTCTTTGCGGAGATCTTCACTTATTTTTAATTTAGCTTTCAAATCATCGTTTTCTTTCACAAAATATTCAACAATAGGGTCCACTGGAATTTCCGGTTCAACTACCTCCTAGACAAATATATATTTATGTCAAAGTTGGTCCGCATGATTGTCATAAACGCGAAACGAAACAAATATATAGTTATTAAAAGTCATACCACATCCGAATAATAGAGCGGACGAGAGCCGGTGGGGGTATTTGTGAAAACCATGGCACTATATATATATATACAATTATACAACTTATACAAAAAAACAAATAATAATTATGGAACAAAATCATACAACATAGATTTTTTTTAAATAAAAAAGAAAGCTCACCTAGGTGGTGTCGGTGACGAGACGGTCTATCGACGACGGTGAGGAGGTGAATGTTGTGACACTGAAATACAAAAACATAATTTAGTTTAAGATCAAATTGACAATACAAAATTGAGCTAAATAAGCAAAATGAGCTAACTTAGGCATTTCATCATACACCTACCTAGCACTACAAATATGAATTGAGCTAAATGAGCTAGACAACCAACGAAACGGGCGCCGAAAGAGAGAGTTTGCAGTTGCTAACCCTTGGATAGATGCACCACCGTCAATCTTAACAAATGGTGCAAAAAATCGTGGATGAAATCGAGCTCGGTGGAGAGAAAATGGAGATTCAACTCGAGCTCGAAATGGCCAAGGCTGGCTCGGGGTGGAAGATGAAGGCGACTGACCTTTGATCGCGGTTGGTGGCTCCAACCGCGACTAAAGGTCCTCGCTAGGACAGGCGGCCTTTTTGTGCGGGACCTTTAGTCGCGGTTGGAGCCACCAACCGCGACTAAAGGTCCTCGCGCGTGCCCCGCGCGGCTCCGGCCGCAGGTGGAGGACCTTTAGTCGCGGTTGGTGGCTCCAACCGCGACCAAAGCTCCAGCACAAACCGCCACCTGTCCTAGCCGTTGGATCTGTCGGAGCCGCGAGACCTCTAGTCGCGGTTCGGAAACGAGCCGCAACTAAAGGTCCGCCTCTAAGGCCACTTTTCTACTAGTGGTACTCCTGTGCCTACCTCGTCTTTAAAAGGGACAGAAACACAGCCGCTCTTCAGTCATCCACGCTCCGCCACTCCCCACACTCGATCACCACAGTCCACCAGCATCAAGCTCTAGCCCACCATGAACTGACCTCCGCCACCTCTCCACATTTCTTGCCTCCCACTCCCCTCCTCAGCACCGAGAGATCCTCGCTCCAGCCACACCTTCAGTCGGTGAGCTCGCTCGAGCACAATGAAGGCGGAGCTTGTTGCCGCATTAATCGTCGTCGGGGTCGTGTCCCTGGCTGCTGTCTGTGATTTGTTGTAATGCGTGTCTTACCCCGTTAGGGGCCGCCCTTCATGTTTATATAGCCGGTTAACCTAATCACCGGTAGGGATATACATCAAGGAGGTTACAAAGGAAAGATCTAAACCAAAACCTTATCATCTGGTTCGGTGTACAACTTGTACCACAAGTCTACTTGTACCGCAAGTCTACAGATTCTATCTATTCTGTTAACACTCCCCCTCAATCATAACTTGTCCAAGTTAAGATTGTTCTTGAATATCTGTAGTTGTCGCACTGAAAGGGGTTTAGTAAACCCATCTGCAACTTGATCTCCTGTTGGGATAAATCTGATGTCCAATAATTTTTGTGACACTCTTTCTCTCACAAAATGATAGTCTACTTCAATATGCTTAGTTCTAGCATGAAAAACTGGATTAGCTGAGAGATATGTTGCTCCCATATTATCACGCCATAATTGTGCTGCCGGAGGGTGTTGAACTTGTAACTCATTCAGAAGTGTCTGAACCCACATCACCTCTGCTGTGGCATTAGCCATAGCTTTGTATTCTGCCTCTGTGCTAGACCTTGAAACTGTTGCTTGTTTTCTGGCACTCCATGAGATTAAATTAGGGCCAAGGTAAACTACAAAACCTCCTGTAGATCTTCTATCATCCGGCCATCCTGCCCAGTCTGCATCCGAAAAAGCACTAACTAGCATGGAAGAAGACTTGCTGAATTTTATTCCTATATTAGATGTATCTTGAAGATATCGCAATATTCTCTTGGCAGCAGTCCAATGCAATTTAGTTGGAGAATGCAAGTACTGGCAAACTTTATTAACAACAAAAGAAATGTCTGGCCGAGTGAGTGTTAGATATTGTAAAGCTCCAACAACACTTCTATACCTTGTGGCATCTTCTGCCGAAAGAGGATCACCTCCATGCGCCGAGAGTTTCTCACTTGTTGATATAGGGGTATTAGTGGGTTTGCAACCTGTCATGCCCACTCTCTTGAGTACATCATTTGTGTACCTTTCTTGTGTCACTAGTATCCCATCCTTGGTTTTCTTGACTTCAAGACCAAGAAAATATTGTAGATCTCCTAAGTCCTTCAAGGCAAACTCCTTATTGAGGTCTTGGAGAAGAGCTGTAGTTGCATCATGACATGAACTTGCAACAATTATATCATCAACATAAACAAGAACAAAAACTGAAATTTTTCCCTTGCAATAATAGAACAGTGATGTATCAGCTTTGGATGGCTTAAAACCAAGATTCTGAAGCTTCATACTGAGCCGTGAGAACCAAGCTCGAGGGGCTTGCTTGAGCCCATATAATGCTTTATCAAGTTTGCAGATATAGTGCGACTTCCCTTTTATCTCATATCCTGGTGGTTGCCTCATATAGACTTCCTCTTCCAGAACACCATGAAGGAATGCGTTCTTCACATCTAGTTGTCGTAAACTCCATCCCCTGGACACTACAATAGACAAAAACAAGACGAATAGTGGCCGCCTTGACTAGAAGACTAAAAGTGTCCTCGTAGTCAATTCCATATCTTTGCTTAAAACCTTTTGCTACTAGTCTAGCCTTGTATCTATCTATGCTACCATCTGCTCTATGTTTGATTTTGTAGACCCATTTACAATCAATTACATTTCTACCAGCTTTTTGAGGCGGAACTAGATGCCAAGTACCATTTTCCATAAGTGCCACATATTCCTCATCCATGGCCTGTTTCCATTTTTTATTTTTAAGAGCATCAGCTAAATCTCTAGGTTCACCAGATGTTGTAAGATTGGCATACCTCACCACGGATCCAGCGGAGTATTTTTTTCTTTGAATTTTTTCCGTTTGCAACCTTGTAGTTGCACGTGTTGGCGGTGCTGCAGAAGGTGCAGCCGCAGAAGATCTTGAGGCTCCTGATCCGAGGGAATCAGGTGCAGGCGCATCCGTCTGGGGATCAACGTGATCCGTCGTGTCAGCGCTGGTCTCACCAGTCGCCGCAGCAGATCCGGGTGAGGCCGTGCGGCCTCTGTGTGGCGAACGCCCCGGCGCAGAAGATCCTGGAGAGGCCCCACCTTCCTGCGCACGCTCAATCTGTCGGGATGAGGTGGCAGTGCGTGATTTGCTCTGCGGAGGTTCAGAAGAAGCTTCCGTGCTAGATGTCGCTGTCGAACCATCGGTCCCCGCGCCGTGACCATTGGTTTCCATGCACGTGTGGTGATCATGAGATATCACCGTTTCTGCACTGTTTGACGGCGAATTTTGTTCTGGATCTTCATGATCTGATTCTGCAGGCTCAGCAATATGATTAGCAGGATTTACATGGGCATTAACCATAATTGTGTCGATACTACTAATAGTTTCTCCCCCTTGATCAAATTGTCCGGGATTTAAAAGATGATTAGGAAGCAAAAGAATTTCTGCACGAAGTCTTGCACCGGCATTTTGATTCAGAGAAGCAAAAGGAAACAAAGTTTCATCAAAGATTACATCTCGTGAGATGTAGATACGGCCAGTGGAGATATCTAAGCACTTGAACCCCTTGTGGATATTGCTATACCCACGAAAAGTACACTGTTTTGATCAAAATTGGAGTTTCTTAGCATTGAAGGGCCGGAGATTAGGATAGCAAGCACATCCAAAAGTGCGCATAGACAAGTAGTCTGGTGTAGTATGTTCAAGAATTTCAAGTGGAGTTGCAAATTGTAGAAGTTTGTAGGAAGGCGATTAATAAGATACACGGCTGTTATAAAAGCTTCATCCCAATATTTAAGAGGCATGGAAGCATGTGCAAGAAGTGCAAGGCCAACCTCGACAATGTGTCGGTGTTTACGTTCAGCTGATCCATTTTGCTGATGTGCATGTGGACATGATACATGATGGGTGATACCAATGGTTCTAAAAAATGAGTTTAGACGCTCATATTCTCCACCCCAATCGGATTGGACAGTGATGATTTTCCTACCAAATCGCCGTTCAACAAGAGATTGAAATTCATGAAAGATATTAAAAACTTCAGATCGATGTCTGATCAAATAGATCCAAGTATACTTGCTAAAATCATCAATAAAACTCACATAATAGTTCTTGCGACCAAAAGAATCTGAGGCAGGGCCCCATACATCGGAAAAGATCAATTCTAAAGGGTGATGCGACACACTAGTAGACCTAGAGTAAGGCAATTGATGACTCTTTGCCTTTTGACAAGCATCACAGATTGACTCATTATTTTTCCCACAGAAACATGGGAGTTTATTTTTGCTAACAATTTGCTGAACAACGTAAGATGCCGGATGTCCTAAACGGCTATGCCACCTATCATGGGATGGCTTGAAGGCACCATAAACTTGCTTAAACGTAAACGAAGATGGCATAGGATAAAGACCACCCCTACACGGACCATCAAGCAGAATTCTCCTCGTGACCTGATCCTTGATACAAAAGAATTTTGGGTGAATTTCAACAAAAACATCATTATCTTTTGCTAAGTGATGAGCAGAGATTAGACTTTTACTAGCATCAGGAACATGAAGTATGTTTTTGAGATGTATATTTTGATCACGGGTTTGAACTGTAGTATGACCAATATGATTAATATTCATACCTGAACCGCTTGCGGTGTGAACTTGGTCGTTGCCGTAGTACTTGTCATGGACATGCAGCTTCTCTAGCTCTCCGGTGATGTGATCAGTAGCACCGCTGTCGATGACCCAGTTGCTGTTTGCGCCCTGGTTGTAGTTGACGCCGTTGGCGGTCCTCTCCTTTGGGACGAAATCTTCATCATAACGGTACCAGCAGTTCTTGACTACATGGCCCGCGATATTGCACAGTTGGCAGCGAGGACGTTGCTCGCCGTAGTTGCCGCCGCCGTAATCGCCGCGGCTGCGGTTGTTGTTGAAGTTGCCGCGGCCACCTCCACCTCCATTGTTGCCCCCGTTGGGGGCATTGCGGCCGCCACCATTGTAGCCACGGCCACCGAAACCACCGCGATCACCACGTCCACGGCCTCCAAATCGACCGCGGCCACCACGCATCGCTGCGTTGGCGGATGACTGGGACGGTGCCTGATGAAGACTTTGACGACGATCAAAAAACATGAGCTGCGAGTACAATTCGCTTACAGAGATGGGCTCGTTCCTGGCGCCTATTGCGGCGACAAGACCGTCGTAGTGGAAGTTGAGGCCGGCGAGGGTGTATGCCACCATGTCTTCAGCATCTAGTGGCTTGCCGGCAGCGATCATGTCGTTCTCCAGGGCCTTCAGGTGGGCGATGTACTCGCCCATGGTTTTGTTGCCTTTTTCGGCGTTGGCGAGCGCGATGCGCGTGTTGACGGTGTTGGCGCGGGACCTTGCCGCGAACATGTCCTGGATGACGCTCCAGGCTGCTTCCGATGTCTTGACTGTGGCGACATGCGTCACAACCTCCCTTGTCAGAGAGGTGTTGAGGAAACTCAGAACCTGCTGGTCCTGAGCCACCCAGGGACCGTACCCCGGGTTGGAGATCTCTGTCTCCTTGTCGTCCTTCTTGATGACGAGCTTCCGAGGGGGCGCGGGTTGGTGCCGTCGATGAACCCCTCGAGTTGAGCTCCTCTGATGGCGGGCAGGACCTGTGCCTGCCAGAGCATGAAGTTCCCCTTGGCTAGCTTCTCGGTGATGTTCACACTTGCGAACGGGGAGCCAGAGATTGCGGTGGATGAGGAGGCCATTGCTAGGGATCAAGATCGATCTAGATGTGTTTTGGGAAGGGTAGCTCTGATACCATGTGATTTGTTGTAATGCGTGTCTTACCCCGTTAGGGGCCGCCCTTCATGTTTATATAGCCGGTTAACCTAATCACCGGTAGGGATATACATCGAGGAGGTTACAAAGGAAAGATCTAAACCAAAACCTTATAATCTGGTTCGGTGTACAACTTGTACCACAAGTCTACTTGTACCGCAAGTCTACAGATTCTATCTATTCTGTTAACACTGTCATCTGCGGGTGCGTCGTGTGGCGCCGCCGCCATCACCGCCGCAAGCAGCGGAACTGGGACCGGGACCTAGAGCTCGGCCACCGCGGGCGCGTGGTGAGTCGGTCGCCGTCCCCGCGTTCGTCATCCGTCCACCACGGCATCGACGACGGTCGCAGCCGCGATCGGCGCCCGTCGACCTCTCGGTCCTCGGTCCACCGCGTCCACGACATGGGGCACCGCCGGGAGCGTTCCGACAGGGAGATCCACTCCTCCCCTTCGTCCCCCGACGAGACCACAGAGAGAGCAGCGCCTGTCGGCCTCTCCGTCCACCACGACATCGACGACAATGCCCACCGGGAGCAGCGTCCGTCGACCTCTTCCTCCTCCTCCTCCTCGGTCGACCGCGTCCACGACATGGGCGCCGCCGGGAGCGTTTAGACAGGGAGATCCACTCCCCTTCGTCCCCCGAGCAGACCACCGTCAGAGCGCCACCACCAAACGCCGAGGCCTCCACCTCCATCGCCGCCGCGATGCTGGTTCCGCCGCCGCCAAGCGCCGAGAACGCCCTCACGGCCGCGGTGCACGCCGTCTTGAGCCCGGACAGCAGCGACGGCAGCAGGAGCAGCACCTACGCCGACATGTACCTCGACGCGAGGGGGGGCCCGTATTGCATATCGGCGACGGCGCGGTTATCTACGAGCAGACCACTGACGAAGACGAGTTCCATCTCCTGTTCCAGCCCCACGCGATCCACCACCACGCGGAGGACGAGGCATCGACGGGGACAACTCCAGCCACGACCACGAGATCCACCACCATGCGGACGAGGAGGCATCGAATTAACACAACTCCGGCGACGACCACGAGATCGACTACCAGGCCGACGACGAGGCGTCGACCGGGGACGACTCCGGCGACGACCACGAGCTAGACTACCAGGCCGACGACGAGGCGTCGACCGGGACGACTCCAGCGACGACGAGGAGTTCCACTACTACGCCGACGTCGACTAAAACGCCGACAACGAGGCATCGACCGGGAACGACTACGGCGACGGCGACCAAGGTACGGCACTCTAGCCCCGGACTCCCAAAACCCTATATACTACATGTCATCATCTTAATTAAGTTAATCAATGTTTTATTTCCTTTAACTGCAGATAGCGTTTAGGATGTAATGGAAGTACTAGTGAACTTCTGGAAGATCTATTATTAGCTTTGAACTAGTCCAGTATGTGTCAAGAGAGTAGGAAGCTTAGCGGATTTATTATTAGCTTTTAACTAGTCCATGTAAACAGGCAAGCCAATTAACGAGGCTGCCCATTTGTGTGCTCATAGAGCTAGTCCTGAGAGGAGACGCTGCTTGATGATCAATTTCACTCCATCGTTTCTAGCTAGTAGGAGTAGTATCCTTGCTTGTTGATTATTCGTACTTTGTAAGAAGCTGGTCATGTAATTAATGTTTTTGTCATTATCAGCTTTTAAACCCGTTTTCTGTGTGTGTACATTTTATTCAGTAGTCCAAATACAAGTAGCCGAACTCATATTGCAGTACAAGCTATTGTTGTTTTTGCTGTGTCGAATATTATATATATGTACGAGTAGAGTTACATGGACTTGGTGTTGTAGTAGATGTGGATAGGGTACGTGTAGTGTTCTAGTCAAACACGTTGTATCCTAGGGCCTCCCATATAATGAGGAGGCACCACATGTTGTAACCCATGACGATGACTAGATAGCAATTGGCACGCAAGGGGAGCCGACGACTTGTGCCGGCACCTAGGGCGGCCGGTGTTGCGGTATCTTGGGGAGGAGCGCCCGTAGTCATGCCCCGCAGATGTAGCCGAGTTCGTCGAAGTGCGTTACCAAACATCGTGCCTCGGTGTCGTCTTTGATCTTGCATGGCGCCATTATCGTAACAAGTGGTATCAGAGCCTGGTTGAGGCTATGCAGAAGATCATCTGGAGGTGTGAGGATCATGCTCGGCGGGCGCTTGGGAACGTCTGATAGGCGCAAGGTGGAGCATGGCGGCGATCGCGTATGCGGTCGGTGGAGTCGGACACTTCGGGCAGGAGGCCTGGACCGTCCGATGAGCTGCAATCGGTAGGGATTGGCTATACGTGGCAATCGGACCGACATAGTGGCTAGGAAGACGTCGTGGAGGCGGCGCTTCGGCTCGCGATCAGATCGGCGACCAGACGTGGGGGACGACCGAATAGATCGGAGTGGGAGAGCATCGAGACGATGCGTTCGGTGTTGCACAAGGGCGGCGTCGTGACACTGCAGACGGATTGTGTCGACGACGCGGGTGGCCATGCTGCACACGGCTCGTGCACGGATGATGCGCGAGGTGGCAACTGCAGCGGCAGGGTCGGTGTCGGAAGTACGCACGGCAGGGCAGGCGGCAGATTGCTGGCGAGTATCAAGAAACGCAAGAGTTTTTCCGTCGGAATTATCGGCGAAATTTTTCGAGCTGAACGGAATCGAGAAGAGCAGGTGTTTGGTGGCGTACAGCAGTAGATCTCCGTGTTTGTTTGCAACACGTCACAGGTAATCAGAGACAAATACGCATTGGTATGGGAGTCCAGGGGATTACCATACATGCATACAGATTAAAAAAAGGGAAAGTACCATGTGCGTGCAAGTTGGATTGATCCAGGGGACAGCCATAAATGCGTGAGCTGTTAAGATTTGAAAAGGTGACGTGTGTGCATGTCGTGTCCAATTTGGACTCGATCAGTTGGAGACTATGCAAAGACGTGACAGCCTCAGACTCGGTTTCCATGTCAGGCAAGGAAAAGAAAAGGGCTGGTGCCTAGTGTATTAAAAGGCGAGGCGACGGAGGCAAGGCAGCGCACAGAAAATCGATCTGCAAGTTCAGGAGAAGGTGGAGCTGGACCTACGTTACGATAAAGAAGTTCCACGGCTTCTGGAGGGCGGACAGTGCGGGCTGAGGTTTCTTGATAGATCGTGACAAATCTTTTCGTCGGAAACATCGGATAGTGATACGGCGGCAGTTCATCAAAGAGGCGTTGACGATCAGGCAAGCCAAGACATCGGAGGTTGAGCAGAAGTTGTTCTTTACCAGTCAGCGGTCATGGCACCGACTAACAAGTTTGAAGTGCAAAAGTTCGAAGGGACTGGAAACTTCGCGCTATGGCAGACAAGGGTGAAGGATTTGTTGGCGCGACAGGGATGCTTGAAGGCGTTGCGGGATGTCAAGCCAGCTAAGATGGACAATGATGACTGGGAGGAGTTGCAGATGCAAGCAGCCGGGATCATACGGTTGTGTCTTTCAGACCAGGCCATGTATCATGTGATGGATGAGAATGTGCCGAAAAAGATTTGGGAGAAGCTGGAGAGTCAGTTTATGTCCAAGACTGCGACGACCAAGGTGTATTTGAAGCAAAAGTTATATAAGCTGTCAATGCAGGAGGGGTCAGATCTTGTGAAGCACATGAATGCCTTTAATCAGATTGTCACGGATCTAGCACGGCTAAGTGTGAAGGTTGATGATGAGGATAGGGCGATTCTTCTTCTTTGTTCGTTGCCACCGTCCTATGAGCATTTGATCACGACTTTGACGTACGGCAAGGAGACTGTCGAGCTTGAGGATATCACTGCGGCCTTATTATCCTATGATATGAGGAAGAAGAAGGTCACGGAGGAAGTCGCTCATGGCGTTGGTTTGCTGGTCAAGGGTGAGCTAGGCGGGAAAGGACATGAGGCGGTAAGAAAAAGAAGAAGGTGCAATGTTACAAGTGTAAGCAGTGGGGACATTATAAAAGGGACTGTCCAGTTCTCAATGGTGGGTCAAGTGCTAACGTTGTAACTCATAGTGGTGACTTGGACGGCGACGTTCTCTTAGTTGCAGGTGGAGTCATGAAGGATGAGGTTACAGGAGTAGCAGCTGTGTTCCACGGAGGCGACGAGTTTGAGGAAGACTCGTCGGGTAGCGAACTATAAACTACGAAGACGGCAACCCAAGTCCGGAGTACATGAAGTTTTGACGCTTGGACAAAACTCAAGTGGTGGAGAATATTCGCCAAGGTGGAGTGTTGTTTTTGGTGTGTCGACTATTATGTACGAGTAGGGTTACATGGACTTGGTGTTGTAGTAGATGTGGATAGGGTACGTGTAGTATTCTAGTCAAACACGTTGTATCCTAGGGCCTCCCATATAATGAGGAGGCACCACATGTTGTAACCCATGACGATGACTAGATAGCAATTGGCACGCAGGGGGAGCCGGCGACTTGTGCCGGCACCTAGGGCGGCCGGTGTTGCGGTATCTTGGGGAGGAGCGCCCGTAGTCATGCCCCGCAGATGTAGGCGAGTTCGCCGAACTGCGTTACCAAACATCGTGCCTCGGTGTCGTCTTTGATTTTGCATCACGCCATTATCGTAACTGCTATCGTGTCCTGGCTCCTTTTTTTTGTTGAGAAACTCCCCCCTTTATTCATTACTCCATAATGTTATTACAAACACCCTCAGGTGGATTCATTACTCCGTCATGTCCTGGCTCCTGACTGGCCCTTTCTCCATAAGGATGCTGTTTAGCGAGGCCGCCCTGGGGCCCGAGTGGGCCGGGTAGGGGCCCAACATAATTAACATTTGATTTTACACTTTGATGCATCCAAGGAAAAATTGAAAAATATAGTAAACGAATTTTCATGGATCATGCTTCTGATTTATTGCTCTATTTCATTTACTATGGTTCTGAACAAAGTTGGGGGATATGTTGATTTTGGTGGAAGAAGTCTGACGCTTTGGTGAGCTACATGTCATGTTTGCCTCGACGATTTCACGTGATTAACTAGGTGTATTTTTTCCCTCTACTGATTAGACTATAATTTGCATATTCATATACTTAGATCAGACCAGTACAGGTCGCCGCCGAGTCGTGCACGTATCAGGTCAGAGATGGCACTTGGAATTTGTTGCAGCTGACCGGTGCCAACACTACGTTTTGCACTCATGGATAATAACCACGCCCGCCTCTCTGCAATCAGAGCTTAGCGTCGAGCGGGTTCTATTCAAATCAGATGCGGGACACAGTATTATTTTCTCTTGCTATCTATTCTATACCTAATAATAAAAGTAATAGGAAAATACCCGTGCGTTGCAACAGGAAACAAAAAATTATTGCCTAGTATTTTAAATCTTTGATGAGATTGGCTTCATACCAAAGAGAGCTGTCACCAAATTTACAAACATTTTCTATAACGGTTACGAGCCTTCCTTCTAAATATTCCAAATTGTTTCTTTTAGTTTTCTAAAACATTAAAATAAAAGATAAAAAATGTTTCTAAGCGGCAGCCAGGCCACAACGGCCTAGTCCAGCCAAGTACCCCAGCTCACCTATGCCCACACACGTGAGACACGAACACCACAAACATATGATAACATTTTCAAAAAAACATATGATAACAACATTTAATAGCTAGGAAAACACAACAAAATAAAAATAAAACATAATACTCCCAAATATTCACCGAAATTTTTGGACCAAGGTAGGCCAACCCGTGTCCCTAGGCCAGAATGGCCACGGGCTAGTCTCAGGAGCCCACATGGCAGCAACCTTAGGCATGAGCGGTCCATCATTGCACGTTCGCTTCGCAGCTTCTCAAAAACAAAAGTTGGCGGGGGCTGGGCGATGGCGCAGTGGTGGGTTCTGCTGGTGAGCACCCCACCGGCCCGAGTTCGATCCGTAGGGATCGAATATCTGGTTCCCCAATGCTTTCTAAAAGCAAGGCTTTCAGGCCTATTTTTTAAAAAACAAAAGTTGACGTTGCTGCGCGTGGACTGCCTATAAGTATTCTTTTCTTCGTTTCGATCGCCGTCTCCAGACTCCAACCCTCGAGGAAATCGTGCCAGCGGCACGGCCATGTCCACCTGATCGTGCCGCCGCTGCCGCGCCGGCGTATGGACACGCGCTCATCTGAACCTTGCAAAGACGTCGCCGCGCGCCATTGAGCCTGAAGAAGCGTGCCTGGCGCTTGGAGGCACAGTGGTCGGAGCTGGCAGCTGGGCTCACGAGGATGCCGGGCGATGGCGGGGACGAGACGGCAACATCAGTTTTGAGGATACATCTATTTTGGAGTCAACTAAAATGGAACGGAGGGAGTAAGATGTAATGCAGGTCAGTTTATGATTTTTTATGGATCACGAATGATTTAAGTTTTAAAATTTATACGGGCATACATACTTGCATACATTTCTCTAGGTGCATGATTATTTTTGTAATGTTCTGAAAATTAGAAATGTGATTTTCCTCTCCATGTACATTAGCCCAAGCTTGGGTTCAGATGATGCAATCCGTTCAGTATTTTCCGCCTTGAACTTGAAGTACAGTGGTTCTGAAAAATAGATGAAATGGTCAGAAGAGTGTATAATGTATCCTGCAGAAAAAAAGATATTTCCTGCAAAAAAAAGAGATATTTCCTGCAGTTTTGTCTTATACGGAGTAAAAAATAAAAATGACCCCAAAACTGAAAAACTCCCAGAAAATATCTCAAACCATAAGACAGAGAGAACTTGCAGTTCAGATAAGGCAACCGCGCGCGGTGCCACTCGTCAGAGCCGGCCATGGCTTTCGGAGCTCCAGCTGCCGCCGCCCCCCATGTCCACGCCACTCCAGCTCCCCTCACGAGCTCATCATGGAAGCACGGCACCGCCTGCTTCAGCTCCTCTAAGCTAACCAGCACCGGCCAGAGGGCACGGCTCGCGACCGCAGTGCACGCACTGGCGCAGACAACGGCGGCGCCAGCGCCCTTCCCTCCTCCCAATGCGGAGTACCTAGCCGCGGAGTTCTCCGGCCACGGCGTCACCTTCGAGGCCGTGGGCGACAGCTGCGCCGTGAAGATGACGGTGCGCAACGGCAGCGGGGCGCACCTGCTGCTGCCGAGCGGGCTCTTCACGTCCTACAAGCCGGCCATGTGGCACGGCGCCGCCACGGAGGTGCTGCACACCACCGTCGGCGAGGGCGCCGGCGGGCGTCCCGTCATCCGCGGCGGCGTGTCCATGGACCTCCGATGCGTGCGTGGCGGCGTCGCGGGCGACGCGCCGTCGTCGTGGTCGCCGGGCGGGGCGTGGTCGCTCCGGGACGTCAGAGGAGGCCCCACGGGCTCCATCGAGGTGGAGCTCGTGTCGGTCGAGCCGCCGGGGACAGGGAACGGAGCGGAGGCGAGGTGCGTGGTGACGCTGAGCCCGGAGGCGCTGTCGTCGGAGCTCACGGTGACGAACGCAGCCTCGTCCTCGTCGCCAGTGGCGCTGTCTGGCGCCATGTCGAACCACCTCCACGTGAGCACGCCGGACGCCACCTACACCGCGGGGCTGCAGGGCTCGAACTACCGCAGCAGGCGATCGGATCAGATCCAGCGGGGCGATCCATAAACAAGAGCCGAAACGTTTTTTTACTTATAGGTGGCATGGTGCGTAATTTGTTTCAACTCCAGGGGTAAAACCGGCAAGTGAAAAACGTACCAACCATCATCTCTAACTATTTCTACTATATAATACGAGTAAAGGTGATGGTTGGCGGCGGTACGTCGTTGAAAATACCCCTAAAATTTGCAAAAATTACCCACCACTGCCACCCGTAAGTCATGTACCGGTTCGTTTTTTTCGTAACAGTTCGATTGAAAATCTCCTTCCGCTGCCTCGGATCGATCACCGTTTAGTACGTCACATGAGACCGTGTCCAACTCAAATCATCTGTCGAAGAAAGAAAACAACTCCAGGACTGTAAATAGGGGAAAATAAAACGATTGCCCTGGATCATATCGATCCCAGCTATCGATCGAAATCGAGCGTCGAGCTAGGGATTGATGAGAAATCAATGAAAAATCATGGCGGCGACAGCGACGGACTGAAGCTGTCGAGAGCCCAGTCGTCGTCGTCGCTGGCCAGCTGGAGCGTCGGCATCGCCCGCCAGCGCGGCGGGCACGCGATGGTGACGCGCGCCCTCAGCGCCAGCATCGACAGCGTCGGGAGCCACGGCGGGGACGACGAGGAGTTCCTGCGGAGGATCCAGGAGCTCGCCGTGGGCCTGCACCCGGATGGCCGGCGAGCGTGGAGCGGAGCGCCAGCAGCGTCGGGCTGTCGCTGTCGCTGCGGATGCTCAAGCGGAAGAAGCAGCGCCTTGGCCGGTGGGACGAGCGGCTGGTCGACTGCAGCGCCGGCGATTCCGGGTCCGGGCGCGGCGCGGCGCGGTGGGGCGGGCATTCTCGTCGATGGTGCTCATCATCGGGGAGGTCCAGAGCTTCGTGCTGCAGATGCGGCAGGCGCTCTTCTACGAGGACATGCAGAGCGTGCTGGCGCACGTATCGAATACATGATCTTGGACGTTTTCGTCGAGAACAGCTCTCAGTGTCAACTACCCGGATTTGTTGCGGTGCCAGCTTGATTATAGAAACCGAGCAAGCCAAGGAAGATTCATGATCTGGAAAAGGGACTGCCGATTGAGTCTGAACCATGTACTTCTCGGCAGGCTCTGTCTAAACTCCAGAGGTACTTGGAACCTTCACCGTCCTCCCAAAGTTCACCAATTTGTATGAAAGTTTGCCCATAATATTGACCCTCTGCTGATGAGCATTGGCAGCTACCACCGGAGGATTTTGTCAAGATTAAGGTTGATGCATGGTATAACAATAAAACTAAATCGGGTATGGTTGAGGAGTGATTTGCCGAGATGGTACAGTTGATGTCTGCTTTGCTGCTACTGGTTGTCCTCTTGCGATCCTATCTGACCCTCTGCAAACAGCGAACTGAAGAATGCTCTGAGCTCCACAACATATGATCACGCTCCCCTCGCCATCATGTTCTGCGACTTAAAGTTCAGTCTTTGTACTCAGTTTACTGAGGCGCGAATTAATCTATACTTCTTATCCATTATATGAAGCACGAAGAAGAGTCAGTTGACGACATGCCTTATAAGGTGCTGCGATTTTATTATTACAAGCTTTGACTTTGTTCTGTTTCTGCATGGTCTATTCTTCAGAGCCATTGGATTTTTGTCAGAGAATCCAGTTGAGAAGATGTTATTAGAGTACAAGTGTACGGTTTCAGAGCTCACTCAGTGGACGTCTTATGCACATATGTAAATCAGTTGTGACTTTGAGATTCTTCCACACTTGAGGGTAAGCACTGTTGGTGTTATATTCTTATTATCATAGATCAAAAAAGCTCCCTAATATGAGGTGCTCTCTATTGGTAATCTCCATACTCCATACATTAACCTACTTTGATTAGTTCAAAACAAATACATATTTTATTATCACATATTGGGCTCCTTATCTTTTTTGAAAAGTTCAGACAATATTATTTCAGCGCCATAGGACATCTTTCAGAAGAATAAAATCGCTCTGTTTCAGGTTGCTTCATCCGGAATAACATCAAAATCTGTTTGTTGCCTATGTTGTTCAAGCTATTTATTCATCGGGAAAAACAAAACTATCTGATGTTTTTGGCATTCAGAAGGATATTAGAGCTGTGACTGGACTCCTAGAAGAAGTCCTTTATTCATAAAACCAGCGAGGGTAGAGGAGACATGAGTAGTGGGGCCAGCGTATTGTGACAGCTAATGAATCCTCCAGCTCTTCGAATTATCATTTAAACTCTGCATGTCATGTCCAAAAATGCATCACAAATCTACATGGACATCCATGTGAATCATTGACATCAATCAAGTAGTGAGAATTTTTGTAGGTGGGACTGGGTCGCCATCATATTTGACGTTTTCATTGGACTTGGCCGCCATCCGGGCTCTGTTGGAGAAGAAAAAGTAAACTGGTCTATTGATTTTGGGGCAAAATATGTGTGATGTGTCAGAACATTTAATTCAAGAATTGATTTTTTTTAACCCGTTGCAACGCACGGGCATGTTTTCTAGTATTATATACTCCCTCCGTCCAATAATATCCGTCTCAACTTTGATAAAAAAGTGGATGTATCCATACATGTTTCATGTCTAGATACATCCACTTTTTGATAAACTTGAAATAGTTATTATTGGACGGAGGGAGTAGTAGAGATTAAGATTTCTTGTATTACGTCATTTTTATTTCCGATTTTACCCCTGTGTTCTCAGAAATATTACCCACCACTGCCACCCATAAGTGATACCGGTTCTTTTTTTTTTTCTGGCTTTTACGCATCGTTTACCGCAAGGAGGACGCTACAGACTTCGTTTCCTCCATCGATGACTCGCCTCACCCCTTCGCCCGATTCCAAAAGGGAAAGGAAAACGTAGAGTCCTGGTTTAGATGGTTCTACCGGCCGTAATCTGCATCTACAAATACCCACGAAGCAAACGCCGCCGTGATCAAGTTCCACGTGCTTGAGCCGAACGTCTCATGAGCGATGGTCGAGGGCATCATCAGCCACACGCCCTTCATCGGCCACACCAGCTCAACGACCCCAGGTGATGGAGGACCAGTAGGACTGCAGCGGTGCATCCTAGCCTTTGTTGCACGGTTCAGGCTCCGTGGTGGTCAGTGACGAGGACCGGCGTTGGTCGTTTCCCCTGTTATGTGGCCATGGAGATTCGTCGACCTGCTGATGTTGCTTCCTGAAAAGCGCCAGCGAGTACGCTCGTGCTACTTTCTATTCTGGACGAGGCTGATGATCGTCCAGCCCGTCGTCGCGACCACGCGGTGATGCTTGAACCTGAACACGGCGATCGTGATGGTGACAGGCCTGATGTGTCGAGGCGGGTGGAGCAGAGGCACAAGGGGGTGTAACGTGGGCGCGGAGAATGCGACGTACATGGCGTCAGTGCGCACGCGCCACGCCGGACGAGTTCACCGTCGCGGCCGAATGCCCGATCGACGAGGCGGCGGCACTGAGGATCGCGTACAACAACACCGCGCCGGGAACGCCTTCAGCTTCGATGAGAGGGGTGTGCTCTGATGCGACAAGAAGCACATCGTCAGGATCGCGCTCGCTGTCTACGTACGCGCCCGCTGTGTTGGGCCCAAAACTAATCAATATTCCTAACCAGATGCATACGCCTCCAGTCATCCCGCCGGACCTGGAGGTCTCATCTTCGAGGCGAAGCAGCAGACTGGCGCAACCCCCTCTCCAACCATTGAATCTCTCTGCAGCTTCCATAAAATCAAACCACGTTGCAATACAGAATTACTTTTTAGCCCAAAACTAATCAATATTTCGTTGATTCAGCGGAAGAGCAGATTTTCTGGCAACAGTTTGAAGAACATATGTACTTTGTATGTAGAATGTTGTCTCCACTTATACATGTATTTGTCTTGCATAGAGACAGGTAATTCTGTTCACGTTAAAGTGCTTGCATTGATTTAGTTTCGTGTCATGTCACAGTTATAATAGCAGTTTGTTCAAATGCTCAGACGTCACATAGTGATATGTGTACCTTGTGGTAAATCATCCTTCTTAAGTAACTAAATATAATTTGAACCAGTTTGGATTGTCAACACGACAGTACATATACTTTTTTCGTGCACACTTCATATTAGGGGAAGTGCAAATTGCTTGTGCCCGAAGCACTGATGGAAAACTTCATATGTTCACGTCTTGGCAGTACACAACAGTTGTGAATATGTGGGCCGCAAAGGGATGGGGAGGGGTGTGTGTGTTTTGAAATATGACCAAACTAGCAATCCTCGTGAATGGGTGGACAATGTGATCACCATCGACAATGGTGGCAAATAGGAGAAGTGGCAACACCGATGGTTCCAAGGGGCATGTGAGGATTTTCCTCACCCGTTGCAACGCACGGGCATTGTTTGCTAGTATATACTAAAAGCAAAATGAGTTAGCTAACGGAGCCACCACATTAAGCCACATCACCTAAATTATCTTTGATAGTTAGATCTAAATTTAACGGTTCAGATTAAATAAATTGTTACGTAACTTAATGGTCCAGATTAAATAAATTGTTGCGTACCGGCACGTGCACACGTCAAAACCGATTCGTAGTTTTGCTAAAGAAAATGATCGGGAAGAGTCCACGTCCGTGTGAACATGGGGCTCCCATCCGACTGTACCATCTGATCATCTAATCTAATACTCCATGACACACCTGACACCTAATTAACGTACACAATTTGGAAATGCACACGCACATATACGTAGTGGTAGTTGGTAAGGATGCAGGTGGGATGGACATGGGACGATCGCTTCCCACCAGCTCTGTCCCGACGGGACTAATCGGGACTAATCGGGATATTAGAAACGGGATACGGAAGCCCAGCGGGATATGTGAAAATCAGGCTAAGCACAAAAGACCCTCGCTGCAGCTCATCTCCTAGCGACCCCGCAGCACGAGACCGTGCGGTCTCTCTCCACTCGCCCGCCCTCGATTCCCCATCCGACGCCGCCACAGACCGCCGAGTCTGCTCCACTTCCCCGGCCGGCGAGCTTGCCGATGCCAAGTCCCAAAAAAGGACCTCGTCCTGCTTGGGGAAGAGCAACGCCACAACGACAATGGCGGGGACAACATCCGGTGATCCACACCATGGAGACGGCCAAGCACAAACTGCCGTTCGAAAGGTCACGCGCCGGCGTCACCGGAACGCTCAAGGCCGGCTGTGGGTAGTCCCCCAAATCGAACCGCGACGCTCGTGCAGCCCTTCCTCAACATCGGCACCCAAAGATCTTGGTCGACCCTCATGCAGTCTGTCCGGTTCGTGGACGGCGGCGGCGGCTCGGCTCCTCCCGGAGCAGATTCTCCATGAAAGAAGCTCCGCCAGCAGACGAACGGCGGCGGCCCATGTGGCCCTTGGCTCACAGCGTACGGCGGGGTAGCGCCCGCGATAGTGGCGAAGGAAGCCCGCCGCCGACACACAGCGTGGGGGAGCCCCGCTGGCTTCCGCGTTCCTTTGCCGGCGGCACGCAGCGCGGCGTCGGCCCGCTGTTCTCTGCATCTCCTTTCCCCAATTTTATCTGCGGCTGCCGACGGGATTCATTTCACGAGTAATAGGGATAGTAGTGGGTGAGGTGGGCTCATCCCATCTATCCCGTACGGGAGTAGTGGGTTTTCTAAGTGGGATAATTGGGCCTCTAACGGTGGGATGGGACATGGGATAGGTGGAAAATCCCATCCCACCTGCAATCCTAGTAGTTGGACTACTAGGACACATATAACCATTCCCCCCAAAAAATGACATATATAACTATACTACGTGCAGTTTAAATTTAATTGGCAGCAAAAAGAAAAAAAATGAATCATTGATTCATCCGATCCATCGGCTCGGCTCCTCTGCATGTGCATGTTACGCGCATTGACTCAAATTAATAATCTGCCATGCACATCTGGCCGGTCACGGTAGAGCTACGCATAAGTAGTTGTACATATAACGTATATGTTAGGGTTTTGGTTGCTCCGAGAATAAATTAAATTAAAACAGTGGTATTTCTGAGCCGAACACGTGGTGAAGGTGCGCCATGTTAATTACATGTCGACTTTAAGAAGAAATAAGATGTATGTAGCAGGTGCATGGCATTCGGCTCAAAAAAATATTTTTCCTATCGATCAGCTAAAAAACATTGACCTCATTGGCTCAAAACACATGAACGAACGAATGAAGCACCCTTGCATGAACCTAGGTCTACCGTGCACGAATGAAATAAGATGTATGTAGCAGGTGTATAACATAAGTAGTGTGCATGATTCTACACCCAACGACGGAGTTCACGACAACCAAACAATTGACCAATACATTGACGCACACTGATGATAGTGATCGAGTAGAGCTGATGATAAGCTGGGAAGAATTTTGTGGTGCCATGAAAGTAGTAGAGATTAGAGAATATGTAGTAAACTGGTGAATAATTAAATTTTTGAAAGCAGTTGTGCGACAAGACATGAGAAGTACATCTGAGGACTTTGTAGATCTCCTGGATTAGAAAGTGGGAAAATATGAAAAGAGTGAAAATAGATCAAAATATCACTCGTATTACAAAATAGTGACATGAACATTTTGAAAATACTGCACACAATATTGGGCCTCAAATTTAGCAGGCTAAAACTATTTTCACACATATTATATTACTTACCATCACATTTTTGGTGTCCATACAACCATGTAACTAGGAGTTCCACACGTATAGTATTTCTGAAAGCATAAATAAATTTATAGATGCGCCAAAGATGGTGCCCTCGCATTTGCGAGGGCCACCTTGCTAGTTCATATAAAATGTTCCTAAATTTCTTTCCTTTCTTCTTGTTCTGCTGCTATGATTTGCGATGCATACTCTGTCCCACAAGATTTGTCTTTAGCATTTTTTTTTCTATGAATTTTTTTCTGCGCAGGAATTGGCGTGGTTAGTATTGCTTAGACATATGTATTGTCTTCAAATTCTTCATAACCGAAGCTATTTTTTTTATAGAATATATCAATTAACTTATGTTTTTTCATATACCATATTATTTGGGTTGTGCCTGTATTTGTAAGATATCCATTTAAAAAAATTAAACTTAGATTTTGCCACTGAATCAAAAAAAATTAACACCGTAGGAATGTCTCTAATCATAAAGAGAATATGATTATCATGGAGCAAGTAATGCCCTTCATCAAATTTTGCAGCCGGCTATTTAGTCCAAATAAAGGTATGCTCATCATATTATACTCAGTACGTGGCTCGATCTGAGCCGTCCGTCCCGTGGATCGGACGGCAGCAGAATCCCGCGACGTGGAGGGCTGAGAGGGACGGGATTCTGCGCCCTTTTATATATAGTAAGATTGACATGCCAATGTGCCTGATGTACTTCATTAGTCTTGTTTTACTTAGGCCATTGGATGTTGTAAGTTTTAACATCGCTACGCATGATCCACTTTTCTTATGGCATAATAAACTTATCGAGAGACAAATGGTTTTCTTATATAGGAGAGGACAACTGATGCGATTTTGATAGAGGACGACACTTTCGAAGTTTGAGTATGTTAAATTTGTTTTTGTATCCGTTGAGCATATTTCCTAGTAGAAAAATAATTAGAGACAAAAATCAGCTAGAACAAGGGGCCGTGGTTTTTGGCGTTGTGGTCTACGCCTGCCTGGCGTGCGGGCGGGTGGTGGTTCGCGGTCCCGAGAAGGACCGCCGCGGGAAGGCTCGCAGCCCTGAGCAGGACCGCCGCGAGCAGGACCGCGGCCCCGAGCAGCACCGCCGCGTGGAAGATGTACCCACCTCCGGCCTGGCTCCAGCACGGGACGCTGCCGTCGAGGTCGGACGCCACAGCTGCGAGATCGGGCGCTGCCCTCCTCGGCGTTCTCGCAGCGCTCCTCCTCAGTTCGGCTTCCCCGCGCGACAATTATTTTGAATTTTTACCCTTATGTCCATACATCAAACTAATGTAGTTTTGGTTACAAAATTATTTAGTTCAACTCAATGTAAATGTATATTTAGTTAAGTGCCAACGACATATTGAGAAGGTATATGCTAGAATGTAATATATAATAAAACTATGTTATATGTAATATGAGAGTTTGATATAATTCGACCGTACGACAAGCCTCCTGTATGTTTGAAACCATGCGAACCACACATATTATTTGTGGCAAATAAAATCTGAGTGTTGAGGGGGGGGGGGGGGGGGGGGGGGGGGCAAATGCCCCCACACCGTGCCCAAATGTAAGTGCTTGTATGTTGCGCTGGTAGCTCATATGCCATCCTTTTTTCCACCACCTCCATCGAGCACCGTCGACGTCGATCGAGCACTCACCATGAAGCAGCAGATCAAATGGCATTGCTTATCAACTTCGGACTTGCAGTGGTGATCGCCGTTCTATGCGGCTGTTGCCTGTGCGTGCACCGTTCCTCAGAGGGTCGGGAGCTCCCACATGACATTACAGAAGATGTGAATTGATCCAGTTTATATGAAAAATCGTACCTAAAAATCACGCATGGCTCGGTTAATAAGGGGTAACTGAGCGAAAAACACACTCCATGGCCATAAAACCTAGCAACATTATATCTAGAGAGCCGACGCACAAAACGAACACAACACTAAGCAGCACACTCGCCACGACTCCGGCGCCGGAGAAGAAAAGCCAGAAGTGGAAGGGAAGCGATCCTGAGCCTCACCGAACGCCTGAAGAGTGATGAAGTGCCCAACCGCAACAATCGCCTGCCGACAACGCTGAAGCCGCCAGTATCCCACTGGAAATCGCCATAGGAAAGTGCGCCAAACCAGGTCACAACTCTAAAATAACGCCTCCAAGGAGGTAGCACCGTCAAGGATGACACAGTCATTTGATCTAACAGATCTAGGTTTTCACCCGGGGGGCGATATCCCAAGGGTTCGAGGGGCCGGGTCGGGCCTCTCCACGATGACGCCACGATTATGGGAATGACACCGGAAAGAAACGTCGTCGCCGGCACATACAAGGTTTGGCAAGACTTCTGCCTGGACCACGCCAACCCCCACCATCATCGAACTGCTGCAAGAACACTCAGCCACCAGGGAGCTAAACAATCTCACCCGAAGCATCTCCGGTCGTGCAACGCTGGCCACACGACCATCATCACCGCACAACCACCATGCTCTGGAGTCGCCTCTTCAGTCTCCAAGCACCGCCAGCCACCAAGCTCACAGTCGAGCGCCATGGCTCTCCACACAACGATGTCACCAAAGCCCCGCCGCCCGCACATTATACTTACAAGTTACAAAGATAGGATCCCACAACTTGTAGGTGTTTCTATCAATTTAGTAGCTATTTCTTGGAGAACATGATAAGTGTATCTAAACATTCACATAACTATTTGCAGATAACCTGGGTAGTCGTAAAAATTAACCGGGTAAGAGTTGCCTAAAATAATCATGACATGTATATCGTTGCAATCAGATGAATAACATGCAAGAAAGCTAGGAGCGTAAATCGCAACTTGGTTACTTAGCCAGCCCTCTCGCGTACGTTCACCTAACTAGAGGCTTCGCATTATTGAAATCGGATGAGTGGTGCTGGCTCACGAAAGCAGTGCAGGGACGTAGCCACACGTACGTAGGTAGCTGGGTAGGTCGCTATGGTGAAATTTGACAAAATTAACCTCCTGGCGAAACTTCAGCCAAAATAACCTTTTTTGAAAAAAATCGAAAACTAACCTTTTTTGTGGCTCCCGCCACGGCGGCGTCATACATGTACACACCGCGCCCAGGCTGGGGCGCCACACACCTGCCAGCGTGGCAAAGTGGGACCAGATCCGGTTAAGTAGCGCCCCACGTCAGGGCGTTACATACACAGGTGTAGCGCCGGCGCCCGGGGCGCCACACCTGCGAACAACTTAGACGCGTGGGGCGCCCTAGTGCCCGGCCTCTCTCTCTTTTCTCCCGATTCAGACATAGCGGGGCGCTGCGGCGGCGGCGGCGGGCTGCTCCCCTCAAATCCGGCGCGCGTGGGCTGGGTGGCAAACCGGCGCGCCAACGCCGGGCTCTCTCTCTCTCTTTTCTCCCCTAACAAGACAGAACACGGCGGCGGCGGCGGGCTGCTCCCCTCAAATCCTCACCAAATCCGCCCCAATCTGGACGGATTTCGTGTCCCCATCCTTCCCTAAGGTAACCTACTCCGTTCCCCTCAATTTCATCCAATAGATTTGTTAGATTTGACCCGTCTTTGCAACCCTAGGTGAAATCTTAGTTCTAATTTCGATTTCGAAATTAGTAGGGGCAGAGGCTATTTTTGCTAGTAGGGAGGTGTAATTGTTGATTTGTTGATTTACACTTAGAGTATGTGAGGGGCAGAGGCAACCCGAGTTAGTGTTGATTTACACTTTCAATTAATTCGGTATGTGAGTTGTATTTGTGGATGTGAGGTGTTTTTGTGGATGCAATAGTGATTACCCACTGTCTATATAGTTTTTACATGCGGTGTATGTGTGGATGTGGTAATTTTTTTCAAATATATAGGATGTTGAAATGAAATTGCTATCTCTTACTTGTGGTAGTTATTTCAAATATGTAGGATGGAACTTCTCGAAAAAGATTATGATGAGAAACACCGTGCGAGAAAGATTGCGGAGGGAAAGGTAATTTATAATGTTTTCCATATTTTAGATGTTAGTGCATATTTCTATTCGGTATGGACATTGTTGCAACGTGTAATTATTGTTTTAGGTACTTGCCCCCCTTCGTCTTCGGTCTCACGAGGCCTCCTTGCAAGTTGGTGAGAAGGGCATGCCGTACGACGAGAGGTACACCGAGTACATCGAGAAGCTTGGACTCCTTCCATTCATCCAGCTCGTGTCTCGGTCCACGCCAAATTTCAATCCTTCGGCCATCAGTGCTCTTGTTGACCGTTGGAGGCCGGAGACACACAGCTTTCACCTCCCCACCGGGGAGATGACGGTGACACTTCAGGACGTGTCGATGATCCTGGCACTCTCCATCACGGGCAAACCTGTGTGTTTTAACACCGCATCTGATGGGTGGCGCGATAAGATGGAGTGCCTTATTGGTGCGGCTCCTAAAGAGAAGGAAGACTCAAGTAAGGATAGACTCTCCGCTGGCGCCACATATGTTTGGATCAGGAAAAACTTTGCCAAGTGTCCTAAAGGGGCTGATAAAGAGGTCATTCAGAATCATGCACGCGCATACGTGTGGTACGTGATCACGAGGACTTTGTTTGCTGACAGTAGTGGGCGGAACGCTCCCTGGATGTGGCTGAAGGCGTTAACTTTGTGGGAGAGTAAACAAAGCTGGGGTACGGCTGCGCTTGCTTACTTGTACCAACAGGTAAATATTGTTATTTTTTTTGCTTTCATCAGTTGGATGTGGGAACTTATGAAATTCTAACATGTGTACCTATATGTGCAGTTGGATGATGCGTGTCGTAGGTTCGGCAGTGAGGCCGGTATTGGTGGTCCAGTGCTCCTCCTTTCGGTTTGGATGTGGGAACACTTCTCTGTTGGACGGCCGCAGGTTTTGCAGTGGAAGCCTTGGAACGACCATGCCCATCCACAGAGGATTCGGGAGGCTACATGGGCATACAAGTGGGACAGGGTTGCGGAGTTCACCGGTGACCAAACTAAGGAGTATTTGCGGTACACCAACGAGTTCGACTCGCTGACCCCGGAGCAGGTAATAATTACAATGCTTTCATTCAATCAGAAGTTATCTTAAATCCCAACTGCACATGCTGAAATGAGTACTATGTTATAGGTGACATGGCAGATATATGGTGTCGGGGATAGATTTGGTTGGAATGCGGAATTTGACCTAAACCCAAAGTGTCTCGAGGAAGAATATCTTTGGATGATGCAGTGCCCATTTATATGCTTGTATGTCGTGGAGTTCCACCTACCACATCGTGTGATGAGCCAATTTGGGTTGTATCAAACTACACCGCCAAAGTGGATAAACACGATGTTTTCGTTGCACGAGTGAGGCTCCAAATTTTTTCTTACCAATCTGATGTATTAGTGTAGTTACTAATTTTGCATTTGTTGACCATGTAGATTGGACCGGCGCCGGCAGAGAAAGGTGACTAAATGGGATAACCATCATAAGAACTAGATCTCTACATTCAATGCCGAGTTGAAAGAGGCAACGGAAAGGAAGGTGTATATGCGGGATCGCCCCAAGTACACTCAAGAGGCATTCGATGCATATCTTGGTTGGTTCCTTGCACGTACCCGTGTCCGTATATGACCCTCGGCTTTTGAGGAGCTTTTGGAGGACATGGATGATGATGCTATTGTTGAGCTCCGGTACAACAAGGCCGTAAGACGCGGCAACCGAACTGATTTCGCTCCCGTGATCAACTTTATGGTATTTTTTGCCCAATTTTTTTTGTCTCATCATATATAGAGTTTAGTTGTTTTGTTGTTGACATATTTGTTTTCATAGCGCAATGAGATCGAGCGCCAAGCGGGTGAAGCCGAGGTGGCAGCCATGTTACCTCGTGTCAAGAAGGGTGATATTGCCATTAGGGCATTTGTGAATGTACGTTAGACAATCATATAGTCTTGCATAATTTGTTGTTCTTTTTTACTAAGATATTGATTTCGCAATGTCATAGCGTGCCGCAACTCGTCTATGGACTTTAGCGCATTTGCTTGGTTGTCGCGCCGATGATGCCATGCCGACCCGCTTGAGGTCCCCTTCAACCCCTACCCGTGGTGATGCTTCTAGTTCGAACCCACATGAGCCCAATGCTGAGGAGGTTGAGGTATGATGAATATGCTATGTGTTGGTCACCCGAAAATGACTTCGTCAAACTCACCCATGTATGATTTCTTTCATTTCTAGGTGGATTTTGATGATAATGTGGACGATAACATGACCTTGCAGGTGTTTCAGCGCTCCTTCCACTTAAGGTCCCGGAAGAAGTCTAAGCCGTATTACTCACCGGACGACTACATCAACAAGAAAAGGGGCCTGCTTTGGAGGAGGAGGACGAGCACTTCGACGATCACGAGGCCGATGATGCGGAAGAGCACGTGTCGGACGATGAGGACTCCGACGATCACGTGTCCAAGGAAGAACCGGTGCAGAAGCTGCGGTGTAGGAGGAGGAACATTGATCCGGCGCCGGTTGAGCCTTTGAGGAGGCTACGGAAAAGGAAGTAAACCATGTCGTGGACCATGTCGTAAACGATGTCGTAAACGAAGTCGTAAACCATGTCGTGAACCATGTCGTAAACGATGTCATGAACTTGTTGAATTATATAACTTGTCCTGAAGTTGTGTCTTAATTATGATATTTTGTTGTTCTGAATTATATAATAATGCTGTCATGTCAGATGTGAAATTTCTGACTTATTCTGGGATTTTTTTTGTGTGGCGCCACAGGCCAAGGCGTTGCATATGAGGGTGCCTGGCTGTGTGGCGTCGCCGACTCCGGCGCGGTGCGTCTGCACAATTTGCACCCTCTCTGTCGTTTTTGCCGCGCCGGAGAGCACGGCGCCACACGAAAAAAAATCCCAGATTTACCCACAAATTTGACACGTGACACCACAAAATATCCCAGATTACATATGAGCAGTAGTTTAGCAGAATAGAATATCAGAATTAAGACACAAGGTGAAAGCCATAGTTCACGACATGTTTCCGACAAGTTTCCGACATGGTTCACGACAAGTTTCCGACATGGTTCACGACAAGTTTCCGACATGATTCACGAATGGTACACGACATGTTGGAGGCTCTATTGAGTCCAGCGCGTATACTTGCCCTTGCGCAAGTGCGAGCCTCGATCGAGTACTCGGACAACCTAACCGGATCAACGTATCCCACTTTTCTAATGAGTGCCGCCGTCCGCAAGTGCGAGCAAGGGAGATGAAGCAACTGAGGCCTCTGGCACGTGCACAAACATTGCTTTAGCAAAACTTTGCACGCACGCCCTCCGTGTTGCACACCTCCTACCGTGGTGCCTCCTGGCTCATTGACTTGGTAAATCCACTTGTTGTTGTCAAAACACTGGGCTGTATTGCTCTCCGCCTTCCTTAACTGATACGCCATCCATTTGTCAGCTTCAGGTGGATACTTGTACTTCTTCTTCCCCTTGTTCTTCCCTTCAATCTGCTTCATCGTTTCCTCACTATATTTCTTAAAATACTCATTCAACTTGTCGAATGTGTATTGAACTATTGCTGTCACGGGCAATGCACGGACTCCACTGGGCACATTGTTGAAATATTCTGCCATGTTGCTTGTCATGTCGCCGTACCTCCTACCATCGTTGTCAAATGCTCTAGCCCACTTGTGCCTCTGAGACTCATGTCTAACTAGGAACTCTCGACCCCCCGGTGATGTGAGGGTTAGCAATCTGTTGTACAATCTCACAAAATGCCGCTCGGTGAAAGCGAGACAACAATCTTTTAGATCATCAGATAGCTCTTTATTTCCACATGCCCTATGGAAGTTGGAGACAAAATGCCTCATGCACCATCGATGGTGCAAAGGAGCATGTCCGGGAATATCAATGTCCACCGCATTGAGTATGCCTTGGTGGCGGTCCGAGATGACACATACCTCTCTTAAAGGCTCAAATACCTTTGTTCTCACTAGACCCATGAACCACTCCCAGTTGTCCTGGTTCTCCCCCGACACCAAAGCAAAAGCCAACGGCAACAACGGTCGTTAGCATCATGAGCTACGGCAATCAAAAGTGTGCCCTTGTACTGGCCGGTCAAGAATGTGCCATCCACGGAGACAACCGGTCTACAATGCTTGAATTCCCTTATGCATTGCCCGAAAGCCCAAAATGCACGGCCAAATACACGGACGGTTGCACCATTGTAATCCCTAGTCTTTTGTCCAAAGGGCTCCACCAACGCAACCATGTCTGGATTTGTAGCAGCCGTAGCTCCCAACAATCTAGGAAGTCGGTTGTATGCTTCCTCCCAGTCACCATACAACATCTTGAATGCGGCTTGCTTTGCCCTCCACGCCTTCCCATACTTCACCGAGTAACCAAACATTTCTTTCACCGTGTCCATGATAGCCCTCACCGTAAAAGTGGGGAATGCCTCTATAGAAATGGAAAGTCTATATCCGATGAAATCGGAGGTTAGTTGCCGATGAGTTTCCTTGATGACCCACAAGTATAGGGGGTGTATCGCAGTACTTTCGATAAATAAGAGTGTCGAACCCAACGAGGAGCAGAAGGTGCTGGCAAGTAGTTTTGATCAAGAATTCACTGTAAAAGCTAGCAGACAGGTTTTCAGTAGTATTCGAAACAGCAGGTAAAAACAGTGCAAGTAAATAAACGAGCGCGGCAACAAATGCAGCGAGTGGCCCAATCCTTTTGAGTGCAAAGGACAAGCCGAGTGTGTTACTTATAAGAGACAAATGTTCCTGAGGACACATGGGAATTTCGTCAAGTGCTTTCGCTTCGTGCAACTGGTTAATCTTCATTGTTTTGATAAGTGTTGTGTGGGTGAATCTATGCTAACGCACCGCCCTTCCTAGGACTAATACGCACTTGTGATTATACCCCCTGCAAGCATCCGCGAATGCAGAAAAGTAATTAAGATAAATCTAACCACAGCTTTAAACTCTGAGACCCTACGCTCCCTCGTGCACTATCTTACTAACGGGGGTTCAGGTTTCTGTCACTCCGGCAACCCCTCAACTAGCAAGCTAGGTACACGATGCATTCCCCTAGGCCCATAAAGGTGAAGTGTCATGTAGTCGACGTTCACATGACACCACTAGAAGAATGACACCACAACTTAAATATCAAACCATTAAATATTAACGCAGCATTATTTCACTACTAACAACATGACTTCCCCATGTCCTCAAGAACTACAAACTACTCACAAGACATCATATGGATCATGATCAGAGATGATATGGCAATGAATAACAATCTGGACATGAACACTAATCCACCAAACAAACTCAATAGCATCAATAACAAGGAGTAATCAACACCGGGAGAGTCTCCCCAATGAACTAGACAAGGTACAGCCCTAGATGTTACAGCAAGATGGATGTGGAGTCGGTGGAGATGATGGTGATGGCGCAGTGGATGGTGGTGATGATGATCCCGATGAAGTCCAGCGTGATGACGATGACGATGGCGATGATTTCCCCTCTCCGGGAGGGAATTTCCCCGGCAGGATCTCCCTGCCAGAGAGCTCTTTCTCTCTCGGTGGTTTCCGTCCCGTGGAGGCGGCGGAATATTTCGTGGACGTCCCCCCGTGCTTAGGTTTTCGGGAGGCAGATATACGCGAAGAGGCAACCTGGGGGGTGGACCCAGGTGGCCACGCCATAGCTGGGCGCGGCCCACAGGCCAGCCGCGCCCAGGTGTGGCGTGGGGCCCACCTGGCCCACCTGGCTGCCTCCTTTTGGCTGCCTCCGGCATCTGACATTATAAGACCCCCAGAATTGGTTTCGTGATTTTTGGAGTTCCGCTGATATGCTGACTTGACGACGCTTTTTCCAGCAGAAACCTGACTCCGGAAGGATAATTCCCAATAATCATCAAACATGCAAAATAAGGCAAAATAACATAAGTATCATGTATTAATATGAAATATAAGGATAGATAATGACAAATTATGATATAAAATAGTGATGCAAAATGGACGTATCAACTCCCCCAAGCTTAGACTCGCTTGTCCCCAAGCGAAAACTGAGCTCAGTAAACAAGTCCACATGTTTATGGAGTGAAGTGTCGATAATAAAGAATACGGACAAGAAGCATCAGTATTTACTCAGCTAAACAAGTCATTTTAAACAGCAGTCTCTACACATTCTACTTAACTTGGAACAAGTAATGGAACAACCACAAATAAAGGTACATTAAGCAAACCAATTGGATGTGGCAAACTGTGTTCTTGGTCAGAGAACAATCAACATTCTAACTTATCTTTCAAGAAGAGTCTTTATACTAGAGCTATATTGCAGAAATAGAGTTGCTCAATCATCACTGTTCCTTTCACATTCCAAAGAAAACTGTCAAAGTCATATTCTCAAAGATAAAACTTCATGTGCTCAAGCAAAGTAGACAAAACATGATAGGAAATATTATGAACTATAAATGATTGTATCTATAACAATTCGAGTGCTTGCTCGGGATAGAGGGAATAGGTTTACTGACTCAACAATAAATAAATGATAGGCCCTTCGCAGAGGGAAGCAGGGATTAAAACGTGTGCTAGAGCTTTTTAGTTCCCGAAGGCATAGAGAGTGTAAAAATATTGCTTTGAGAGGTGTATGCTATTGGTCAACAAATCAGTGGTAGAATCCTTGTCATCTTCCATACTAATTAACTTTTAGAGCGGTTCCGAGAGTTTATAGAACTGCACTTGTAACAAGCACTTATTGATGACACTCCTCCCAACCATTTCTTTCCACAAACCATGGCTTGACCGAATCCTCGGTTGCCGACCAACAATCACCGTGGAGGAGTGTCTATTTATTTATTTATAGGGTGGACTAACCAGCTCTTTTAATGCAAAATAAAAGGTGGAGAAGCAGATGAAGCTGCCAATCCTTGTAAATCAGTTAGCATGGAAGATGACACATCTGCTACCACGTCCTTATGAGCTTGGTGAACAGTGACACAAAAAGGGATATAATAATAGTTTTGAATAGTTAAAGGTAGCACACGAGAAAATGTACTTGGAGTAGTGCGAACACTACATGATAGGTAGTTATGGTGGACACGAATGGAGTGCTTTGGTTCAGGGTTTTGGATGCACGAGAAGTATCTCCTCTCAGTACAAGGTTTTAGGCTAGCAAGGTTTAGTAGCAAGCACAAGAATTGAGAGAGACAAACACTTATAGATCTAATAGAACAACCATGCTATCTACTTTGTGGGCACAAAACACTTTAATTCAAGAATAATAAACTCATTGGCCAACAAAGAGGAAAACAATAGGGATAATGTTATTGCAACCAGTTCCCTCTTTTCTACTTAAGTGTAAAAAGTATTGATACTACTGACCAGTCTAAGTTTGCCACAACCAACTAAATTTACTTGCTGCACCCAAAGTGATGCCAATACTAATGTAACAAGATCAGCATATGACAAAGGACTTGCTGGCTAAAATAAAGTGTGCAGAAAGTAAAGATAAAGCTTCTCATTAATATTCCATCACAATAAACCTCACACCAACGGATACAACGATAACCAACTAAGGAGTGATACTCCACATTGCAAACTATCTCATATGATAACTTCTCTACTCATGGTACTAAGCAAAAATATAAAGATAAAGATAAAGATAAAGATGGTGATACTGAAAACACCCCCCCCCCAAGCTTGAAACAAGCTGGGAGTGTGTTGTTACCCATGGTGAATTACTCCCTTGGCGGTGATGGTGGTGGCGCCCCTCTAATGAGCTTCTCGGCAAGCTCCATTAACTCATCAACTCTACCAATGAGGGTGCGGACAAGCTCTGAATTCTGCTCAATGCGGTTCATCATCCTGTCAGAGGGTGAATCCCAGCTTTTGGAGTTGTTACCCCACTTCTCTTCAGCTTTGGAGCTCCCTTTTCCTGCATGGTCAGAACGATCCATATCCCAGCTACTGGGCAATTCTGATTCTGGAACTTTTTCAAAGGGATACTTATGGATGAGAGTGTGAAAAGGCCTTTTGGTATCTGAAGGAAGTGTTCTTGGAGCTAGGAAGCGACGAGGAACTCTCCCACCAGTGCTCATCCTCGCGCCCTGCCTGGCCCTGGGCTTGTTCTGCACCACTCCGATGCTTGCAACGGTAGCGGTGGGAATAGGACTTGGATCTTCCTCTTCTTCACCGACAGCTTCAGTCTTCTCCTTCTCCTCCTCAGCATCTTGGTCTTTCAGATCTTTCTTCAGGCCCTCCTTGTCAGGGTTGTTGGAGGCGACCATGGTGCTCTAGACTTCTACAACCCTGGCAGAAACAGCTCGAAAACAAACGCGACGAAAACACGAGATACGGACCTCGGGAGATCCGGGTAAATATATAGCAGAAAATAACGCGTGAAAAGGAAAGCACAGGGCGAAGCGGAGTCGGAGGGGGTCTCCGAGGCGACCACGCCATAGCTGGGCGCGGCCCAGGTGGGGCCCGCGCCCTGCTGTGGCGTGGTGCCCTCGGGCACCTCCTCCGGCACTTATTCGTCTTGATATTTCCAAAATTGTATAAATATAACTAATATAAAAGTTTCGAAGTAAAACGCGGACTTTTTCTTACCGAAATTCATACCTACTTCAAATCAGACTCTGCAGTTTCCTGTTTCTGAGTTTTAATAAATTCCTCCGGAGATACCATTTGAATAATATCAACATTTTCATTATAAGATTCTCCAGAAATATAATGTTTAAGTCTCTGCCCATTAACAACTTGAGGTTTGTCACCGTCAAGTGAATTAATTTTTATTGCACCAGAACGATAAACTTCTTCCACAATGTAAGGTCCTTCCCATTTTGAGAGTAATTTTCCTGCAAAAAATCTGAGACGAGACCTATACAATAAAACTTTATCACCTATGCAAAATTCTCTTTTTAAAATTCTCTTGTCATGCCATCTCTTAACTTTCTCTTTGAAAAGTTTAGCATTTTCATATGCTTCACTTCTCCATTCATCTAGAGAGCTTAACTCTAGCAACCTTTTCTCACCAGCTAATTTGAAATCTCTATTAAGCTCTTTGATTGCCCAATAGGCCTTGTGTTCTAATCTATTATATAATTAAAACACAGGACAAATAACGGCTCGGATTAAGTAATAAAGAGTTAACGATTCAGATTAACTCACCAAAAAGGTAGTAGTTTTTTAGAAGAAATACATGCGCATATGGAAATAGTTTCCTTGGTAGATACGTTAGCATTAATTACGCTACCAATAGCTTCCTATTCTTACGAGGCTACGACACAACATCTTCTAATCCATCGTGCTTCCATCAAGCGATCTCTTTGGCCGACGATACTGTGCCGATCACCATTGATCGCAGCAAAGGACTCCAGCCTGATCTAGAAGTACGACCTCGATCAAAAGCAAGATGCAAACCAGGACATTGAATAGGGATTTATGGAAGAGTCTCTGGATCGGAAACTGGCAGACCGGCCCAAGCGAAAACGGCGGCCGGAGCCAGAGGACATGGATCGTTCAAAGAGATCCGGCAAATGGAGTTACAATCATAGGAGACATCATCGTGATGCTGGTCCAAACGCCCCATCGTCGACCCCAATGGAGCCTAATGTCCGTCGTGGCATGCTGCAACAGTTTGTAGTACTCTAAGCTTGATTGACCGGCCGTACACCTGTTTTGATCTCTGTATCCTTCAAAGCCGCCCGCGTTCATGGTGCTGGTGCATCGCCTGCCGCTTCCTATTGATTTTGATCTTTAGTCGACATCATACTAGAAGGCCTCGACGGAGACGTAAACCTTCCACTAGAAGGCCTGGGCTGCTACCATTGCGACCATGCACGGCTACTCGAAGCAGGCGTCAGACTGACGGCGTTGACGTGGTGGTGTTGGAAAATCGAAATAGGACTGCGGACGCTGTTGGACTCGGAAGTGGGCTCACGGGAAGGCGTGATGTGGGACGGCACGCCGGCGTCGCGTGGACATATAGGGGACAAAGATGCCGGCCTGCATGCCGGCGTCAGTAAGGATGCCCGGAAGGATGAGACCGGGGCTGCACGCCGGCTTTGGTCTAAGACGAGCTCGATGGCCGTGCTCTGGTGGCGATCTCCATTGACCACCGATCCGTGCCCCCGCCATCTAATATACTCATGTAGTACGTACGTACAAGCTAGCTAATTTACTCATGCACACACGCACAGCTATGGCTAGCTGAAATCAGGTGCATACTCCATGATACGGCTTCTTCATTTAGTTTTCTCCTTCATCAGTCCCCACAAGTTCATTTCTTATTTTACAAACCCTTCCGAATTAGAAGACATCAGATCATAATTTTATATCATCTTATCATTATGTGATAAATATTTGCCCCATATTAATAGGTTATTTGTGATAAATATGCTTGTAGTGTAATGCCATATATAGATGGGACATCCATCATGCATCCGGGCGATCAAATATACAGTAAGATGCATCATTCCGAGGGTGGAAGAGGAATATCTATGGGATTCAACCGCAGATGATGTTGTGGAGTAGACAAGTTGGGCGTCTAATTTGTAAACATTGCTTTTTTTTCCTATCCCGGTATTCAACTGCGGCGGATGTTCTAGAGTGCGAGGCTGCGAGCAGTTGCCATCCTTGACTTCCTTTCTCTTGCAGGTGAAACACTGATGCCATTGAGCAATGTATCACTAAGCAAGGGAAAAGACAGAAAGCGAATCAATAATTGGATATAGGTTGGTATCACTGGAATCTCAATGCATATTCGGTTTTTTTGTTATCTTTTCAGTTTTGTTCGAGTTGTCCATCCTATATTTCTTTTTTTGCGGACGGAAAAGTTATATCGAAAAATTTGTTTTCACTCCCGTGCCACAAAATTTAACTTGGCATTGATTTTCTACAAATCATATTCAATTACATGTCCCTGCAACGTACACATTGATATATCGTCCGACATATCTATTTGAAAAAATAATGGTCGCCCCACATAAATTTGGTAGCATATTGAACTTTGATACAAATATTTTAACAATTATATTTGCGTGCCACAACAGAAGACCCATTGCATTAATATCCATGACCTGACTTTGCATGTAGGATGCGAGGATGGATTTGAACTAAGCTGGTAAGATATCTCCATCCATGCAAGGACAAGATGGAAAGCACGTTAAATAAAAAATACGCCGGCCTAAAAAACAAGCCCTTTCGAATTTTTACATGAAAATGTCGCGGTGAATCGAGCATTAAGGGTGTAATAAGAAGATGTGTCCAAGGTACACTGTCATATTATGGATGATTACATTGCGTTTGAAATTCATTTAAGTGCTACGACCTATCCATTTCAATTGAAATTATTTTCATGGTCTTACTATTCTTTAGAAGAAATGTAATCTGTAACTTTATGCAAGCATATAATAAATAGAGGAAATACCTACTCCCTCTGATCCAAAAAGAACGTTGCGAGTTATACATACGATGTTGTTTTCTCGCGACACTTTAAACGAATCGGAGAGAGTATTTTTGTTAGTTTCTACTTTGTACATAACTTTGGTTAGCATCTATTGAGCTGTTTTTTGTGTACTTATTAAATGTTTTGTTAATTTTTAGTTACTCCACCAATGATGTCGTTACTTTCCAAATGGACCGAATTAGCTACACACCAAAATTCTTACGTGCAGATGGCTGAGTGGCAACAACTACTGATATATATTGTCAGCATAACACCGCTGCTACTCTGCTTGGAATCGATGCTCGAAACAAGAACTGAGTTTACCGCCTCTATTCAAGTAAAGCAATAATCCCATTTTATATACATCATTTATTTATCTTTGTAAAAGAAATTGTTATTCACCGCTGCGCTTTCTAAATCATTTTCGATAATTTTTTTCTTCAAAATGTAAGAGAACCTATTTGCTCATAACAGTATGTCGTTGCTCATAGAGTTTTAGTTAAAACAATATTTTACATGCTTATTGGTACTGAGCTCTACCATAGATACAGGAAAAGATGTGGGATATTGATACATTTAATGATAAAACAATCAGGAGAAGTGCACCGGTTCACAAAACATATCTGCCAATAACTATTACATTTAAAAACTATGTGGTGCATAATGCAGAGGATACAATAGTTCTTAAAGTATATAATAATCATTTCAAAAATATAATCATATGATTGATCACCACAGATTCACAAATTTTACATTATTAAGCGATTCAAATAGAAGTATTGTTTGGATTTTTTTTGAAACTTATAATGTCCAAGTAAGATCACGTGATTAATAGTGAAAACACAGGCTAACAATAATGGTTTTTTTTCATAACAGATTTTGATTAGGTAAGCATATGAAACCGATACCTCATAGACTTTACGCGTCACTCTCAGAAGCACACTGAAAAAAATTATCAAATGGATCTGTACAATTATTTATCCAAATGGAATGTTACACGCTTTGGTCATAGGGAACACCGCTTTTGAATCAGGTTGTATATCACAAGTCTTTTGTATTGTTCATCGAATAATTACTCATGAGAGATGACACGGTCAAATGCTACAGTATGAGAAAAGATAAAAGTTGAGAAGAATGAAAAAGTTGAGTGTTAAGAGTCATGAGTTGCATAACAGAACTTGGAGCAACAAAAACTGATGTTACTTGGATTTTGAATTTATAAAATTTATGAAAGTTTTATAGTTGAAAACATGTGAGCTTTAATAAAGATCTCCAAGCTAAGTATCGCAAACTATTCTAATATATTCAGAACATCCTATTTATCTTCAATTTTCAAAAAGATCGATCACAAAGAAAATAATACATTAGTTTAGAAAACAAATAATCTCACTGCTAGCCGCGCAAATGCGCGGGCCGCCCAGCTAGTTATGATATAAAATAGTGATGCAAAATGGACGTATCAGTCCTTCACCTCCTTGTCATCATCATCATCATTGCCACTACACATGTGAGTTGGCACACATTTTTTAAGAATCCATTGAGAGGTTCCCTTCATATATAGGTCTTGCACGCACAATCCACGGACACCCATTATGTGCGTCCTCACACTTAACCGTGTAACACTTCTGGACATCCGAGTGAACCACTTTGTATGGTCTAAAGTACTTAACAGCACACTCCTTTAGCCATGTCTTCAATTCCAACAAGCTTTCAAATATCACTCCCTCAGCAATACCATAGTTTATGGATCACTATTCTTCTTCGAAGTTGGCCTTGGGCCAAGAATTTTACTCGTGCCACCATCAACCACGGCTTTGTCGGCGAGACTAAGATCACGGAACAATGGTAACCGATGATCCCGGCCCACTACCTTCTTGAATATTTCGGCTTCTTTAGAAGTGAACCCATCTTCATCAACATCTTCTTCGGACCATCGTCATCTGAGTCCGATGCATAGCATCGGTTAAAAGGGATGTCATGGTCCATGTCCTCATGCCTACAATTGGTCTCCACATCACCAATATCAGTTTTATGAAGCTCATACTCTGACGCATTGTTCTCCTCCTCCGATTCTTCATATTGGTCAACGTGAAGAATCGGGCTCGAAGGTTGCCTCATTTCATGTTGGGTCATTGTTGGTTGGCTAAAATCATGTTGAGTCATTGGAGGTGGACTCGACGTTGTGTAGCACAATTCGTGAGCATGAGGTGGCTCATTTTGAACCGGCCTCCTAACGTCATGTTCGGAGGCACACCGGTTTAAGTCAAACGTCTTGGTGGAAAACAACTCAAGAGCCTTGTCTTGAGATCCCGCAACAATCTCCTTATATGCACTCCAACACAACTCGGAGTTTAGAGGCATAGTCTTCCAACGAAGATGCATCCCGACCCCAACATTATGCCTTCCCTCCAAAGAAAGAATATCATTTGGATCCGTCCAATTCAATGCAATCCGCACTCTCTCCACAACCTCGGCATAGCTAGGACTATGGCTAAACAACACCACTTTCTCCTCCGAGTCATGCTCCACATTGCCTTTCAAAAAGGCCTCCTTGTCCACATGATGAACACTAACCATTCTCTCCATCTATAAAAAAATTAGATGGACCCAAATGCATCAAATGATTGATACATTGCAGTAAGGTTTGCATTATAAACAAAATCTATTTACTCATTTTAATTCTAAATCTAGTCATTAAGCACTAACCCTAAGCAAATCTAGCTCATTAACTACATCTAACAAAACCCTAACCCTAACCTACAATCAATGGCCCAACACTTCATATGCATCATACCCACACACATTGACCAATACTATCAACAAATAACCACACATTTGTCCTTATATCCAAATTCTAGGGTTTCCAAGATCTACACAATGTCACCAAATTGGAAGAATTCTATTGGACAAAAACAAGGAGGATGGGGGAGAGTACCTTCTTGCAAGTAGGGGAGCCGAAATCCACGGAAAAATCGCAACGAAATGGATGGATTTGAGGGGGGGGGGGTGAGTTGGGGAGAAAGAGGGAGATAGGAGGCTGGGGAGGTCGATTTAGAGGCTGCTGGTCGCGGGGTGGACACTTCACCCCGTGGCTGCAGGGACTTAACTCTCTTCGAAGTGTGGCGCCCCAAGCCACGGCGCTGCACCCCTACGTGTGGCGCCCCACCGCGCGGCGCTACTTAACCAAGGATGGGCCCCGCTCTGCCCCGCTGGCAGAAGTGTGGCGCCCCAGGCGGGGGGTTGCACCTACATGTGTGGCGCCCCAGTGGCGGGAGCCACACAAAAGGGTTAGTTTTTGAAAAAAAATCAAAAAAGGGTTATTTTTGGCTGAAGTTTCGCCAGGAGGTTAATTTTGTCTAATTTCACGTCGCTATGACTGCACAGGCACACAGCACGATCGATCTTTTTGACTTTTGCTGACGTGAGCATACGGCCAGCCCCAGCAAGCCATCAGCGTCGAGGCAACCGGCGTTGTGTCTGTGTGCGCAAATTAGCACTCATTGGTACGGACTGGACCTTGTATCCCCGCGCAGGGAACAGCAGCTTCATCTCTCCTAACAGACTGATGGATTTATTCTTTCCCTCCATGCCACAACTCGACTACACTTCTTCGTTGTCAGTTTCAATGACGATGACGACATGCTAGAAGTTCTATCACTAGAGGCTCCTGTATTGCATCATACCGAGCACATGCACTTGAGCTCACCATGAATGAACATCCACAAGATCTCAAGCAATCACTCCAGACCCAGAACATCGCTGGCCCGAACTAACTGCACCACCAGAGTTAATTTGAATCCACCCCAGGGTCTGGAGCTAGCACTACATTTTCAGATGGGTTTCTGCTTCTTCTCCTCGCCCTTCAAGGGAATATCCAGGTAGAGCACCTAGAAGCTCATCAATAACTGCATTGATCCTAATCGGCTGAAACTTGATCTCCTCATGCGTGTAGTACTTGTTTCTGCTAGTCCATATAGGCTATAGCCCACATATATAAGAGCATCTCCACCGGGGCCTCTAAAGGACCCCTAAAGGCCCTTTGGGGGGCCGGACACCAAAAACCGCCACCAACAGCACCC
Source organism: Poa pratensis (assembly GCA_947311845.1). Taxonomy (NCBI): domain Eukaryota; kingdom Viridiplantae; phylum Streptophyta; class Magnoliopsida; order Poales; family Poaceae; genus Poa; species Poa pratensis. The sequence continues at coordinate 42,816,290 of CAMZMU010000035.1, forward strand.
CCAAAGGCTCGCCCCAAGCGATTTTGTGTCCGGCACCCCTAGGCGGCCTCCAAGTTTGGAGGCCCTCCTGGGATGCCGGACATCACCTCGGCCATGGCCCTGACAGCGCTGGCCCGCCCGTCATACACACGACGCGCCGCGCCCGTGTTAATGAAGGCGCACAGGAGGCCGTTCCACCGCATTAATGGCGGTCAGTCGCCGGGCAGTCTCCCAGGCGATTGGACTGGACGGCCAGACGATGGGACTGGACGGGAGGCGATGCGACGAGACGGCGGCGGCAGGCCTGCCGGCACGCGTCGCATTAACGCCGGCGACAGCGTGCACGGCTGACGTGGGCCTACCTTTCGGGAGTCCCACTATGAAGTACCTGGTGCACGCAAAGCCTCATGATCAACCACTGCAGGCCCGTGAAGGGCCCAATAAGGACAACGTACGTCCTAAGGAAGTCGAAGATTAGGTCGGTAGATACTTACCAAAACATGTAAACCTAACCGACTCGTTCTCCTGTGACCTAGCTCCCCATATAAGGGCTAGGAGGGACCTCTGTCGAGGATACGTTCATACTGACCACCGAAACCCTAGCGAGATCGACATCTCGCCGGATCACCATTGTAACCTTCAACTCCATCAATACAGATCAGACAAGCAGGAAGTAGGGTGTTATCCTTTGGGAGCCTGAACCTAGGTAAATCCTTCCTTGTCAGCCGTGGTAACTACCAGCACTCACCATCTTCTCCCTCTCAATCAACCTGGGGTACTCGAACCTGGTATCTGCCAAGCTGACCCCTCGACATTTGGCGTCTTCTGTGGGAAAGAAGGGTGCTGGAAGTATGGTTGCACCGGCTCCATCGGCAATGAAGATCGACGCTCCGACCGTTGAAAAATCGATCCACTTCGGGTCCATCGCCTACGATCCGCACCCACCACCCAGCGCTCGGTGTACGCTGATCTCTATGGAGGTATGTGTTTGTCCTTTGGAAGCATGCATCTCCATATGAACAAGTGGGGAGTCTTTCGACCCTCTCCTTTCGCACCTGTGATGGCTGCGGGACTCGCATCTCCTTCGACTACGGAGACCGCGCCTGCGACAACAACATCGACCACGTCTCCTTCGACTACGGAGATCGTGCCTGTGTCAACGACATCGACCGCGTCTCCTTCGACTACGGAGATCGCATCTGCATCAGCAACAGCGACCGCGTCTCCTTCGACTACGGAGATCGCACCTGCGTCAATGACATCGACCGCGTCACCTTCGACTATGAAGATCGCATCTGCATCAACGACGTCGACCGCGTCTCCTTCGACTACGGAGATCGTATCTGCATCAATGACATCGACCGCATCTCCTTCGATTACTGAGATCGCGTCTGCATCAACGTCTGCAGCAACCCCGCCCGCCACACCTACAACAACAACGAGCTCGACGAGAATCGTCTACCCTTTTCCGGACGAGTTTTGCAGCGACTGCGGTGTGTACCACGTCGCATCCATCTTCGACTCTAGCGAAAGCTCCGACAACAGCGACGCGCAGTCGACGGCCCAGTCGCGCCCAGCGCAGATGTACATGATCGAAACCACGACCCCCAACACCAATCGTCGAGAAGAACCTCCGGTGTACCCATTGGAGGTGGTCATGCCAGACGGGGTAACAAAGCTCACCATCACTCGCGAAATGGCGATCAAAGCCTTGAAGCACATGGAGGAGTACACTGTGCCCCCTGAAGACGCGACCAGAGAAGACGTGATGGCGCACCGGTACCTGATGTGGAAGGACGCCGAGAAGATGCGCACGGAAAAAGCTGAACTGGCTCGGTGCAAGGAGATCGCCGATGACTCGAGTGCTAGGCGCGCAGCTTTCTCCTTCGCCTCCTCAGAGACCGCGGTCTCCCAAAGGCGTCATCGGACACGCCTACATCGGATGCCCGAAGCGGACAGAGCAGGGGTCACCCGCAACCTCGAGTCATCATACGTGACAGAAGACGAAGAAGGGATCCCGATCCCAAAAACAACTTCCGCTGCCCTGATGTCAATCGGCACTTACCTGCAGTTGACCCAGCCTCCGGAGGGTGACCCGCGGGCCAACGTACACAAGCAACAAATCAAGGCACTCAAGATCGCAGAAGATGCTCTGCTCAACACATGCGCAGCCGACAAACCAGCAGAAGACCTAGGTCGACGCGACCGCGAACGTGCCATGCACGTAGAGCGGCCCACGTGGCACCTGCAAGAAGGAGAGGATGCACGCAACTACATCACGCAGAAGCAGCTCGACCGCAATCGCGCCAAGCGAGCAAGCAACACCCTAGACTCGGAACTCTACTCCGGCGGGCCCTGTCGTGGGTTTGTCACGGCACATGTCATCTCAGGATGACTTCGTAGGTGTGGGATTTAGGCGACGTAGGATCTTCCAGGAGCGGGATTGCACACAAGAGAAAGATTTATACAGCTTCAGGCCCCGGGAAACATCATCCGGTCAAAGCCCTACATGCTGTTTGTGGCTAGATCTTATTCCGTATGCCACGAGCGAGTCGCCGATGCGGCGGCTCTCTCTGTTTTGTTGTCTCTAGTCTATTGAGATCTGGGAGCGTTTGGTGCGCCTTGCCCCTCCTTATATAGGTGGAAGGGGCAGGATTACATGTAGTGTCCTAGTAGAATACAAACTAGGGTTTCTATTACAAGTCGGTTCGTGGAGTCCTTGTGCGACTCAAAACATTAAGTCGCCTTGTTGGGCCTTCTCCATGTTAGGCCGCATTTATCATACGTCAGGATACCCGTATCCTATATCCTCGACAGTAGCCCCCGAGCTTTTGGTCGACTCGGAGAGTTGAGCGGAAGGTCTTGATTTGACGATAATATTCTCTCCCTGGGACAGGAGGCTCATGCCGAGTTGTTGAAGTAGTGGAGTTGACTCGCGAACATTAAGCTTGACAAATTGATGTCGATGCCACTAAGTCGCAAGCATAGAAGATGTTGAGTCACCACTAGTGTTTGGTGATGTGTATCTTGAACGTCGGATCTGGCAGCACGCAAGGCACCTGGAGAGTTGATGTAGAGACCTTCAGGTTGTACTTAATAAACCCATGGTGCCATCCAGGAAAATTGTTGGTGTAGACTGCCCAGCAGGATGCTGGGTCACATGGAATATCCGGATGCTTCGTAGGTGCGGCTCACCTAAAAATGCTCATACATATTTCCCCACGTGAGGCAGAGCTGGCTGGAGACTTGGTGAGTTCGTGCATACATGGGATTGGTATCCTTGCCTTTGAATATGTACGCCTCCAGCGCTAAATATTAATTTGTCCTTACTGTTGTGTACTGAATTTACCCGCCGTATGAGTAATGCAGTATGGGACATCGTCAAATGGACACATCCTCGACTCAAGCCTCGGCAGGTCAGTGGCGATGTCGTTGATGCTGCCAAGCTTGTTAAGCTGTTGATGTAGTGTCCACCGCATTACAGACGGAAAACTGAGATAAGCTGACTGATGGTCATCATCTTGTGATACCAAGTTGAATGCCCGTGCATGGCCGCTCGATACATGCTGTCATCCAGGAGTACGCTGTGATGTCAAATGAGTCAGTGTTTTGTTGAAGCTCCACTTACTGCCTTGCATGGAGTATACGCCAGAATTTGCATGTACTAGTGGCCATGAATGGCTGATCTTGATCGATCTTCTTTTGTATTTCTTGAACCTTGAACCATGAATTATGAACCATGAGCTCCGCGCAAAAGTTTCATGTATGTGGCTGGACCAAAAAAAAGTATTTGTATGGACTAGCCCTCTTGTCACAAGATCCATGCATGCAATGTCGTCCTTTTTCCTTGGACAAGCGACTTCATGAGAACTTCAAGTATGTGGCTAGCTTCTCGCGCGTATCGGAGCAAGCAATTGATCAATTGGCTGGCGTACCATAAGTGGCAGATCATCCTCGGAGGCACTGCACGTCCACTGATCGAGTCAAACATACGTGTACGTTAGATCATTGAACTTTTCTTCTTAAATACGTGAATCTATCAGAGCATCACGTAAGTAGCTAGCCGTCCAATAGGTGCCTTGCTTGGTTAATTCTGCCGTAATAATGCATGCGAGCAGTGTTGATGATGATTAGACACTGCGGCCTGTCGCTACTGGAACTGGACCTCAAACCACGTCAAGCCAAGAGCAGTGTAGTTGCCGGGCCCAGGGCTTAGCATTGGAATATTTCCGTACTCTCCGCAGAAATTGTAGTAAATGCTGGCATAGCTGCTGATGAGACGTCCACCAATCTTTACTGAATGTAGAGTATAATTGTCTGTTATGTTCACATGAAGATCCCTCTAACACCACGGCAACTGAATATTTTGTATCTCAAACTGTGATGCTGATGGATGTGCAGCCCCCGAGGGTCGAGTTGTATGCTTAACCATGCGGCTCGAGACTCAAATATTCCTTCAATTAGGCAAAAATTTGATTTTCCTAGCCCCCGGGCATTAAGTAGGCATGGTTTCATTATCCTGATTGATGGCATATCGTTGCAATTTGATCCTGCAACAGATTGACAAATATTATTACCGCAAGATAATAATGATATAAATTTGACTTGATGTGGCTGTAGTTAAATAAATAATGGTGGCTTCATCAGCTAATATCAGGAGATAATTATCTCAATCATAAAAAAATCTGGTCATGCCAGTTCAAACTCATATGACCGAGTTATAGGTTCCTGAAATTCAAAGGGCAAAAACCCCCGAGGAAGCAATGATAATAACTTGATAATAATATGTTAACCTTGGCGGCTGGTAATAATTATGATAAAAAGTTAGTACTCCGCATAATAGCATATGGTACCCTGCATGATAGCATAGTATAATCTGCATGATAGCAAATTGTATTTTGCATGATAGCAAATGGTTGCATGATAGCAACTGGTAAGATGCATGATAGCATATTGTACGATGCATGATAGCATGTACTTGACTCAGTATTTCTCAGATCTAATGTGTGTTCAGGGTCGAGAACGGCCATGATAGGCATCAGACTCGATTGACGCCACACGTGGGTACTTTAGTCCTTCTGAATTATCTCTATTACCGTTAAGTAGGTCTTCGCGCGGCTCAGTATTTCTCAGGTAAAAAATGCGTGTTCAGGGTCGCTGGCGGCCATGATAGGCAATCACACTCGATTGACACCGCACCCCAGTACTTTGGCCGCATAGTGCAAAGATACTTCTGACTTAAGGCGAGAATAACCAGGATTATTGCTTTTAACGGCTGCAATAGCCGTGACGAGCTCTAATTAGCTTTGATGATAACCAGCTCTGATTAGCTGTAAATGTGGGACAGCGAGTCACCTGTTTCAACTCAAATTTTTGATAAGATAATGATTCATTAATGACTCATAAACTGATGTAATGATGAGCTGTTTGCGACTCATAAAATGACATGGGGTAAATCGCTATGCGACTCATAAATTGATATGACAATAAGTCGATGATGATATGATGATAAATCATGAAATTATATAACGGTCAGTCATAAATTGATATAATGATAAGTCATAGAATGACAAATGAATCGCCAAATATCAATGCTTGAACATGTAGTGGTGATCTTGATATTGAATGCAAGCTGTAAATAGCTAGACTCTGCAATGCGAGTTATAAAGAACTCTAATTTGACGAATGTATTGGGAAGTAGATGTAATTAAATCTACAAAAACTGATATAAATTTAAAGTCTACGACATGATATAATATGAGTCGCAAAGACATTAATAAAAGGCATAATAACCTAGACACGCAGCCCCCGAGATAAACTCGAAGGTGAATTTAAACTTATTGATGGAAGTAAAAGGCTGCAAAAGTTAAGTATAATAGCGACTTAGCTTATTCTTGTCGATTTGTCGAGGAGGAAGTAAGGCACGACGGGATTTAAAGTCAGTCACGGTGAATTGCCGGAGATCAATAACTGTTAAAGTTGGCGACGATAGTGCCGATCATTGAAGTCGCATGACGATTCTTTGAGTCACGTGCTGATGAACTGAGTGGCACGCTGATGAATTGAGTCGCATGGAGCTGATCACTCCCTGCATTCTTCTTTCTTTTTCCAACCCGAGCTTTTTTGCTATAGCTGGTCACGTGAAACTCATCTGGTAACTCCAAATTACTTTGACCTTCTCGAGGGCGATGCGTTGATCCATGCAAAAAATAGGGCCAGCCGTTAATTTTCTTGGTAGCTCCATTCGAATTAGACATTGTCCGATCCACAGTCTGATCTGACAGCGCTATTAGGTATTGTCCTTTTGCGCCTTGGAGTGTTGGAACTCATTGATAGACTTGTCCCGTAGGTTTGGTTGTTTTCTGCAACATCAGATTATACCTGGTATTCTGAGAGGAATTCGACTTGCAATCCTTTATGTAGCATAGAGATCAATCAGACCCCTGCTTTCTTGACTCAATAAGCCGCTAGAAACTTGTACCGATTAAGTGATCTTTGAGCCGCGCAGGTAGTAGTTGCGATCCCGGGTAGCATTACAGGCGAGGTGGAGTCGCGCTTGACGATAAAAATGCATCGAAACTGTACGTGACTGCCGCGGCAGCGTCCATCTTCGGTACGATCCTTGACGACAAGCCGCGACACGAGAACGAGCGAGCCGCTGTGATGAGTATGCCGTGTTGGATACGAAGTCGTAGTCGGCCACGATGGGGACGCCGGGGGCCGTGGCAGAGCCGAAGTCGGCTTCCGCGGTGTACCCTTGCAGCTCTGTCACCCCCGTACGCGTACATACACGTTCAGAAGACAGAGAAATTAGTATATACCAAATAATAGTATAGTATTTGGACGAGTAAGGGAAAAGATCGATCATTGAAGATCGGGTTCACGCCCGTGCATATGCGTTGCATGTGCCAGAGGCTTTGCAGCAGCTGGACTTGTAGAGAGGTAGCTTCTATGGATCAGCCGTTTCGGCGACGTTGCACCCGTGTGTAGTCAGGGCGGCAATTTATGCCAGGGCCAGGCTGCATCCACACGACCGCCGGCAGTCGTAGTAGCCTTGCGATGTTGACGTAGATCTTGATCCATGATCCGACGAGATTGGATCATGCGCGGCTATGAACAGAACGCCGTCGCTAAGAAAATCTGCGAATATCACAGGGCAAGTCGGAAGTAGAAAGCTTCTCTACAAGAATTTAATCTATGCATAGCAGTTTAATAGAAAAATAGCACCTGATACTTCATGTGATGGATCGGATCGTGTTCACCACTTAGTTTGGTCCGCTTCACATGCATGAGCGAGCGATCGATCCTGCTACTGTGCTTCGTCCGGCTGGACGCTTCGTTTTGGCGGCTGGCAGATTAGACCGCCACGGAGCGTCACTACCAGATTGGGTCGCGCGAGCATACACACGGGACGCCGTCGCGCTGTCGATGAAGTCGCCGGCCATGTACGGACGGAAGGGATCCCGCCTGGATATCAACTCCAGTCGCCGCCAGCCCCACGGTGGGCGCCAACTGTCGTGGGTTTGTCACGGCACATGTCATCTCAGGATGACTTCGTAGGTGTGGGATTTAGGCGACGTAGGATCTTCCAGGAGCGGGATTACACACAAGAGAAAGATTTATACAGCTTCAGGCCCCGTGAAACATCATCCGGTCAAAGCCCTACATGCTGTTTGTGGCTAGATCTTATTCCGTATGCCACGAGCGAGTCCCCGATGCGGCGGCTCTCTCTGTTTTGTTGTCTCTAGTCTATTGAGATCTGGGAGCGTTTGGTGCGCCTTGCCCCTCCTTATATAGATGGAAGGTGCAGGATTACATATAGTGTCCTAGTAGGATACAAACTAGGGTTTCTATTACAAGTCGGTTCGTGGAGTCCTTGTGCGACTCAAAACATTAAGTCGCCTTGTTGGGCCTTCTCCATGTTAGGCCGCATTTATCATACGTCAGGATACCCGTATCCTATATCCTCGACAGGCCCTACGAGCCATGCGGCGCCTCATGTTTCACCCTCAACATACGAGACACGCGGATGCCAAAAGGCTTCAAGCTCACAGCCGAAGCTCCCAAATACGATGGGACGACGGACCCGCGGCTCTGGCTGCAAGATTACCTCATCGCCTGCAACTGCCAAGGAGGCAGCACAACGACCGCTATGCAATATCTTCAGCTGATGCCCACGGGATCTGCGCGCGGATGGCTCCAAAACGTCCCCAAGAACGCCTTCAACTCGTGGGAGCAGTTCGAGGAAGCCTTCGTCAAGAACGTCCTGGGAACGTACTCGCGGCCTGGAACCTTCGTCGAGTTGCAAGCCTGCAAGCAAGGCAAAGACGAGCCGCTGCGCTCTTACATAGCTCGATGGATGCTGCTGCGTAACAGCATCGGAGTCGTCTCTGAAGATAGATCAATGGACGCTTTCCAGCGTGGAGTGTGGCGTGACGACCTCAGGGAAGCGTTCGGTTGACTCCAGCCAAATACCCTGGTCGAAGTCATGAAGATAGCCAATGAATGGGCAAACGGAGAGGACTCCATGCGTAGAGTGCCCTTACGCTGTCAAGGAAGAAGGAGGCACAAGCAACTGGAGAGATGATCGCCGCAAGAAGAAACCCCGTTACGACGGACGGGACACAATCGAATTAGTAGCGGCGGGATTCAACAACCCCTGTGAAGACGGCAGTCGCGATAGCATCCATCCAACCAGTCAAGGCCAGTACGGTCGAAGCCAGGACAATTACCACCACGATGGAGGACAGAAACGCGATTGGAAATGCCGCGTCCTCACCGCAGAAGAAGAGCTCGAACAGCCATGCAGACATCACATGTTCTGGAACCCCGAGACAGGGAAGTGGAGTGCCAATCACCTGCTGAAGGACTGCAGAAAGGCGCTCAAGATATACGAGGCCATCAAGAAGAAGGTCCACCCTGAGGCACCCACAGCGCAGCCTGCAGGACAACTAGCTATCCAAGCCGCACCCGCGGCCGCACCTGCAGCCGCACCAGCGCATGCAGCAGCAGCTTATGTACAGCAGCAACCTCAGATAGAAGAAGTTCGGGTGGCAGACGACCGGTACCCAGTCGCACGCGGATAGCTGAACATGATCCAGAAAGGGCGCCCCACCAACAGGTGCCAGAAGCTGATCAGTCGACAGGTCTACCAAGCCATCGCCTGCCCACCCGCAACTCCAGAGTACCTGAAGGGACCCGAAACCAACATCACCTTCTCAAGAGCTGACCATCCACCGAAGGTACCTAAGCCAGGCCACGCTGCACTCGTGGTCGAAGCACAGATCGGCGACTTCGCAATGACCAAGGTGTTCATGGATGGAGGCAGCGGCATCAACATCATATTCGCTGACACCCTTCGGAAGATGGGCAGATCTGTGTTGAATCTCCCCAAGTCAGGAAGTACCATCCACGGCATAGTACCCGGGAAAGCAGTGCTACCCGTGGGAACAATCACACTCGATGTCATCTTCGGCACACCAGACCACTACGTAAAGGAGGCAATCGACTTCGAGGTTGTCGATTGGGCGTCGCAATATCACGCGATTCTTGGGCGCCCTACATTCGCGAGGTTCATGGCAGTACCACACTATGCTTACCTCATGCTGAAGATGCCTGGCCCACACGGAGTCATCACGGTGAACGGCGACTTCGACCGATCAGACAAATGCGACAGAGACTTCAACAAGATCTCCGAGTCATTCGGCATGCAAGAACAGCTCGAAGAGGTGTCCCGCGACAACGACAGAACCATCTTCCATGTCGCCAAGAAACTAGCATACGACGCAGCATTCAACGCGACTAATGATACAAGAGCAGTCCAAGTCCACCCGACGGACCCTGAGAAGACCGCTTGAGTGTCGACAAGCCTGACTAGCGCATAGGAAAGCGCGCTCGTCAAATAATTTCATGAGAACTGGGAAATCTTTGCCTGGCAGCCTTCAGATAAGCCAGGAGTACCCAGGGAACTTGCGGAGCACTCTCTCCAGCTCAAAGATGATGAACGACTGGTCAAGCAGACCATGTGCCGCGTCCCCGAGCATAAACGGATCTTCATCACCAAAGAGATTGACAGACTGCGTCACGTCGGCTTTATTCGAGAGATCAAGCAGTCAGACTGGCTCGCTAACCCAGTCCTAGTGTCGGGGGGCTACCCCCGGGTAGGGTCAAGGCTTGGCATAAGTTGAGTTTAAAGATGTGCCGAGGTATGGAAAGGGCCGACCTGTTTGGGCCTGGGAGTGTCCGAGCTTTACCTTGACCTGGATAATATAAAGGCCGACCTGTCTTGGCCCAGAGGGGTCCGAGGTATCCCGTTGGCATGGGCCGACGTTCATAATCCGAGTTATGATCAGCCGACCTAACTACCTCGGTGCTATGATTTGTATTGTGAGTGCAGGAGAAGCTATTTGAAGGAAGTAAGGTCCGACCTGGTCAGATCTTAAGCGCAGGACCCGAGGTAAGGAGCCCGACACATCCGTGCCGGGCTAACCAAGGCAAGAAGCCGTAGGTCGGCAGGAGTCAATGCTCCTGTCACTTCCTGCCTGACACAAGAGCGTCTGACACGCACGGCGCCCGGCAGAGGCGTGCTCGGGATTCCACGGGGCTGCATGCCTCTGACCGCTGACACCAGAGGTACCGGGGAAAAGGCTACGAGGTAGCACGGCGTGGCTACGTCCTGTCCCTGTCAGAGGGGACATCCTAGCTCTACTGTGGTGATGCAGGGGATGGGCAAGCCATGTCCTGTCCCTGACAGGAGTGCGATGATGACCAAAGCAGAGGCATGGCAACAGTGTTCAGCAAGGGGCACAACGGTAACTCGGCTGGCCTATATAATGGGCTTCATCCCCTCCTGAAGAGGGAGAGGAGGGAGAGGGGTGAGAGGAAGGATCGATCAAGAAAGGAACCTCGGAATCCCCGAGACACCTCGGATCCAAGCTCGGAGTTCCTTTTTCCCCCCTTGTAGCTTCATCTTCTACCTCAAGTTCTCACCATCGTTGCATCATACAGCTCAAGGAGCGACTTGTACTTGTCACCTTGAGGTATACACCAAGTAGGATAGTGCTGCAGTAGGGGTGTTACCTCCACAAGAAGGCCCCGAAGCAGGGTACATCGTGGTGTGCTTTGTGTACTTGGTTTCTTGGTTTCTAGTTCATGTTCTTGCGGTTTCTTGCGTGTTCTTGCTTGTGCACTCCTTGAGTGCATAAACCCTCCCCGGATTCCCCCAACGACCACCACGACACCTAGTCGAGAAGAAGAAATCGACTGCGCTCCGCATGTGCGTCGACTTCACTTCCCTCAACAAGTGCTGCCTGAAGGACCACTTTCCTCTGCCACGCATCCCACCACGACAGTTGACGCCCACCGTGGGGCAGATTGAGGTGTTGGTGGGAGTTTACATCCGGACGGGCTCAGCCGAGAGTGTTCTTTCCGGGCTTATCGCCAAGATCGGTGAGTTCACCTTCGTCAGCGACAATGCGGGGTGTTTCGCCGGCAAGCCTTTCCCTGAGCATGGCTTCACCATGATGCTTGGAAGCTTCGTCACCTATGTTGTTGTCGAGGTTCTTCACGAGTACCCGAGCACGTGCTCGTGGACAACGAAACTCCTCTCCTTGCGGCTCTAGGTCGGCGTATCACTCGCCCCAAGAGCTGCATGGAGGTGATGATGACCGGTCCGGTTGATGCCACTGGCAAAGGAGATGCCAGCAAATCCAAGCCGGCCGAGGTTGTTGATAAGGTGAGATCTGCAAAGCCCAGGCTAGAGAAAGAGTTGCCTGGTACCCCCGAGGTGCAGGGCCGAGGTGCGACCCTAGTAGAGATAGCGGAGACCCTGGCAGACCCAGTAGATCCAGGAGTGGATGTAGTAGTGACTGCGGCCGAGCTAGAGGCAAAGCGTTCCTGTTGCAAAGGGAGGCTGTAGCAATGATGACAGCTAGAGATGAGTTCAATAGAGATATGCGTGAGTACAATGCAGTGAATGGCTTCACCCCGGTAGCAGCTGATACAAATAGGGGAGCCGAGGTGTGGCAGAGAGGCAAGGGGCTCAATGATGAGATGAACAGGGAGGCTCGACCTACCACCTCGGCTAGGAGTGAGAGTCGCGTGTCGACTGGAAGGCCGGTATAGTTCCCCTGCTAAGAACCTCAGAGCTGCCGAGGCAGGCAGGGCCGAGCTATCCGGGTTGACTGGAGATGCATGGCGTGCGCAGCAGAAGCGAGTCAATGAATTAGTGTATGTAGCTAACCAGCAGAATGAGGCTCTCCGCAGAGCATATGCCGGGCTGGTGATTCGTAGATGGTTTATTCAGCTAGGCCAGTTAGTCAGGTGTCCAAGGGGCAAGCCTCGTCTCCACTCGTCGGAGAGCCGATCGAGCCCGAGTGTCACCTCGGTCAGAACAAGCAGCTGCAGATGCAGATGTATGATCCGGTTTAGCTGGAAAGCAGAAGGTGGGCCAGGGCAATGCTAGCCGAGCTAAGGGAAACCCCGGCCAAGGTAATGCAAGCCGAGCTAAGGGTAACTCCTGTCAGGGAAATCAGAATGGCGGGCGAGCAGCGTCGGCAACAACCCGGCCGCAGGAGCAGTATCAGCGAGAGCCGGAGTATGTTCAGCAACCTCAGAACGTCGGTCAAGGCGATGACCGATATGATGATGGAGACTCGGCCATGGCGCGAGCCGGATACCACAGAGTGGATGGGGCGTTGGGACCTCGGATAGGAGCTCGGATGTTAGCTCCGGACGATGTTCGTAACAAGCTGGATAGAATCTACTTGTCCGAGCAGTTGGAGGAGGAAGGCCCTCCTGGTCCGGCGTGTTTCGGACCTCGGATCATGAGGGAGCCACCACCGCCAGTATCTCAGTTCCAGTTAGGTCGGAACACCAAGCCATACAACGGGAGCACCAAGCCGCAAGATTGGCTGACAGATTATGTATCCTCGGTGCACATAGCGGGGGGCAATCGCCGATGGGCGGTCCGGTATCTCCCGCACATGTTGGAAGGTCCAGCTCGGATCTGGCTGAATAATTTGCCGGAGTATAGTATCAACTCCTGGATAGACTTGGAGCTGGCGTTTAACAGCAACTTTGCTAGTACATACAAGAGGCCAAACCGACCTCAGCTCCTGGCAGCATGTAAGCAAGATGATCATGAAACTGACCGAGAGTTCTTAACTCGGTGGAGCAATGTTCGGAATTCCTGTGAAGGAGTTGTAGAGGCACAGGCCATTTCCTGGTTTGCAGATGGTTGCCGACATGGCAGCATGCTGTGGCAGAGGCTCCAAAGAGATATGCCGAAATCTCTAGCAGAGACAATCCGGATTGCAGATTCTTATGCTCTTGGTGATCCGATGCAGCCAGCAGTAGAGGCAGTGGCACGTAACAGAAGGAGGGAGCCAATAAACAACCGGCTCGGACCAAGGTGTAATGACCGCCAAGAGTTCGGACACAAGAGGAGGGAGCCGGACTATTCATACACCTCGAACCAAGTTGCAGCGGTGAACCCGGATCAGCCCGGAGCTGGAGGTGTCCAGAGGCCGAAAATCAATGGTCCGGCATTTAGTCCGAACCCGGAGCCACCCTTGACTTATGAATCGATGTTAGATGGTCCTTGCCGTTACCATACGACCGACCCGCGTAAGCCAGCCAACCATTCAACCCGGCAGTGCAGCTGGAACCACAGAATCAGAGAAGAAGGGGCGAAGGCCGGAGGAAACAGAGGAGGACCACCTCAGAGATTTCAGCCGAGGCCAACCCGAATCTGTCCGGAGCAAATGTTACCCCGATAACCACTGCACCTCCTCCGAGGCCTGCAGCAGCAAGGCCCGTGAATGTTGTGAATGTCCGAGGTAATAACAACAATAATGGTGCCGGACCAAGTCAGCAGTATGAATACCCCGGAAATGACTATAGAGAGGCTCATGCGAGCTATGTGGTCTTTGTGACCGAGCCAACTGACAAGAAGAGTGTGCAGAGGCGTGCCATGGAGGTGAATGCAGTAATGCCGGTGGTGCCGACCTATATGAACTGGTCTGAGCAGGAGATCACTTGGAGCAGGAAAGATACACCTCGGATCATGCCGAGCCCTGGAAAGTATGCCCTGGTGGTAGATCCGACGTTGTGTGGGCCTACAAACAATGTGAGGTTCACCCGAGTTCTGGTGGACAATGGCAGTGCCATCAACATCATGTACCGAGACACAATGGTGAAGTTGGGCATATCGCCGAATTTGTTGATGCCGAGCAGCTGTACTTTTCATGGGATTGTGCCTGGCGTTTCCTGTGCACCCATGGGCAAGATATGGGTGGATGTAGCATTTGGAACCAAGGATAACTGCCGAGTTGAGAGTATCGAGTTCGAGGTGGTGGACTTGGAGAGTGCATACCATGCATTGCTTGGAAGGCCGGCTCTGGCCAAGTTCATGATTTCCACCCATGTTGCATACCTGAAGATGAAAATGCCGGGGCCCAATGGGATCATAACCATCTCGGGTGACTACAAGCGAGCCATTCAGTGTGCCTCGGCGGGGTCTAATCTGGCCGAGGCTTTGGTGATTGCAGCTGAGAAGAAGAAGCTGCATCAAGTGGTGGCAATGGCGCAGTCGACACAGCTCGGCATGTCCGGACTGATGAGCCCGGACTCAACTGCAGCATTCGAGGTGCCCAAGGAGACCAAGAAGATCCCCATTGACCCGGAACACCCGGAGCGCATGGCCCTCATTGGGACCGGGCTGGGCGAGAAATAGGAAAGCGCGCTCTGTCACTTCCTCCGTGAGAATCGGGATATCTTTGCATGGTCGGCTAAGGACCTGCCTGGTGTTCCGAGGGAGTTGGCAGAGCACTCTTTATTTGTCAGGCCGGAGGTGAAACCGGTGAGGCAACCGACCCGTCGTCTCTCAGACGACCGAAGACAAGTGGTGCTGGACGAGCTGGCTAAGTTGCTTGCAGCCGGGTTCATTATGGAGGTGCTGCATCCGGACTGGATATCCAATCCGGTCTTGGTGGAAAAGAAGAAAGACGAGCCAGCCGTGGTCAAGGTGTGGCGCATGTGCATTGACTTCACCAACCTCAACAAGGCGTGCCCTAAGATCCATTTCCATTACCTCGGATTGATCAAGTGATCGATTCCACTGCTGGTTGTGAACTGTTGTCTTTTATCGATGCGTACTCTGGTTTTCACCAGATACCACTGAACCCGAAGGATCAAATAAAGACTGCTTTTATTACCCCGTATGGGGCGTATTGCTATCGTGTCATGTGTTTTGGTCTGAGGAATGCCGGGGCAACTTATCAGAGGTGTATGCAGAAATGCCTGCACTCTCAAATGGGCAAAAATGTGCAAGTGTATGTCGATGATATCGTCATCAAAACTAAGGAGAAACGTACTCTCCTCGAGGATCTCGAGGAGACATTTGTGAATTTGAGAAAATATCGGTTGAAACTTAACCCGGACAAGTGCACCTTTGGTGTCCCGGCTGGAAAGTTGCTTGGATTCCTGGTGTCGAGCCGAGGTATCGAGGTTAACCCGGCCAAGATCCGAGCTATTGAAACATGAAATTACCGAAGTGTTTGAAAGATGTGCAGAAATTCACAGGGTGCTAGCCTCGTTGAGCCGATTTGTAGTAGTTGGGGGAAAAAGCCTTACCTTTGTACCAGCTCATGAAGAAAAG
This sequence comes from Poa pratensis, assembly GCA_947311845.1. Classification (NCBI taxonomy): domain Eukaryota; kingdom Viridiplantae; phylum Streptophyta; class Magnoliopsida; order Poales; family Poaceae; genus Poa; species Poa pratensis. The sequence goes on from CAMZMU010000035.1 coordinate 42,831,927, forward strand.
TACCGGGTTTACATGGACCCCGCAGGCCGACGTGGCGTTCAATGAGCTGAAAAAGATGTTGTCCACCGCTCCGGTGTTGGCATCACCATTGCACAATGAGCCGATGTTACTTTACATTGCGGCCACAAACCGAGTTGTAAGTGTGGCAGTGGTGTGGAGCGAGACGAAGGTGGCAGGTCGGTGCAGAGACCGGTGTATTACTTGAGCGAGGTGATCTCTACCTCGAAGCAGAATTACCCTCACTACCAGAAGATGACGTATGGTGTCTACCTGGCGGTCAAGAAGTTGAAGCATTATTTCCAGGAGCATCCCATGACGGTGGTGTGCGAAGCTCCAATCTCGGAGATCATCGGGTGCAAAGATGCAACTGGCCGAGTTGCCAAATGGGCGATTGAGGTGTCTCCATATGCACTGCATTATGAGAGAAGAGATGCAATCAAATCCCAGGCGCTGCCGGACTTCTTTTGTGATTGGGCCGAGATGCAGTATGAGCCACCCAGGCCGGACTATAATTATTGGAAGATGCATTTTGATGGGTCCAAGACAAAGATCGGGCTGGGGGCCGGAATAGTCCTCACCTCACCGAAGCGAGATCAGCTGAAATATGTGCTGCAGATTCATTTCTCGGCATCAAACAATGTGGCGGAGTATGAGGCCTTAATCCATGGACTCAATGTGGCGAAGGAGATCGGCATCCGGCGTATGGAATGCTTCGGCGATTCCGACCTGGTGGTGCAGCAATCTTCTGGAACTTGGGATGCTCTGGATGCCAACATGGCGTTATATCGGTTCCATGTGCAAAAGATATCCGGGTTCTTTGAAGGGTGTGAATATAAGCATATACCTCGGACAGAAAATAATGCTGCCGACGTGTTGTCAAAGCTCGGTTCATCTAAAGAGTAGTACCACCTGGAGTAGCCCTGAATCACTTGAGAACTCCTTCAATCAAACCTTCTCCTGAATCCGAATCTATTTTCATCCCGGCTGAGCAAGAGTCCGGACCTGTTCCAATGGAGGTAGACGTCGGATGCGTCTGGTCGGACCCGGGGACTGCGTGGCAGAACTCGGGGACTGCGCACCGAATCTCGGGGACTGCTCGTCGAGACTCGGGGACTGGTCGCAGGATGGTGGAGGAAATAATGGAGGAGATTATGGTGGCCGAACCAATGGAGGTGGACGAGAAACTTTTTCCTTTGCACCCAGTGCCGGAGTGGGCGGAGCAGATCATGAAGTTCATAACAGAGGGAAGCTTGCCAAGTGACACAACCGAGGCTAGGAGAATCCAAAGGAGGGCAAAGGCGTACACCATCATCAACAAGGAGCTCTATAAAAGAAGCGTAACCGAGGTGTTGCAACGGTGTCGAGCCAGCTGAAGGCAAGGAGATGCTTTTGGAGATCCACCAAGGAGAGTGTGGTCATCATTGCAGCACAAGAGCTCTAGTGGCCAAGGTGTTCAGGCATGGGTTCTATTGGCCCACTGCTCTTGCTGATGCAGAGGACATAGTCCGGAGATGTGAAGGATGCCAAAGGTTTGCCAAGCAAACGCATGTGCCAGCCTCGGCGCTCAAAACAATTCCTATCACTTGGCCGTTTGCGGTATGGTGTTTGGATATGGTGGGAGAGTTCAAACCAGCCCGAGGTAACATGACGCACATACTGGTGATGGTGGACAAGTTCACCAAATGGATCGAGGTGAAACCAATCCGGAAGTTGGATGGTCATTCAGCAGTGACTTTTTGAAGGAATCATTCTGCGATATGGGTACCCCCATAGCATTATCTCGGACAACGGCACGAACTTTGCTGTTGGAGAATTTGCTCGGTTTTGCATGGACAAGGGAATCCGGCTGGACATAGCCTCGGTGGCACATCCGGAGTCTAATGGACAAGTGGAAAGATCAAATGCTCTAGTGTTGGCCGGCATCAAGGCTCGGCTCATTGAACCACTGCTGAAAACGCCGGGGTGTTGGATAGATGAGATACCAGCAGTACTGTGGGGTCTAAGGACCACACCAAATCGATCAACTGGCTATACGCCATTTTTTATGGTCTATGGGGCAGAAGCTATGCTACCCACTGACATGAATATGATGCGCCCAGAGTGGCAATGTACACTGAAGTCGAGGCAAAAGAGGCTCGAGGATGCAGTAGATCTGCTTGAGGAAGCTAGAGAATTGGCCTCATCTCGGTCAGCAATATACCAACAAGGTCTCCGACGTTATCATAGCCGGAATGTCAACCCTCGTGTGTTTCACGAGGGAGATTTGGTGCTGAGGCTGGTGCAGCGCAGTAAAGGTCGGCACAAGTTGTCACCTCCATGGGAGGGACCGTTCATTGTGAGCCGAGCTCTGCTCAATGATTCGTACTATCTTATAGATGCGCAGGAACCAAGGAAAGATGGGCTGGACAACCCCGGATCAGAGGTCAAGCGACCATGGAATGTAGCTCTACTCCGACCTTTCTACTCATGAAGGGCGCAATGTATGTACCTCGGTTAATCCTTAATGAAATGTCGGCACTCCGAGGTTGAAGCTCGGGGACTGCCTCGCTCATGTGCTTGTGTTTTATTTCTGTTTGTCAATTTCGTTCATATGCCGAACTGTTTTGAACCTCGTCTCAAACTTCAAGTAATGTATGCTGTGTAACTAATCTTGTGACTCGACTGACGAACGCCGAAATGGTAGTCAAGAGCAAAGATGAAAAAACGTGGGAAACATGAAAATGGACTCGGGGACTCGGTCCAAAAATATAGTTCGGCATGTGTCGTTTACTAACCCCTGTCTTTACCTTTCATTTATGTCGGATGATTTTGAAACACACCTCGGCATTTGCTAAGTACTGTATGCTATAAACAACAATCTTGTGACTCGACTGTCGAACGCCAAAATGGTAGACAAGAGCAAAGAATGCCAAGTATAGTAAACACGAAAGTGAACTCGGGGACTCGTTCCAAAAGGGTTCGGCATAAATTTTTAGAAAAGCATGGTTCGGATAGCAAGATAATGTTAAGAGGTAGCAAGGCAAACTACTTAAGGTATTTACATCTGAACCCGGCATACCGGGAATTTAATGTTTTTTTGAGACAAGTTCAGGCCTCGGAACCAGAGACCTCGGTCGCCGAAGTTGTGGTAGTGGGAATCTCGCTGGAAGAAGCCTCGGGAGCCGAAGTCTCGGAGGAGGAACCTCGGGCGCAGGAACAACCTTGGTCGCGGAAGCAACCTCGGTTGTTGGAGTGGATGCCGGGGTGTCCGTCACGTCGGGGGAGATCACCTCGGTGGCTACGGCTTTGCCGGACTTGCCCTTGGGGTTCGGAGGTTCGTCGAAGTTGAAGTCATCATCAGAATCTTCAGCCACCTCGGTTGTTTGGCCGGCCTTGCCCTTGGAGCTCTGAGGCTCGTCGAAATCAAATTCCTCGCCGTCAGAGCCTTCTTCACCAGTTCCTTCAGCAGCTTCTTCACCGGACTCTTCTTCCTCGTCCGAGCTCTTCATCCTCAGAATAGACACGCCCGTCATTGAAGGTCCGGGTGTTTGCATAACTAGCAAAGAGGTCGGCTGCTGCTTGGCGTTTCTCAATGCCATCAGGAGTGGTGTTCCAAGGAGAGCCCTTGCGCAGGGAGGTAACCGTGTGGATCTCAACAGACTCATACCAAGACAGCACGAACACCAGGGCCTTGTCCGCTCCAGCCCGAGCTGATGAGCATCTCCACTCCCGAAGTCTAGCCTCGGCTCCTTTTAGCTTCGTGGCGAGCTCGTCGATGCAAGTGGGAGGTTAACCTTGGGCCAGAGGGCACGATGGACCTGGATGGCAGCATCTACCAGTTTAGTTCCAATGGCCCTGAGCGGCCTGATCCGAGCATTAAGGGCGACGAGGTGGTCCTGGATATCCCAGTCTTCGCTGAGGTTTCTGTCTCAGCCCTCTTTGCCGAGCTGCTAGAACTTCTCGGACAGCTTTGTCCTTGGAGTGCTCAAAATGCTCTGAAGAAGACAAAAAGGCTGTCGCTGAATTAAGTCATACGGTGGCACGGGGTGCAGGTCGGCGGAAAATAAGGAAAAGAAGAAAGGAAACTTACTATCCATTTGGTGATTAATCCGAGTGAGCTCGGACAACCAACTTTTCGACGTAGCCCGGAGAGTGGTCAGTTCGGTTTCGGCCGAGGTGGCGCGGTTCTCCAGGGTCTTGGCAGCTTCTTTCTGCTGTTCGCGGCCTTGTCTTTGTCCTTCATAGCGTCCTCCACAGCAGCTTTGGCTTCATTAGCCCGGTTCAGCTCTTGTTGCAGCCGAGCTATTTCATCTTGGGCTGTCTTCAACTTGGAGGCATAATCTTTGTCGCTCTGCTCCTTTGCTGATAGAAGAGTCCGGTGAGACTTCTTCAGCTTGTTGTGATCCAGCAGGAGGTTCTTGAAGATTTTGGTCCGAGCATTGTTGCACTCCTGAAAAAATAGAGAGATTAGTTCGACAGAAAGAGTTTGGCATAGAAGTTGAAATTTGCATATCAAAGAAATCCGAGGTCTTTTTAGCACCCGAGGCCCAATTGAGTCCCGGGGACTCGGCATTGGCCTCGGGGACTCAGCATTGGAGAAATGACAAGTTTTTGAGATTCAAGCCGAGCAATTTTAACTCGGTGGAGTGTCAATTGCTCAACCCGAATCTCGGGGACTGGGAATAGTAGAGTGTTTGTCATTTGGTTTCAAAAGGAAGAAAGAGAGTTGCGTAAAGAAACTTACCGATGCCTTCTTGCTGCAGTCAAGGACCGCAGTCTGCATGTGGTAGATAGACTGGAGCACGGCGCTAGGTCCAGCTGGGTGCTCGGAGGTCGGATTCGAGGAGACCTCGGCAGTGTCGCCGAGTTCCAGTCCATGTCGTAATGCTTCTCCGAGCCTAAGCTGTTCCCGCTCTTGGTCCGGAGTTGCCCGACCTCCCAGCTGCTGGTGTTCGGCTGGATGGTAGCAGCAAAAAGAGCTCGGGAGGTGGCGACCTGAGAGCTCGAAGGCGCGATCTTGGTGGAGGTGGACTTCGGCGCAGGAGCGGGAACATGCGGCACCAGTTGGGTGTTCGCAGCCTTGGGCCCTGGTGGCGATGGCGGCATCGGAGTCTGCTGTGGCTGTTTGGGGGCTCAACATCTTGAGCTGATCTTTCTGCTGCTGCTGAAGCTTTTGCTTCTGCAGTTGTTGTTGTTGTTGCTGCTTCTGCTGCTGCTGCTGATTGCGCGCAGCTTGAGCCTTGGGGGAGAGGCGAGACTCCGGCAAGGTCTTAGCCGAAGTCTTGGCGTGATCTGACTCCGCATCCTTCTGAGGACGCGGAGGAGTCTGATCTTGGCTGGGAGCAGAGTGTCCCAGGCCTGAGTCAGAGCTCGGCGGTGGAAGTTCGGGGAGGCGACACGCACCGGGGAGGAGATGGTCCTCTCCGGGCTGTGGATATCAACGGACTGTTCTGGAGGAGAGGCTCTGGCGGGGCTGCCGAGGTTAACCTCGGCCTCGGTTGTCTTAGATTCAACCACTGGAGGCAGTGGTGAATGTATCGAGCTGTGGCTCTGTTTGATCTGCCGAGCCGGGCTAGACGAAAAAGAAAGATTAAGTTAGAGTATGAAAAACTTAACCTCGGAACAGCGTGAGAAGTAAAAAGGAGCAAGGTGACTTACGCATCTTCCTCCACGGGGCCTCGTTTCTTGTGCCTCGCCGAGATCTTCTTGAGGCGCTTGGCTGCCGGGGCCTTTGGAACCTCGGCCCCCGAGCTGCTCGTGTCTTGGCGCTTCCGAGAAGCGACCTTGGAGCTCGTCGAGGTGGGAGCTGGAGGGGCCGAAGGAAAAGCGTATGAAATGGGAAGGGCGTCTATTGGTGGTGGCTCCACGATGTAACAATCGTCATCATCGTCGTCAGACCAGTCTCTGATGGAAGTGGGAGCTTGTTTCTTACCCGGGTTGGAAGAGCTAGCCTTTGGGGCGGACCTCGGAACGGCCTTAGGGATCGGCAAATGATCCTCATTGTCCGGGTCCTCAGTCTCAGGACCTTCCAGGGCGAGGCGAGCAGGCGCCCAGTTCGACAGCTCCGGGCCGTCCTCGATCAGCTGCCGGCCGAACCTCTGCAGGAGTGGCAAAAAAGAGCTAAGTTTGGAGGCAACCGAATTGTGCAAAAAACCGGAGTGTAAGTTCGGAAAATTAGTAAGCACTTACTTGCTCCGGAAGGTTTTCTCGGTCATGAGGCTCCACGCCCCATGTCCAATCCTCATCCATCTCGGTCTGAGCAATAGCTTTAACCCGACGCCGAACTGAGGCCTTGGAAAGCGCCCTGGTGCTGATCCGAGTAGGATCGAGCAGACCTTCCATGTGGCAAATCTTGTGGGCTCGATGTTGGAGGGGGCTGACTCTCCGGTCCACAAAGGTCCGGAGGATATCATCGGAGCCCCAGCCTCTCTTCTTGAGGTCCAGCATGAAGCTGTGGATCTCCTGAACCTCGGCGTAATTGTCTTCCGGGTTGAAGTCCCAGTTGAGCTGAGCCGTGGGGGATCCAAGCTTGAAGTCCGGGAGGTTGATGAGGTCGTCAGCACCGGGGTTCCTCACATAGAAAAAGGATCGCTGCCATTTCTTGCAGCTCTCAGGCCTTTGATCCGTGGGAACTCGGAGCCCAGCCGGGGTGAAATAGAGGCTGCGCCACAGGCAGTCATATCTTTGTTCACCACGTCTTTATTGGGGATGCTCTGCTTCTTTAGCTGAAAGTACTTGGCCCAGCCCTCAACGCTCGGCCAGAGGCCGAGATATCCTTCAGAGAAAGCTGCATAGCATGATAGCTGCAGCACGGCGTTAGCAGGGAGATGGTGCGGCTGCAAGCCGAAGAACTTCAGAAATTCTCGAAAGAACTTGCTAGCAGGGAGTCCGAATCCGCGCTCAAAGTGAGCGACAAACACCACTTTCTCGCCGGGGTTGGCGATTGGTTCGCCGTCCCCAGTATGCAGCCGATATAGTAGGCCGGCTGGGATTCGGTGAGTGTCACGGAGCCATTTGATCTCAGCGTCGGTGACGTCCGAGCCATCCCATCCACCTCTCTCGCTGGCAGGAACCTCGGCGCGGCCCGAGGTGATAATTGCCGACATGTTGGCAGTGACCTGCGAGGAAGTAAATAGAGCCGGGGTGAAAACCTCGGGCAAGTTCAAAACCTAACTAAAGCAAGTCCTAAACCGAGGTGTATACGTCGGTCAGTTTGAAGCTAAGTTCAGGCAAAGTATGTTTGAGCGGGAAACACGTTTCTACCACTGCGAGATACTAGCAAAGATCTACCGATGAACTAAAAGGAAAATAAACTCGAGTTCATCAAGGGGCAAAACTAAGAGGATAGTGCTATGGATGTATCTAAAATGAATCTAGATGAGATTTAAAGGTACTAAAAGAACTCGAGAGGGGATCATCGAGTTCATCAAGATCGTAGGGTTCATCAAGATCCTCGAGTTCATCGAAGGGTGAACTCATCCATGGCAATGGAGGGGAAACGAAGAACTCACCGGTGAAGAACTCGAAGATCGAGGCTTGATGGCGAGTCGATGGTGGCGCGAAGGATCGACGGCGGAGGGGCGGCGTAAGGCGCGGTGCGCGTTTCCGGCGAGAAGCTTCGAGACGGCGAGGTCGCAGCGGCGAGTGCTCGACGGCGGCGCTGGTTGCAATGGAGGCGAAGCGGCGAGTGAATGGGGAAGAAGATGAAGTCCTGCCCTGGGCCCCTATTTATAACCGCGTGCGGTAACTGCGCACTACCGCGCGGTTACACGAACGACGTGGGATCGTGTGCGGGCGAGAGTGCGGGTGTGTGGTTTGTGGCCGCACGATCAGCCACATCGTGGGCCACAGGATGGCAACCGGCAGCGCCAGATCTTCTGTGCAGGTCAGCGCGAAAACCGAGGGGTCGTGGGCGGTCAAATTGGTTAAGCACTTGAGTGCGCATGTTCACTGTTGGGTGGGTCCGGCTGACGAAGGCGGCGTGTGGTCAGGACCTGTCTTTCAAAGGTCCGGATTTTAGGGTCCGGGCAGAGATTCTTCGCCACGTGCCCCAGGAAGTCTTGAGGCAAGATTGTGCTGAGTCAAACAGCTCAGAAAGTTCAGATTGCAGATCAACCACGGATTAGATTATGGTCTATGAGAAGTACCTCGGCAAAACTATATATGAGGTCGGTTTTAGAGGTGGTGCCTTGTTTATTTTTGAACCTGCTATGGCCCTCCATCCGAGGTCGTAGGACCGCACCAGCTTCGGAGACTAATGTCGGGGGGCTACCCCCGGGTAGGGTCAAGGCTTGGCATAAGTTGAGTTTAAAGATGTGCCGAGGTATGGAAAGGGCCGACCTGTTTGGGCCTGGGAGTGTCCGAGCTTTACCTTGACCTGGATAATATAAAGGCCGACCTGTCTTGGCCCAGAGGGGTCCGAGGTATCCCGTTGGCATGGGCCGACGTTCATAATCCGAGTATGATCAGCCGACCTAACTACCTCGGTGCTATGATTTGTATTGTGAGTGCAGGAGAAGCTATTTGAAGGAAGTAAGGTCCGACCTGGTCAGATCTTAAGCGCAGGACCCGAGGTAAGGAGCCCGACACATCCGTGCCGGGCTAACCAAGGCAAGAAGCCGTAGGTCGGGCAGGAGTCAATGCTCCTGTCACTTCCTGCCTGACACAAGAGCGTCTGACACGCGCGGCGCCCGACAGAGGCATGCTCCGGATTCCACGGGGCTGCATGCCTCTGACCGCTGACACCAGAGGTACCAGGGAAAAGGCTACGAGGTAGCACGGCGTGGCTACGTCCTGTCCCTGTCAGAGGGGACATCCTAGCTCTACTGTGGTGATGCAGGGGATGGGCAGGCCATGTTCTGTCCCTGACAGGAGTGCGATGATGACCAAAGCAGAGGCATGGCAACAGTGTTCAGCAAGGGGCACAACGGTAACTCGGCTGGCCTATATAATGGGCTTCAACCCCTCCTGCAAGAGGGAGAGGAGGGAGAGGGGTGAGAGGAAGGATCGATGAAGAGAGGAACCTCGGAATCCCCGGAGACACCTCGGATCCAAGCTCGGAGTTCCTTTTTCCCCCCTTGTAGCTTCATCTTCTACCTCAAGTTCTCACCATCGTTGCATCATACAGCTCAAGGAGCGACTTGTACTTGTCACCTTGAGGTATACACCAAGTAGGATAGTGCTGCAGTAGGGGTGTTACCTCCACAAGAGGGCCCCGAAGCAGGGTACATCATGGTGTGCTTTGTGTTCTTGGTTTCTTGGTTTCTAGTTCATGTTCTTGCGGTTTCTTGTGTGTTCTTGCTTGTGCACTTCTTGAGTGCATAAACCCTCCCCGGATTCCCCCAACGACCATTCGGCCCCATCTTAGCCATACCTATGGCATCTGCCGTGATCCCACCACGACACCTAGTTGAGAAGAAAAAATCGACTGCGCTCCGCATGTGCGTCGACTTCACTTCCCTCAACAAGTGCTGCCTGAAGGACCACTTTCCTCTGCCACGCATCGACCAGATCATCGACAAGACCGCAGGCTGCGAGCGCCTCTGTTTCTTGGATGCATATTCGGGTTACAACCAGATCAAGCTAAGAGAAGAAGATCAAGAGAAGACAGCCTCATCACACCCCATGGTGTATTCTGCTACCAGACGTTATCTTTCGGGCTCAAGAACGCTGAAGCTACTTACCAGCGTATGATGCAGAACTGCCTTGAGTTGCAACTTGGGCGGAACGTGCAAGTCTACGTCAACGACATCGTCATCATGACTCGAAAGGACGACACGCTACTCCAAGACCTGAAAGAGACATTCGCAAACCTCAACAAGTACCAGATCAAGCTTAACACAGAAAAATGCGCCTTCGGTGTACCAGCAGGACAGCTCCTTGGTTACCTGGTGTCATCACGGGGAATCGAAGCAAAGCCGGAGAAGATAGAGGCAATACTGACAATGCCGCCTCTGACCAAACTCCGAGAAGTCCAGCGCTTGGCTGGTCGAATCGCCGCACTCGGACTGTTTATCAGTAAGTTGGGCGAAAAGGCACTCCCTTTCTACCAACTGATGAAGAAGGCGGACAAATTCGAGTGGACAGCAGAAGCACAGGCAGCGTTTGTTCACCTCAAGCAAGTCCTGTCGACTCCACCAATCCTCGTCACACCCACTGAAGAAGAGCCTATCTTCCTGTACGTCGTGGCAACCAACCGAGTGGTCAGCACAGTCCTCGTTGTCGAGCGCGATGAAGGAAAAGGGCACCTTGTGCAACGACCCATATATTACCTCAATGAGGTTCTGTCCGTGTCCAAACAAAGGTACCCGCACTACCGGAAGCTAGCATACGGTGTCTACATGATTTCAAGGAAGCTGGTGCACTATTTCTCTGGGCACCCGATAACGGTGGTCAGCTCGTCAGCTATATCGGACATCCTCACCAACCCGGACGCAACAGGGCGAGTCGCCAAGTGGGTCATCGACTTGGGTCCATGGGGCCTGAAATATGCACACCCGAGGGCAATCAAGGCTCAAGTGCTCCCAGACTTCACGACGGAGTGGATCGAAGCCCAGCTACCATCTGTCCCAGACCTGTCGAACGCCTGGACCATGTACTTCGATGGCTCCAAGAAATACGACGGAGCGGGTGCAGGTGTCATCTTGATCTCACACAAAGGCGACAAGCTCTGCTACGTGCTCCAGATGACCTTCAAGAGAGCAACAAACAATGCGGCAGAGTACGAGGGCCTCCTCCACGGCATGCGAATGGCCAAGAACTGCGGCGCCACTCACCTCATGATCTACGGGGACTCGAACCTCGTCGTGCAGCAAACCATGAAGGACTGGGACGCCATCACGGACAACATGATCCTCTACCGCGACATGTACAATGTCATGGAGGGCAATTTCGAAGGCTGCGAGCTACGCCACATAGGCCGAGAAAGCAACTAAGAGGCGGACCTACTAGCCAACATTGGCTCAAGAAGGGAGAAGGTGCCAGACGGAGTCTTCCTCGAGTGCATCACGCAACACTCCATCAAGCTGAAGCAGCCGTACGAGCCTTCAACATCGACATCAGGCGCACATGACTCGCCAGAAAAGGACAAGGGGCACCTGGTGTGCAACCCATCGAGGTACTGTTGATTGAACCTACATGGACTAACCCTTTTCTTGCATACATGTTGCGAAAGGAGTTACCAGCAGACCCATAGGAGGCCAAGCGCATCACCCGCCGTTTGAAGGCCTTCACGACCATCAATGGCGAGCTGTACAAGCGAAGTATATCAGGAGTACTCCAGCGATGCATCGATCCGGAGGATGGCAAGGCAATCATGCTCGATATCCATGCGGGTACCTGTGGGCACCATGCCAGCAGTCGTGCCCTCGTTGCCAAACCCTTCCGAGCAGGGTTCTACTGGCCCACAACAATGCAGCAAGCGGAGGACATGGTCAAGAGGTGCATCGGGTGCCAGAAGTTCGCCACAAGGCCACATGCACCTGCATCAGAGCTCAAGACGATATCACTCGCCTGGCCATTTGCTCAGTGGGGACTCGACATGGTGGGCCCTTTGAAGAAATCATCCCCGGGCGGACACACCCATCTGCTCGTTGCAGTCGACATATTCACCAAGTGGATCAAAGTTGTCCCAATCACAAGTTCGACTGCCTCATCTGCGGTCAACTTCATCAGATCCATCATCTTCAGGTTCGGCGTGCCCAACAGTATCATCACGGACAATGGCACCAATTTCAAGGCTGAAGAATTCCAGATGTTCTGCGCAGACCAAGGCATCAAACTCAACTATGCTTCGGTCGCCCATCCTCAATCCAATGGGCAGGTCGAAAAAGCAAATGGTCTAGTCTGCCGCGGCCTCAAAAAGTGGCTATTCGTGCCTCTCAGACGCGCTGCTGGAGCCTGGGAGGAGGAGTTGCCATCCGTGCTATGGAGCCTGCGGACCACGCCCAACAGATCAACCCAGTACACCCCATTCTTCATGGTCTATGGAGCAGAAGTGGTCATGCCACCCGACCTGCGCTTTGATGCCCCTCGAGTGGTGCTCTACGACGAGTCCGGCGCGGATGAGGCAATGTAGGACGACAAGGACGTGCTAGACGAGGCTCGAGACATCGCACTCTCCCGCACAGCTGTATACCAGCAGAGCCTTCGCAACTACCACGGTCGACGACTGCGAGCCAGATCTTTCGTCCCTGGTGACCTAGTGTTGCTACTCAAGCAGAAGAAGGTGCACAAGCTCGCATCTCCATGGGAAGGACCCTACATCGTCACGGATGCACTCGACAACGGTGCCTACCGCCTGAAGAACTCGAAGACAGGGAACTTTGCCACAACCCTTGGAATGCGGCGCAGCTGCGCCGTTTCTATGCATAGTCGACACCCCCAATGTAAACTGTACTTACACGCCAACAAGCAGCAGGTTTCAGACGCACTTTTTTCCTTTCAGGGTACCTAAGGGACTGAAAGGTTTTTAATGAGACGGCTTGCTAGCTTAATATATGAAGTGGTTTGAAGGAACTTTGATCTCCTTTTACTTTTTTAAGTCAAAAAAGCAACTCAAAACCTAGGCCGCACCCGAACGCTCGGGGGCTGCACCACACAGGTTCCTAACTCAAAACCTAGGCCGCACCCAAACGCTCGGGGCTGCGCCACACAGGTTCCTAACTCAAAACCTAGGCCGCACCCGAACGCTCGGGGGCTGCGCCACACAGGTCCTTGTCAAAAATCTTAGGCCGCACCCGAACGCTCGGGGGCTGCGCCACACAAGTTGAAACAAAAAACCTAGGACGCACCCGAATGCTCGGGGCTGCGCCACACAGGTCCTTGTCAAAAAACTTAGGCCGCACCCGAACGCTCGGGGACTGCGCCACACAAGTTGAAAGAAAAAACATAGGCCGCACCCGAACACACGGGGGCTGCGCCACACAGGTCCTTGTCAAAAAACTTAGGCCGCTCCCGAACGCTCGGGGCTGCGCCACACAAGTTGAAAGAAAAAACCTTGGCCGCACCCGAACGCACGGGGGCTGCGCCACACAGGTCCTTGTCAAAAAACTTAGGCCGCACCCGAACGCTCGGGGGCTGGGCCATACAAGTTGAAAGAAAAAATCTAGGCCGCACCCGAACGCTCGGGGACTGCGCCATACAGGTCCTTGTCAAAAAACTTAGGCCGCACCCGAATGCTCGGGGGCTGCGCCATACAAGTCGAAAGGAAAAACCTAGGCCACACTCGAACACTCGGGGGCTGCGCCACATAGGTCTCTAGCTGTGAAATAATTTCAAAAAAGGGTCAAATTCGTCAAACTTACCAAGTAGTGCAGGGACGACGTAGGGTAATTAGCTGGGTAGGTAGCTATGACTGCACCGCACGATCTCTTGCCTAGCAAGCCGTCAGCGATGTGTCCGTGTGCGCTAATTAGTTAGCCGGCCGGTCCCGCGTGAGATTAGCGGCACGGGTTAGTCAAGGATGCGGCGTGGCTGACTAGTTCTTTCCAAGATCTGTAATTCATTTCCTCTGACTATTTTCTTGGGTCGTTACGTTAAGAAACACCTAAACAACTCACATACTAGTTTATAGTTTTTTCTTCAAATATAGCTTTTGAACAAAGCTAATCTCAGTTCTGCCATATCTCTAAAACGGTTTCCAAATTTGTCTCCGAGATCGGTTTTAGGTTGGATGGAACCGACCTTGCAGGGGTGGAGCTAGATACAATTTGTGAGGTCAAATGACTCCAAAGACCTAATGTAAACCTTTTTTTAATTAGTGGCAATATGCATCATTTGTACACTAATACAATGTAATGACCCGATTCATAAGACATGACCCCAATACTCATCTAGGCTGACTCCGCCCCTGCGAACTTGTACATGTCGGTTACATCATTTTTTACGCCGACATTGTTTCTTTTTAAAATGAGCCTTTAGGAAAATTATGTTACTTTCGTGGCACTGAATTGAACAAATTCCGTTCCATCCTCTTTGACGCTGACCTTAAGAGGGCAGATTTGAATATAATTCTGATAAGAAATCATACATGTGTTTATGTGCTTAAAAGGGACATATTTATCAAAATATTCTACTTTAAAGAGGCTAGTAGTTCCTATACGTACGAGGTGAGGTGCATGTAAATTAAATGTGGAGCCCACAAAAAAGAGACCCAGGGCGAGAGACGCCGATGGGTTCGAGTGCTCCCGATCGAATCTCGACGCATGACCAGCATCTGAACTGCTAAAGTGGGTGCTGATCTTGTACACATCCCTGACGCGTGAATGCTTCCTTTTGGTTACATGGTCATTCCTCCACTATCCCACTAGCTATCAAACTTGGTAATTCAAGTCCTTATGCAAGAGATCTTGTCACTAGTGTGCAAAAGGATGCACCCACCGTCCATCGAGCTCCATATCTTCAATCCAACTTCACAGAGGGGCAGCTATGCCCAAGTCAGGGGGGCCGCTGCCCCCCCCCCCCCCCCCCCCCCCCCTCCCAGCCCACGAAACCATGGGAAACAATCAGTCTATTTTGTCCTTTTTTTGTTTAAAATAGTGATATTTAATACATTTGCCCCCCCCCCCCCTCCCAATCCTAGCTCAGTATGACTCTGAACCCCATTTAACCCCTATATGTTCGGCCCAAGCTCCGCCACTGCGACTTCATGCATGTAACAAGCGGCCAGGAAAAAAGCTCATGGCCTAGCTTATCTCTTTTCACACGTCTAGCTCAGTAGGTTCCAAGGCATAGGGACATCCAGAAATAGCATTCTAGCTTATCTCAGATTCGATTGGTCGGCCATTACTGTTGGCATGAGCGAGTGGCTGACCTCAAAAATTTCAAACTTTCAGTAATAACTTCTTCGTGTGTAGCGTACCTGCACTTAGAAATTTGGCAAGGTACCTGTGTATAGTGCAAACCCCTGGATCGATTCATTTGCACACATAGTCTAAGATGAAATATCACAACATTGTATCAGTTATTACACGTGGATCCAGTACTTAGGAAAATATCCTTTACAAATTGCATAGCACGAAGCTAGCTTTGAAAGAGTAAAGCAGCGGAAAATTATTCTTCATGGAGTCTCCATCATCATCATGTGCCACAGGCGAAAACATGTTGGTTGCAGACTCGAAACCATTAACGAAACTCACTCGTCGTCAGAACAATCTGAAACAAATAAAATTTTGCGACAGAGTGGGTCAGATACCATTAAAAATGGATCTGGCAAGTGACACTATGTGGACACTTAATGGAATAACTTTATATCCTATATGCATATTTGGCTGGTGGAGTTCAAATCTGTTTTGCATAAAAGCCAATTTTGCCTAACACTTTGTAAAACATTTTCTTCAAATGTTTGAGACAACATGGCATGAAATCCATAGTCTCGTCTACCCTTGTTCACCCATCAAAATTTTACTTAAAGAAATTGAGATGTTGGGAGCCTCCGTTGACATCCTTGATCAGCTGCTTGAATTGTCCGTAACCGGGGACACGGCTAAGTACTTAGATTTTACACTCTCGAGAGGTTGTGCACTTTCACCACGAGACCCAACAAACTCAAACTATCCTCGAGCACTCAATTTGTGCTAAGGGAAAGGAGAGAGTTGAGACGAGTCCTTTGGGAAACAGTCCCCTGTTCCTCTGGGCAGACCCAAAGATATTCATCTACTGAGACGTGCCGGAATCAGGTTCCTAGAACTTACTTAGTCAACGCAGAGCCATAATACCAAGTGGCTGCACTGGAAGCATCTTCACTTAGAGAAAACTTTGGTCCCTTTAATACCCTGGGTGGCAATCCTCAAGTGAATAAACACTCAACTCTGTCAGCCGTTCAAGGCCAAATCCACCCAGGTGATAAATTAACTTAGAAGAATTAAGCTTTCAATAAAACAACTTTGCATAGCATCAATGATTCTACTAAGTTATCAATAGGATTCTAGACACAACTAGTGTGAAGGTATTGTGGGTTTAGCATATAGCAATAATACTATCCAACACATGCATATAAAGAAATACACTAAGTAATGCATATAAAAATACTTAGGAAAATTCAAGAGGGGTGTGCCACTTGCCTTGGCAAACAGAAGTGTAGTAGTAGCAGTTACAACCACTTTCGTCTCTCTCCAGAATTTCTAACAAGTCAAACAAACCACAAATAAACATACAATCATAAATGCAACACTTAGAAAAATTATGATGTGCATGCGATGCAGGATGATACAAAGAGTTATGGTATGCAAGACAAGCAAATAAATAAAGAAGGAGACATAAACTAACTTAATCCAAAATGGCTAAGGCAAGGTCAAGGTTGAGTAAAATAAACTGGTTAACACAACTTGAAAAATTGTAAGGCTACTCTATGTCTTCACAATTTTGGTCTTTAATTAATCTTCAACTCCTTGGTAGCATAATTGATCTTCAATGGTCTTCATTGATCTTTGTCCAAGGTGAGAGATAGAAATTAGAAAGAAGAAAAGTTAGAAAGAATGTAGTAGTTGGTCTTCCGAGCATCTTCAATTTATTTGTAACTTTCTCCTTGGTGTATTGACTCCATTGAAAAATGTGGACTTGATGGTTCTGAAGACTTGATTGTCGGTAGCATCGAGGTTTGTCTTGAATGTAGATAATCCACCATGGAGTTTAAGAGAAGAAGGAAGAAAAGAGAGACAGGAAAGAAAGACTTAGAAAATGTAGGTGGTTGGTCTCCGTGAACTTCCCCTTGATTTTCTTCTAAGTACCTTGACTTCTTGGCGATGCTTTTGGAGTTTGTTTTTCTTGGCTAAGTCCTTCATTGGTCCTCTAACTTCATGTTGAATTCTCCAAGGATAACAATGCAAACTTTTTCCACTAATTTCTAACTTAGTGGTTTTTGACTAGGAGGGTTAAAAGGGCTAACAAGCATCACCTCCAAAATTCTAAGGAGGAAAGTCATGTAAGAAATGCAAAATATTTCTAAGGACTAGAGATGCATGCCATGCCATGAAATTATTCTAAGTTAATGCAAGACAAGTAAGATGGTCCAAAAATGACTAAGGACCAAAGAGGACAAACAATAAGTCAAATTAATTTCTAAGGAAAAGTTAACAAAGTAAGAGATGCTAAAATTTTCTAAGGAAAAGTGTTGTCAAAACACTTGTCAAAAAATTTCTAAGGAAGAAATAGTTTTATTTTGAGAGACAAAATATTTCTAAGTACTTTAAGTGCTAAAGTCTCCAAAATATTACTAAGTTATTTTTCAACTTGAAAATAAGAAGAAAATAATTTTTAATACATTTTATTAATTAACATGACACCTAAAAAGCATTTAAACAATATTTACTCAAAAATCATTGAAAAATTATTTTACAAAATTAATAGAGTATTCCTACGGCCAATACTTAGGCATACAAAATTATAGCAAAAGAGTTTGCTCAAAAATCTATTTTTAAACTCAAGTTAAAATCAAAATACTATTTAAAGCACTTTTGAAAATCAACCTAAATAATTTCGACAAAACCTAGAAATAACTATGCCAAAAGTTTCTACAAGTGCTAAGCTTTCCAAAAATATATTTTTCATAAAATTTGGATAAACGAGTAAAAATTAATAATAGATCTAAAACGCAGGGACTAATCTGTGATACGCAGGGCTAAACTGTGAGGACAACAAATAAAAATCTTCTCGCTGCAGTCCCTGGCGACGTGGCGTCTTCTAATTGGCTGGATCTTGCTGACGCTGCTGCTGACGAAGCGCTGACGAGGCTGCTGACGAGGCTGCGACGTGGCGCGCTGCGGTTGGCTGGTACCCCTTCGCCTAATGCATCTATTCTACGACGTAGGATTTAGATCTAACGGCCGGAATTTGCTTGACATAAAGTGAGCGGCGCGGCTGGCCGGAGCTGCTCCGGTGACCAATTCCCGCGGCGGCGCCATGGCCAGCGTACTCTAAGACGACGAAAGAGAGGAGTTCGGGACGCGCGGTTCATACCACTGGGTGCAGCTCGTCGAGGCGAAGCCGAGGAATGTGTCGCGGCAGATGGGGGCGGTCGGGTGCGCCAGAGATTCCTCACCGGAGTCGAGACGGCGGATGGAGCTTCGGGTCGAGCACGGGCGGCACGATCTGGTGCACACAAAAATTCGGGACAAGGTCACACGGATGCGCAACAACTAGAGAAGAAGGATGGGAGGGATAGGGAGGCTCGGGGTAGTCCATGCTCACCGGAATTTGAAGAAGACGCTGGCGGCAATGGCGGAAGGTGGCGGCGCAATGCGCGCAGCCTTGCGGCGATTTGGCTAGGGTTTTTGGGGCGAAAAAGAGAGGAGGGTTGGGGGGTTTATATGGGGCAGGAGTCTGTGTGAATCGTGTTGCGAATCTCAACGAATTCGTTCCGCATTTGGCTAGGGTTCACGAGGGCTTCATGCTCGACACGGTTAAGGGGAGGGGGATGACAGGTGGGGTCACCTTGTCAGTGGCAGAGGGGCGAGTGAGGCCGGAGTGGGCTTCCTGGGCCGCTACGCGCTGCGCTGCGCTGCGAGTCGGTTAGGTAGTTGGGCTTGGCCCAGTTAGCTAGGGTTCCTATTTTTTCTTTTCTTTTCTTTTGATAAAAACTTTAATATCTTTTTAAATACAAAACCAATTTCTATAGTTTTGTAAAATAAAACTCTTTGTTTTGAAACTTTCAAATAGCATTTTCCAAAACATTTTGTCAACTAAATTTTTGAAATGTGCTTAAATGAATTTTGGACATATTAATGCCATTTGAAAACTATAGGGTTTTTTAAATTCCTTTTGAACTTATATTTTAAACCAAAGCAAAATATGAGTAATAAGATTACATATCACTCAATAAAATAATTTGCATAAAACTCATTTTGTTTAAAAAGGGTTTGATGATTCAAAATGAATTCAAAACTCATTTTAAAAACCAAATAAATATATTCTTTCAAAAGCAAAAATATAAAACTTGAAAATAGAGAATAGGTAAGTAATAGAATAACTTCCAATACATACAAACAAATCACCACCAAACATTTCACTCAAAGAAGTATACCTCAATACTTCAAAATAATATATTGGACATAGATAGTCCTTTTAATATATTTTTTAAATATGTTTTCAAGTGGAATTATTATTCACACTTTTGAAATATCAAAATGCAAACAAGGCTATATGATGATGAATGCATGCATGATTTTCTTTTCAAAGCAAAATACATAATAATTTTTAAAAAAATTTAATTTTTCTGATTTTTCAAAATTTTGAAAAACTTGGGATGTTACATACTACCACCCTTAATAGGAATCTCGTCCCGAGATTCGGGAAGGCTAGCAAAAGGTTGTGACTGGGATATCTGGGTGGCTACCACCCTTAAAAGAAATTTGTGTTGGCAGTCAACTTCAAGATGCAAACTTGATTGATAACGTATCGTTCACCAAGCTAGGTTCCTCAAACACTTTTTCCACCTTGGTGTGGTTCACATATCCTTTACCAAAAGGTTTTGACTTGGCAGTTTCTTCTGTCTTTTTCTTTTCTGGGCACTCATTGGCATAATGGCCCTTGTTACTGCACTTGTAGCAAAGCACTTGGCTGATATCTCTCTTGAGCTCAGAATTTGGGCGGTGCTGTCCATTATTATGGTTATGGCCAGCATGTCCATTTCCCTTGTGGTCTCCATTGCTTCCCTTGAATCCACCATTGTGATCAAGCTGCTTGAGGTGACTTCCTCCACCATGGTGATTCTCATATTTGTGAACATGGTTCACATCAGGAGTAATGTACCTTTTGAATGAAGGCTCAGAAAGATGTTTATTGTAACTCCGCTTTCTGTTCTTTTTAGGTCTTTGTAGTGCTAAAAGGTCCTCTATCTCTTGTTTATCATATTCTATCACAAAGGCTGACGATCTGGTTCGCTTGATGGGACAATCTCGAGAGAAATGACCTTCCTCTTCACATGAGTAACAACATTTAGTGGTGACCTTCGAAGTGTGGGGTGAGTTCTGAGTCTGGCTTCATTCATCTTCTCGGGGCAGTTATTGGCATAGTGCCCTGTGTTCTTGCATTTGAAGCACATCACTTGCTAATGTCTCTCTTGTGGGGGTTGTTCTGGAGTTTCTTCTCTGATTCTTCTACTTCCAAGGTCTTCCTGATAGTATGTTGCATCCCCTCTTGTATTTGCTGCCTAGCTTGCTGCACTATGGAATAGAGTTGACATTGTGATGGGATGTGGTTTGTTGCCTCACACAAAAAGCAAGTAACTAGGGTTGTGGGACATCCGTCTTGGATAGAGACACCATGGGGCCACTCATCATGACATTCCTTGGATATGTGTCCTATTTCTCCACACGTCTGGCAGGCTTGAGGTTTTCTCAAAACACTTCCTTTGAATTTCGTGTTACCTATGTCAATCTGTGGTGTTTTGGTGTTACTGTTGGCCATGTGGTGACGCATCAGCTGCACAATGTGGGTCTGATTATCCAACAGTTGTTGCATCCCTTGGGGTAACTCTTTGTTGCAGTTGTTGACTTGATTTTGGGCCATGAGTTGCATCAACTGACCTGGGCTTCTAATAGTTGCATTGCATTTGTCATCTCATCATCGTTGATACTTTGGCAAGGCATCTGTTTAGGTTTAGCATAGATGAGTAAAAGATAGACAGATCTAAGAGAAATATTCCTACCCATACAAGCAATTTGACACAAACAACCACACATGATAAAAACGCACAAACCTTTGAGAAAACTACACTAGTCGTTTTTGGATCGAAGTACACCTAGGATATGGGAAACAATACGATAGTACTGCCATACCACAATTTGATAGGTCAATACATCAACATGGTTTCTTTAATCTAATACATAAGGGGGTCTAATCTATCTCCTTCTTGAGTGCATCGAGTTCATCCTCTATTTCCTTGAGTTCATCAAGATATTTCTGAGTGTTGTGGAGTCTAAATCGAAGTCTTCTTCCAAGGTTCTCGATGGCCTCCCATGCTGCACTTCTTGCTGAATCAAGAATGATGTTCGAATTATTGGGTTTGTGAACATGCAGCAACCTTTGGTCTTGTGGTCATCGTCTTTGTTCTTGTATAGATGGAGTTGTACCCACCAGTACTCTTGACCTTCACCCATGAAGGAAAACCTTTGTAGACTGCTGCTCCTTCAAGTCCCATGCTCAACATGAGGTCCTTCAAAGCTTTTGGAAACTCAGTCCACATTCCAAGGTCATGGTCATTGCTGGACCTTTCTTGAGTGATTCCAGGAGGCGGGACATCTATAAATAAGAGAAGGCATTGAGAACACGAATAATTAAGAAGTTACAAGAACGATATCAAAAGTTTTAGACAAAGAGCAAATAAATTTTGTCCTATGGGCTTTCTTATTTCTAACCAGACTTAGGGTTTCGAACCTACAGGCAACACAGTGCTCTGATACCATCTGTAGCGTACCTACACTTAGAAATTTGGCAAGGTACCTGTGTATAGTGCAAACCCTGGATCGATTCATTTGCACACACAGTCTAAGATGAAATATCACAACATTGTATCATTATTACACGCGGATCCAGTACTTAGGAAAATATCCTTTACAAATTGCATAGCACGAAGCTAGCTTTGAAAGAGTAAAGTAGCGGAAAATTATTCTTCATGGAGTCTCCATCATCATCATGTGCCACAGGCGAAAACATGTTGGTTGCAGACTCGAAACCCTTAACGAAACTCACTCGTCGTCAGAACAATCTGCAACAAATAAAATTTTGCAACAGAGTGGGTCAGATACCATTAAAAAGGATCTGGCAAGTGACACTATGTGGACACTTAATGGAATAACTTTATAGCCTATATGCATATTTGGCTGGTGGAGTTCAAGGCTGTTTTGCATAAAAGCCAATTTTGCCTAACACTTTGTAAAACATTTTCTTCAAATGTTTGAGACAACATGGCATGAAATCCATAGTCTCGTCTACCCTTGTTCACCCATCAAAATTTTACTTAAAGAAATTGAGATGTTGGGAGCCTCCGTTGACATCCTTGATCAGCTGCTTGAATTGTCCGTAACCGGGGACACGGCTAAGTACTTAGATTTTACACTCTCGAGAGGTTGTGCACTTTCACCACGAGACCCAACAAACCCAAACTATCCTCGAGCACTCAATTTGTGCTAAGGAAAAGGAGAGAGTTGAGACGAGTCCTTTGGGAAACAGTCCCCTGTTCCTCTGGGCAGACCCAAAGATATTCATCTACTGAGACGTGCCGGAATCAGGTTCCTAGAACTTACTTAGTCAAGGCAGAGCCATAATACCAAGTGGCTGCACTGGAAGCATCTTCACTTAGAGAAAACTTTGGTCCCTTTAATACCCTGGGTGGCAATCCTCAAGTGAATAAACACTCAACTCTGTCAGCCGTTCAAGCCCAAATCCACCCAGGTGATAAATTAACTTAGTAGAATTAAGCTTTCAATAAAACAAATTGCATAGCATCAATGATTCTACTAAGTTATCAATAGGATTCTAGACACAACTAGTGTGAAGGTATTGTGGGTTTAGCATATAGCAATAATACTATCCAACACATGCATATAAAGAAATACACTAAGTAATGCATATAAAAATACTTAGGAAAAATCATGAGGGGTGTGCCACTTGCCTTGGCAAACAGAAGTGTAGTAGTAGCAGTTACAACCACTTTCGTCTCTCTCCGGAATTTCTAACAAGTCAAACGAACCACAAATAAACATACAATCATAAATGCAACACTTAGAAAATTTATGATGTGCATGCGATGCAGGATGATACAAAGAGTTATGGTATGCAAGACAAGCAAATAAATAAGGAAGGAGACATAAACTAACTTAATCCAAAATGGCTAAGGCAAGGTCAAGGTTGAGTAAAATAAACTGAATAACACAACTTGAAAAATTGTAAGGCTACTCTATGTCTTCACAATTTTGGTCTTTAATTAATCTTCAACTCCTTGGTAGCATAATTGATCTTCAATGGTCTTCATTGATCTTTGTCCAAGGTGAGAGATAGAAATTAGAAAGAAGAAAAGTTAGAAAGAATGTAGTAGTTGGTCTTCCGAGCATCTTCAATTTATTTGTAACTTTCTCCTTGGTGTATTGACTCCATTGAAAAATGTGGACTTGATGGTTCTGAAGACTTGATTGTTGGTAGCATCAAGGTTGGTCTTGAATGTAGATAATCCACCATGGAGTTTAAGAGAAGAAGGAAGAAAAGAGAGACAGGAAAGAAAGACTTAGAAAAATGTAGGTGGTTGGTCTTCGTGAACTTCCCCTTGATTTTCTTCTAAGTACCTTGACTTCTTGGCGATGCTTATGGAGTTTGTTTGTCTTGGCTAAGTCCTTCATTGGTCCTCTAACTTCATGTTGAATTCTCCAAGGATAATAATGCAAACTTTTCCACTAATTTATAACTTAGTGGTTTTTTGACTAGGAGGGTTAAAAGGGCTAACAAGCATCACCTCCAAAATTCTAAGGAGGAAAGTCATGTAAGAAATGCAAAATATTTCTAAGGACTAGAGATGCAGGCCATGCCATGAAATTATTCTAAGTTAATGCAAGACAAGTAAGATGGTCCAAAAATGACTAAGGACCAAAGAGGACAAACAATAAGTCAAATTAATTTCTAAGGAAAAGTTAACAAAGTAAGAGATGCTAAAATTTTCTAAGGAAAAGTGTTGTCAAAAAATTTCTAAGGAAGAAATAGTTTTATTTTGAGAGACAAAATATTTCTAAGTACTTTAAGTGCTAAAGTCTCCAAAATACTACTAAGTTATTTTACAACTCGAAAATAAGAAGAAAATAATTTTTAATACATTTTATTAATTAACATAACACCTAAAAAGCATTTAAACAATATTTACTCAAAAATCATTGAAAAATTATTTTACAAAATTAATAGAGTATTCCTACGGCCAATACTTAGGCATACAAAATTATAGCAAAATAGTTTGCTCAAAAATCTATTTTTAAACTCAAGTTAAAATCGAAATACTTTTTAAAGCACTTTTGAAAATCAACCTAAATAATTTCGACAAAACCTAGAAATAACTATGCCAAAAGTTTCTACAAGTTCTAAGCTTTCCAAAAATATATTTTTCATAAAATTTGGATAAACGAGTAAAAATTAATAATAGATCTAAAACACAGGGACTAATCTGTGATACGCAGGGCTAAACTGTGAGGAAAACAAATAAAAATCTTCTCGCTGCAGTCCCTGGCGACGTGGCGTCTTCTGATTGGCTGGATCTTGCTGACGCTGCTGCTGACGAAGTGCTGACGAGGCTGCTGACGAGGCTGCGACGTGGCGCGCTGCGGTTGGCTGGTACCCCTTCGCCTAATGCATCTATTCTACGCCGTAGGATTTAGATCTAACGGCCGGAATTTGCTTGACATAAAGTGAGCGGCGCGGCTGGCCGGAGCTGCTCCGGTGACCAATTCCCGCGGCAGCGCCATGGCCAGCGTACTCTAAGACGACGAAAGAGAGGAGTTCGGGACGCGCGGTTCATACCACTGGGTGCAGCTCGTCGAGGCGAAGCCGAGGAATGTGTCGCGGCGGATGGGGCCGGTGGGGTGCGCCGGAGATTCCTCACCGGAGTCGAGACGGCGGACGGAGCTTCGGGTCGAGCATGGGCGGCACGATCTGGTGCACACAAAAATTCGGGACAAGGTCACACGGATGCGCAACAACTAGAGAAGAAGGATGGGAGGGATAGGGAGGCTCGGGTAGTCCATGCTCACCGGAATTTGAAGAAGACGCCGGCGGCAATGGCGGAAGGTGGCGGCGCAATGCGCGCAGCCTTGCGGCGATTTGGCTAGGGTTTTTGGGGCGAAAAAGAGAGGAGGGTTGGGGTGTTTATATGGGGCAGGAGTCCGTGCGAATCGTGCTGCGAATCTCAACGAATTCATTGCGGATTTGGCTAGGGTTCGCGAGGGCTTCATGCTCGACACGGTTAAGGGGAGGGGGATGACAGTTGGGGTCACCTTGTCAGCGGGAGAGGGGCGAGTGAGGCCGGAGTGGGCTTCCTGGGCCGCTACGCGCTGCGCTGCGAGTCGGATAGGTAGTTGGGCTTGGCCCAGTTAGCTAGGGTTCCTATTTTTTTTGTTCAAAAGCTTTTCTTTTCTTTTCATAAAAACTTTAATATCTTTTTAAATACAAAACCAAATTAAGTCAAACCAATTTCTATAGTTTTGTAAAATAAAACTCTTTGTTTTGAAACTTTCAAATAGCATTTGCCAAAACATTTTGTCAACTAAATTTTTGAAATGTGCTTAAATGAATTTTGGACATATTAATGCCATTTGAAAACTATAGGGTTTTATAAATTCCTTTTGAACTTATATTTTAAACCAAAGCAAAATATGAGTAATAAGATTACATATCACTAAATAAAATAATTTGCATAAAACTCATTTTGTTTAAAAAGGGTTTGATGATTCAAAATGAATTCAAAACTCATTTTAAAAACCAAATAAATATTTTCTTTCAAAAGCAAAACTATAAAACTTGAAAATAGAGAATAGGTAAGTAATAGAATAACTTCCAATACATACAAACAAATCACCACCAAACATTTCACTCAAAGAAGTATACCTCCATACTTCAAAATAATATATTGGACATAGATAGTCCTTTTAATATATTTTTTAAATATATTTTCAAGTGGAATTATTATTCACACTTTTGAAATATCAAAATGCAAACAAGGCTATATGATGATGAATGCATGCATGATTTTTCTTTTCAAAGCAAAATACATAATAATTTTTAAAAGTTTTTAATTTTTCTGATTTTTCAAAATTTTGAAATACTTGGGATGTTACATCGTGGTCGCCATCGCTAAGTTCAGCGACCAATTTTGTTTGTCTAGGCTCGTTGTATTTTTTACTAAATTGTCATTTTACTAATCTTCAGCTAATTGTGACCTTTCGAATAACTTTTAGTCACACACGACCCTTCCTAAATGTTATGGGCTTAGTCGTCTCGAAATTTCAGAAAACGTCATACACTTTGACTTGTCCTTGTCTGGAAAAACGCAAAAAATTGTATGACATTTTCTGAAGTTTTCAGACCCTCTCATATTTTTAGACGCCTAAATCTATTACATTTTTCGTAAAAGGTAATGGTTGGCTGAAAGTTATTCGAATGTTTACAATTAGCAAAAGTTTAGTAAAATGGTAATTTGGTTAAAAGAAGATAAGCCTCGTTGAGATCGCTAGTTCGTACGTACGAAGGTGAGGTGCATCATGCATGCATGCAAACGTGGAGCACAACCCGGCGAGGTGACGTGCATGCCCATGCTAGCTGGGTCACCTGTAAGGATGGCAATTTTATACATGGGTACGGGTACCTGCGGTTTCCGTACCCGCATGGGTAGGGTATGGATACAATTTTATACCCATGGGTAGTATCCGTATCCTATCCGTTTAAGTCGCGGGTAGGGCACGGGTATAACCTTATACCGTGGGTATACCCATTACCTACCCATTTATATATACTTTACCCGTGGAGATCTAACATTTATTTTCGGAAACTTGTTGACCTGCGGGCGACTCGAGCAGCAGTTCATCGAGGAGCAGTTCATCGAGCAGAAGTTCATCGAGCCTGGAGTTCGATGCCGCGTTGAGCCTAGAGGCTTTCAGCCTAGTTGCCGGGATGGCGGCGGATAGATTGTTCTGCTCCGAAACCCTCTGCGAGATGAAATCGAGCTAGAAGATTGTGTTGCAGAGCTATGGCGGAGGCAAGATCGTGCTGCATTCTATAGATAACGAGTGTAGTGAATTTTGTTAGGTGCTTGAAATCATTTCAGGCAGTGTTTGCCCAGCGCTAGGAGCGTGTGGTGGTAGTTCTTTTGCGAAATCGCAATGTAAGCAATACGTCGAACACCTTGGAGGCGTGCTCTGGACGTGAACTGGACGTGCTCTGGACGAGAACTGGGCACGTTCCGATAGGTGAAACCTAGTTTTTGTACGTGAAACTTTGTCTCCAAAATGTAAAATATTGATTTCCTTGTTTTAGTGTTGTTTGTGGCGTCAGATTGTTGCATGCACACTGTCGAACACGTTTGGGAGCGCGCTCTGGGCACGGCCGATTGTGGCATTCACACGCTGTCGTATTGAAAAGGAGTTGAAAGAGTTGAAACCTTGTCAACTAGGTAGAGGCTTATGTCATTTTTAGACAAAATGCTTTCATTTGTTATTTAACTTACCAAAATTCAAATATTGCTAGTGTTGCTAGTGTTACCAAAATGTAAACATTTGTAACTATTACCTTCTAATGGTGGTAGATTTTTCGCAAACAGAGGCATAGCCTAGTGGCAAAGGGTTGATGCTCCCTTTGCCCACCTAAGTTCGAGTCCCCTTGCTCGCAATTTAGGTGTTGCACATTATATGTCATATCCAGTAGCTTTGTGGCTCAGACATTTCATTATTATTGATTAAATCGATAATAATGAGTTGTCCCAACCACTAAGATGCTGCAATGTGACAATTTTTTGAATTTTTGAATTTTTTTGATATTTTGATTCTTTTGTGCTAATTTATGAATATTTGAAATCAACTTTGAACCAAAATTGAAATGTACATGTTATTTGTGCTAGGCATGGATGTTGCAATGATTTCATACTAATTTTTGAATTCAAATTTGAACTACAATTCAAAAGTACATGTTATTTGTGCTAGGCTTGGATGTTGCAATGAGGAAGATTCCATTTGCAAATATTAACCTTCCAATGGTGGTAGATTTGTCGCAAACAGAGTCATAGCCTAGTGGCAAAGGGTTGATGCTCCATTTGCCCACCTAAGCTCGAGTCCCCTTGCTCGCAATTTAGGTGTTGCACATTTTTTTATAGTTTGATTCA
This sequence comes from Poa pratensis, assembly GCA_947311845.1. NCBI lineage: Eukaryota > Viridiplantae > Streptophyta > Magnoliopsida > Poales > Poaceae > Poa > Poa pratensis. The sequence goes on from CAMZMU010000035.1 coordinate 42,859,747, forward strand.
ACTTTGAATATTTGAATTCAACTTTGAACCAAAATTCAACTTTGAATATTTACATATTTGTGCTAAACTTGGATGTTGCAATGATTATATACAATTATGTAGTTGGTTGATCTAACTTGGTCATTCCAATTTATAATCCTGCCATTTTTCACATTGGTTCTAAAAAATGAGCTACAAATGAGCCCCAAAGGTAGCCCAAACAGCCATATTTCTAATCCTGTCATTTTTTGACCTTCTCCAAATGATCTCAAACTCTAGGGTTAACATATATTGCACTAATATAGTGCCCTAGACCAATTTGTAACTCAAAACTTGTTTAAAAGTTGGTTTGACTTTTGTTGACCACTTTTTGAAATATTCATAAGATATTCAAAAAACATAAAAAAAATGCAAATCCAGTGCACATGGCCTTAGTTTGTCATGTACTAACATCTCCAACTGATAAACAAGGTCTACATACATATTACACAAGAAGTGCTTCATAATCTCACATCTCAAACTATAGAGTTCATAGTTTGAGATGTGTGATTTCACACCATATTAAAGCATTTCTTGTTCAATATGTGCCTAGACCTTGACCTTGTTTATTAGTTGGAGGTGTTAGTAAATGACAAAATAAGACTATGTGCACTGGATTTATATTTTTTTGATGTTTTTTGAATATCTTATGATTATTTCAAATTCGGTTGACTTTTGTTGACCCAGTTTTGAAATAATCATAAGATATTCAAAAAACATAAAAAAAATGCAAATCCAGTGCACATGGACTTAGTTTGTCATGTATTAACATCTCCAACTGATAAATAGGGTCTACATACATATTACACAAGAAGTGTTTCATAATCTCACATCTCAAACTATAGAGTTCATAGTTTGAGATGTGTGATTTCACACCATATTGAAGCATTTCTTGTTTAATTTGTGTCTAGACCTTGTTTATCAGTTTGAGGTGTTAGTACATGACAAATAAGACCATGTGCACTGGATTTGCATTTTTTGATGTTTTTTGAATATTTCATGAATATTTCAAATTCGGCCAAACTCAAACCAAATCAGCATTTAAACAAGTTTTAAACACCAAAATGGAAAACTAAGCCTGATCATTCTAAGTCACACCAAAATGATGGTTCTGTGATTATTTTAATTTTTTCTGAATTGGTTGCTCAACCCACACAAAATCCTATGAAGCTTCTGTGATTTAACCCTGGCCGTCCGATCATTCCTTCTAGAAGGAAACCACCCCGATCCGCGCCACTCCCAGTCCTTCGCTCTGATGGGTCAGTCCGATCATGCCTTCTAGAAGGATTTTTTTTAGCTGCAGTGTTTCGAACGCGCATAGGCCACGGCCCAACAAACTTCACAGCCTAACAATTTTTTTAGCTGCTTGTTTTATTAGTTTCATAAGCGCATAGGCTACGGCCCAACTCGACGGCCCAGAAAACAAGCCGGCCCATGTCGTTCCCTGGCTATTTCTCTTCTTGTCCACTAGCAATGTCGTGACCTAGCTATTTCCCCATTCCCCACCCTCGCCGCCGGTGATCAAATCGAGCTACGCCAGTAGATCCAGCCCCGCTGCACGCCTATGTTTAGGAGGGGGGTCCAGTCGCCGGCCGGGGTGGCCATTCCGGCCGTGGCAACGGCTCCGACGAGGAGCGGAAGAAGAAGAGGCGGGTTCCAGCTGACCCCGCTAGGAAGGCCGTGGCCGCTTCCGACGGCGCTCGTAAGCGAGGCGCGCGTGCGTGGACGAACCTCGGAATGCGGCCTCCGCCTGCGTACGAGCGCCGCGAGCTGCCTGAGTACGATCGCCGCATGGCGATGGCGATGGCTGGAAGCTCTTCCGGTGCGGGGAGCTCCTCCATTGCTCGGGGTTAGCCACCGCTGCCACCGCCGAAGAGGGAGGAGGAGGAGCAGCAGGAGCTCCCACCGCGTAGCGGCCGCCCCCTCCTGCCCGGGGACTTCGTCTCCGACGAGGACCTGCCCTGGGTCACCTTGGAGGTGTTCCAGCGCAGCATAGAGGATGAGAAGCGCCGTCAGATGGAGATGGAGCTCGACGAACGCCGCCTCGAGGTCGGGATTTACAATTCCCTCCACGAGGACATCGACATCAGCTCCGACGAGAACTGGGACTGAGCGGCGCCGACGCCGCACCCCCGGGGCTCTGCTGTGAGCCCAATTTTGGTCCGTAGATAGGGGTAGGAGGAGCAGCGAGCATCTCTAATGTCGACGAGCTTCTGTAATATTCAGTTCATCTCCGTGTGGCTTTTGGATCTATGAGCCACGAGCTTCTTTAAACTCACCTTAAGTGTAATATTAAGCTACTTAATCTACTGTAAGCGCCCCGTGTGATTTCATCTTCATTTAGTTATGTTTTGCCTCGCCGGCGTTTGCCGCCCTGCGTCAATGTCGCCGAAGAAGAAGAAGAAGAAGAAGAAGAAGAAGAGAAAGCGTGCGCAGGGGAAGAGATTAAACGATCGTCGTTGCTGACGTGAGAAATTGTGGGTCCCACCCACCTCCCTTGGTCCCACCCGCCTCCCTTTAATCCTAACTGACTGCGATTAAAAGCAATGAGTTAGGTAAGATATTTGAACTCGACGATACGTCGCATGTGAGCTATTTTTCAGAAAGACGTCGTTCTCCAGCTATTGCCGTGAAAACATGTAGTACCGGAGCTATTTGCCCGTGAATTTTCATCAATTGTCAATTGAGAGTTGACACAATTGTCACGTACTCAAATATATTTTATTGCGTTGAGATAAAAAAAAATTATCAAAAAATTTATCGATGAATGTAACATTATGAGTTATTTGTGTACTAATTGATCTACCCGTTGGGTACCCAGTGGGTATGGATATCCGTGGGGTATGGATACGGGTAGAGTTTCATACCCGCGGGTACGAGTATGGGTAGAATTCTATACCCATGGACTATACGGGTATGGATATGATATTAGTCTACCCGCCCCATACTATACCTATTGCCATCCTTAGTCACCTGTGCTTCCGATCGAATCCCTTGAACAACCAGCGGCCCACATCGCAGCCAGTGTACCACTTGAACAAGCAGTGCTTCTTCGGTCGTTAAATAAGGCAGGAACTAGTTTGAGGCCCAATGCCTCGCTTCGATTCGTTGTCGCCCTTCTTCAAAGTTGTCCATGGCCATGGGAGAGGACAGATCCAACCACCACTGCAAACATTCCATGTACGATGATGAAGGAATGGCGTGCAATGGCGCAAATAAGGTGGTTGACATGCGCCATTGCACGTGCAATGTTGGTGACATATATATGCCATTGCACGTGCTTTGCATGCGCCCAACATAAACATGTATTCGTGTCAGAAAATGTTCATGGAGTTTAAAAAAGTTGGGAAAGGTGAATATGTGTCTGGGCTCTCGCGACGCACATGGCGACTGGCCGGGCGCGCCTAGCCTCGCCCCCGCTCCTCCGCGCCGGCGCCTTGGGGGTGCCGCCGTGCGAGGTGTGTTCATGTGGAGAAAATGTCAGAAAATGTTGGGAAAGGTGAATATGTGTCTGGGCTCTCGCGACGCACATGGCGACTGGCCGGGCGCGCCTAGCCTCGCCCCCGCTCCTCCGCGCCGGCGCTTGGGGGTGCCGCCGTGCGAGGTGGAAAGCGTCGTGGACCCTTCGACTTGCTCGCCGCGCTTGACCTCGACGTGCCCCGGCCTCAAGACCTCTCCGACGCGGGGGATAGTGATGGGTCACCGTCCCCTCGCTGTCGCTCTCCGTCCTCGGTCCTGGGGGATTTCTTCCTGCCGGAGCTGAGGGGACCGCAAGGGTGCGGTGCTCCTGCCGCGCCGGCGGATGCCTCTGGCCGCTGCTCTTCGGCCGTCTCGGGTCCGGCTTCCGGCGCCCCTGCTCTGACTTCTTCGGGTGATGCTATTGGCGCGTTTGACTTCCCGCCGCTCCCGCTCCGGCCATCTGCCGCCGCCTCTTCGGGGGTTGGGTCATCACCGACCCCAACCGACGAAGCCAGGGTGCTGCTCGTCGGTTCCCTGGAGGTGGCCATCCTGCCGGCGACGGCAGTGCCGCCTGCAATCCCAGATCTAGGGTTTCTCGGAAGCGTTTCGGCTGTCGTGGACTCAATTGTTGTTGGGCCAAATGCTGGGCTGGGGCCCAGTGGACCTGGGGGCCAATCCTCCGTTTCGCTCTCGGCCGCTTTGTCGCCCATGGCCAGCCCATCCACCACCACCCCAGCCCTTCCCCACCGCAGATACATAAGTGGAGGTGGCTCCCTGCGGGAACCCTAGATCCACTCCTAGGGTTTCCTGCTCCCCCTCGAGACGTGCGGCGCAACAAGAAAAGAGCCAAGCGGCTCATCCCCTCCAACGACCCAGATCTCCCCCTCCTCCTGGTTCCGATGGTCAACGGCCGCGACGATGACTACCGGCGGGGCAAGCGCTCCGTCGACAACTACGCCGGTGGAGGGAGCCGACGGGAGTTGGCCAACCGTATAGAGGGAAAATACGGAACATCGCAGGCAACAAAGGGAGCGTGATATTGCCATCCAGCGGGCTCGTGATGAAGCCCACCAAAGAGAGGAGAGGAACAGGCAGCCGCCGGGGCAGTACACGCGGGGGCGTGAGTACGGCCGCGGTGGCGGCTCATCCAACAACTTCAATGCCAGGCAGGGGCCTCGCAACTCCAGGGCCGAGAGCTCAGCCATGGGGGCTAGGGCTGCGGTGCCAACCGAAATCCTCCCACCGCCGCCTCCACTCGACGCATCCAACATCACTTGCTACAAGTGCGGCCAGTCTGGGCACATGCAGATGGCGTGCAAGGGCGACCCGTTCTGCAACAAGTGTAACTTGAAGGGCCATGTGACTGCGATGTGCCCGGCTGCTGGGGAGCGCCGTGAACCTTTCTGGGCAGGGTATGGCCGGAATGGGATTGGGTTCATGTGCTTAGAAACAACCGAGGAAGACCTGATCCAGGAAACACCCAACTCGGCCACGCTCTACGTGGAGGATGCTATCCTGACGCCGAACAAGTGGCAGAGGAGTTCAGAGAACTGGTGGATCCATCCTGGGACTGGCAAGTGAAAATTCTATCGGAATCAGACTTCTCTCTGGTTTTCCCGTCTGCTGGAAATTTGAGGATGGCTAGTCGAGGAGGGGGTCTTCGTCTACCATTCTCCAAGGCTCGGGCGCTTGTCATGGAGGGGGCCTCACTGATCAGGCCGCTGAGGTGCTGTCAGAGGCCTGGGTCCGCCTCCACGGGGTCCCGCCTCCGTACCGCTACACCAACAAGCTGATGGTGGCGGCCCGCCCCATTGGCAGACCCATGGAAGTGGATGAGCTCTCCCTCCCAGACCCGCTGGACCCAGTGCGGATGAGAATCGGTATCAGAACCACCGAGCCAGTGGTGGAGTATGTGATGATGTTTGTCAACGGACAGGGGTTCAAAGTTCGGGTGGAGGTGGAACAACCCCGCCGCGACAGATCGATTTCGCCCTCACCTCCGCCTCCGCCGCCGAAGGACCACTCAAGAGGGAAGGAGGACGATGACATGGGCAGAAGCTCAGAGGAAGAAAAGGAGAAAGACACCTGGGTCGGCCGCAGGGGCTCGCACGACTCTAGGGAGAAAGCAAAATCGGCCCCTCCTGCCTCCAAGGACAACAACTCCAAGACTGTCAAAGAATCCGTGGTGGAAGCTCAGGAGCTTGTCCAAGACAGCAGCTTTGGCAAGGTGCCGGCTCCCCCTCCTATCAATCAATACGGCTCCTTCCTCTCCAACAAGGATAAGCAGACCGCAGCCATCCCCGAGCCCGCTTCACCCTCGGGCAAGCTTGCTCTCTCTGCGAGCTTGTCTTTGACTCCATCTGCATCCACGGCCACCGTAACTACTGGGCACCCTCAGGGCTCTCCTTCAATCACCTTTGGCTCGGCTTCCAAGGGGGATGCGCAGCCATCACCGTGCTCACCGCTCGCCGAGAAGCTGGAGGCAGATCAGCGGAGGGACAAGGAACGGCGAAGCAAGTCCAACGCGGAGCGCCTCTCGCGTATCCGCCATGATCATGATATCCAGCGATCTCTCGAGTTCTCCGATGATTCTGACCAAGGCAAGCAGCTGCTAGCGAGGCACCGGTGCCGGTGCTCTCGGCACAGGTCATTCGCGCTCCAAGGCGACGCCAGCAAAGGGAGAGCGTAAGAGTGCTAGAGCTGAAAGAAGTGCAGGCGAACCGGTCCTGGCCAAGGCGATCCAGCGCACCAAGGAAAAGAACGCGACAGGTACTTTCTCGACCTCTGATTTTACTGTCTTGGATTCCTTGCCCGATGCACATTTCCTTTCAGTGGCACGCGAGAGTTGCGTTACTTTTGACTCTGCCGCGGGCTCCCCCGCGGAAATTCTTTCTATCTTCCGTGCCACTGAGCTCGCCCAAGCTGAGCTTGCTCTGGCTCGCGCTAAGGCCGAAGCTAAACTAGCGATGGAGAAAGCTGCTGAGAAAGGAAAAGTAAATGAGGTGACAGGGGTCACCCCGACGTTCGTCCTAGCTCGGGCAGGAAGGCAGGGGCCTCGCCTGCTGCCGAGACCGTGAAACTCACAAGCTCCCAGAAGAAGCAAGGGAAGGCTCTGGGCCCGACCCGAAGAGGCAGAACCAAGAAAGTGGCTGATCCTAGTGCTAACAAGCCATACACCCGCCAAGCACGGGCGCAGGGACGGGTGTCTTAATGCGTTGCCTCTTTCTTAACATCCGCGGGTTCGGTGTACCGGGACGCCGGACTCTGCTAAAAGAATATCTCCGGAAACACAAGATCGATGTTGTTTGCCTTCAAGAAACGATAAAACAGGATTTTTCCGACCAGGAGCTCCGTAGTTTAGAGGTGGGAGACCTCTTCTATTGGAGCTGGATCCCTGCCGCGGGGCACTCGGGGGTCTTCTGTTGGGCGTTAGAGATAGTCTTTTCGAGGTGGGCAGAAAGGATATGGGCCAGTTTTTTCTTAGCCTTTCTGTTCTCCATCGACCCTCCAACAGCTTGCTTGAGATCATTGGGGTATATGGTCCGGCCGATCATGCCAAGTCGGAAGCCTTTCTGGATGAGCTGTCTAGGAAAATCAGCCTCACCACCATCCAATGGTCCTAGGAGGGGATTTCAACCTTATCCGCAGTAGCCTTGACAAGAACAATGACAGAATAAACTGGGGCCGCATTCAACTTTTTAACTCGCACATCGCCAATTGGGGCATGGCGGAACTACCTCGCTCGGGTGCGAGGTACACTTGGACCAATAAAAGGTTAAACCCAGTTCGGTGCGTTTTAGATAGAGTCTTTATCTCAGCCAGCCTGGTGGCAGCGTGGCCTCTCTGCTCGCTTGTGGCAGAACCTTTTAGGTTCCGATCACACGCCTTTAATCTTTGATTCAGGGGAGGGCCCTCCGATCAGGAGTAACCGGTTCTTTTTTGAAACAGGCTGGTTCCAACTTCCTCAATTTCAGGAGGTGTTACTAAACTCTTGGGAGGGTTTAGCAGCCAAGGTTAAGGGTAGGGATATTATTGACTGGTGGTCTTACATGAGTGCGGGGCTGCGCCAATATCTTCGTGGCTGGAGTAGAAATCTGGGTAACGACGCCAGAACACAAAAGGAACACCTTCTATCTCAAATTCAGGATATCGACAACACTGCTGATTCCTCGGGTATTGATGAGGAGGATTGGGAACGGCGCTACCTCTTGGAGGAACAACTCATGCACATCTACAAGCTCGAGGAGGAATATTGGAGGCAAAGGGGCAGGATTAGATGGGCCATCCAGGGGGATGCCAACACCGCATACTTTCATGCGGTGGCCAACGGGAAGCGGCGTAGGTGCAATATCTCGTCTCTTGTCGCCGACCATGGCCTATCTCGGGGAAACTGGAACTACAAGAACACATTTACGCCTTCTACCGGGAACTCATGGGGAGCTCCTCGGTAGACTTTGCGGGTTAGCTGCTAACACTTGGACAGGGCCCAGCTAGTTACGAGGCAAGAAAACACAGCCCTGTCCATAACCTACTCTGAAGAAGAACTCGAGCATCTCGTCAAGGAGCTAAAAACTGACACGGGCCGGGGCCGGACGGATTCCCTGTTCTTTTTTTCAAGAACTGTTGGCCATTGGTGAAGAACGGTGTTCTTCATATTCTGAATGATTTCATCCTAGGGAGGATTGACATTTCTAGGCTGAACTTTGGTGTGCTATCCCTCATTCCGAAAGTGCCCGGGGCTGATAAGATAACCCAGTTCAGACCCATTGCCCTGATTAATGTCATCTTTAAGATTGTGTCCAAAGCCTTTGCAGTGAGACTCGATCCGGTGGCTAATAGAATTATCAGTCAGAACCAGTCTGCGTTTATCAAAGGCCGGTTCATCTTAGACGGTGCCCTGGCGTTGCACGAAATCGTGCATGAGCTAAAGAGTAAGAAGCTAGGGGGCATCTTACTCAAGCTCGATTTTGAAAAAGCCTATGACGCGTAAATTGGGACTTCCTGGTCGAAGTGCTCCGAAGGAAGGGGTTTGACCCTGGAGTTATCCATAGGATCCACCAGCTGGTTGCCGGGGGGCAGACAGCGATTTCCATTAACGGTGAAATGGGTCCGTTCTTTCGCAATAAGCGGGGAGTGCGTCAAGGGGACCCTCTTTCGCCTCTCCTCTTTAACTTCATCGCAGAAGGGCTCTCTGCGATGCTTTCGGCGGCCAACCGTGCTGGCCATATTAAGGGGGTGGTTCCTCACCTAGTGCCGGGGGGGATCACCCATCTGCAGTACGCGGATGATACATTATTCTTCTCCAGAATAGCGACCTGGGGGTTGCTAACCTGAAATTTTTGTTGATGTGTTTCGAGAACATGTCGGGACTGAAAATTAATTACCACAAAAGTGAAGTCTTTGTGTTAGGAGAAGGGACCAATAGTTCCACCATTGCCAATAAACTCAACTGCAAGCTTGGGTCTTTCCCTTTCTTCTACCTGGGCCTACCAATCTCGGACAAGAAGCTCACGATCGAGCAGTGGCACTTTTTGGTTGAAAAATGGGTGCCAGGGTGGAACCTTGGATAGGAAGGTTCCTTTCTTCGGGTGGCCGCCTTATCCTGTCCAACTCTTGTCTGGCGAGTCTTACGGTGTATGCGATGGGCCTTTTTCTCCTTCAAGAGGGGGTCCATGAACAATTTGATTCGCTTAGAGGACGGTTCTTTTGGGAAGGAACTGGTCCTAATAGGAAGTACCATATGCTAAACTGGCCTGCGGTATGTAGACCTAAAGACTGTGGGGGTCTCGGTCTCATAAACTCGAGACTCATGAACACGGCGCTACTCTTGAAATGGATTTGGAAGTTATACAAGATGGATAACTCAATTTGGGCTGTGCTGATCAGAGCCAAGTACACTAGGAATGGCGATATATTCTCCAGCTCGAGCCGGGGGGCTCGCAGTTCTGGAAAAGTTTGCATAAGATCAAAGACTTGTTCAAATTAGGAGCCAAATTTAGGGTGCAGAACGGGCACAAAACTTTATTTTGGTCCGATTGGTGGTGCGGTAATGAGCCGTTGTGCGCTCGGTTTCCGACTCTGTTTAGAATCTGCGCGGACCCGCTGATCTCTGTCGCCCAGGCGGCTGAAGGAGGATGTAGGTTTCGTCGTACCCTGGATATGGCAGGGGCCAACCAGTGGGCTTCCTTAGCCGCGATCATTGAGGATATTGAGCTCTCTTCTGATGAGGATTCAGTTTCCTGGACCCTTGATCCCTCTGGTACCTATTCCGTTAACTCGATGTACAAAAAGCTTGCGCAGGGGGCGTCCATAGCTCACTTTAAAGATGTTTGGAAAGCAAAACTGCCCCTCAAAATAAAGATCTTTACCTGGCAGCTGATCATTGATCGTCTCCATCGGGTCAGCAGTTAGCAACTAGGAAGGGCCTTCTGATGGGAAATGTGTCACTTGCGGGGCGGATGAAGACGCCAGTCATATTTTCTTTTCTTGTTCCCTAGCTAAATTTGCTTGGAGTGTCCTTCGCCGAGTCCTAGGGAGGGCTTGGTCCCCCTCCAATTTCGCCCATCTGTTTTCATATCTCTCTAACTTGCCCAAGGCTGAGAGGCGTCTAACTTGGGTGTTGTTCGCTGCTCAATCCTGGGCACTTTGGCAAGTGCGCAATAAGAGCGCGATAGAGGCAAAATTTATCAAGCATCCCGCTGACATTGTCTACAAAACCATCATCTTTTTGCAGACCTGGAGCGCCGCCCTAAAGTCGCAGGACGTGGAGGGAGCAAGGAAACTCGTTAGTGAGCTCCTCAGGACGCATGCCGAACTCAAGCCAAGACATCATTGATCTCACGTTCGTGTCTTCGTCTGCTCCCCGGCTGGATGCTGCTGAAGTCCTTTTTTTTAGCTCCTGTTTTATCTGGCTAAGCTGTATGCACAAACCCTTTGGTAGTTCCTTTGGCGAAGCTGTATGCCGCAGCACTTTAACTTCTTTGGCTAAGCTGTATGCCGCAGCATTGTAATAACTGTGTGAACTGGTGGCTTTGTTAACTCAAAGTTGGGCAATAAAAAGCCTTTTATCTAAAAAAAAAAGTTCACGAGTTTAGAAATATATGTTCAAATAATTTTGATTTTTTTTTAATTTGAACAATATATACGGTTTTGTTTTTGAAAACTGTTCACGAGGTTGGAAAAATATTAGTGTGTCAAAAAAATCCTACCGTTAAAACAATATGATTTCATAAAACAACGTTCAATGTATTTTAACAACTGTTCACACTTTAAAAAATGTTGACGACTTTGAAGAAAATTGTTCATATATTATCAAAAAAGAAGAAGAGAAAAATGAAAATAAAAATATCCACGTATTTCACCCTAGAGAACATATAAATAAAGACTAAAAATAAAAAGGAAAGAGTAAGTCCATGGAAATTAAAAAACAATGAACACCAAAAAAATGTAAATGACGAAAAATAGAAAAAGAAAAAAAGAGGCACATATGGACCGGCCCTAGAAGACACAGGCAACTAAGATTCGCACATATCCAAAAATAGTGTCTGCAGGAACTAGCGCCGCTGGTAAACCCTATATAGACCAGGTCGATGATAGGGTGCCATCGCACACCCCAAATAGGCCGGCCCAACTCGTGCCTTTTATTTTATCCCTTCCGGTTTCGTTTCTTTTCTATTTTTTTTTGTTGTTTCATTTTTCTTTCCACCTTTTTGTTTTTCCCTGCTTCTATGTCTTTTTCGTTTTTTTTTTTTTGCCTTTTTCTTCCTTCTTTTCTGCTTTTTTAGATATTGTTTTATTTTCATTTTGAAAAATGTTCGAATTTCAAAAAAATGAAATTACAAAATTGTTCATATTTTTGAAAATGTTCAGACTTGAAAATTTTCCTATTTTAAATTTTTTTCAAAAATAATTTTCATTTCTAGAGTTTTCTAGTTTACTTTTTAAAAACCGTTCAAAAATATTTTCATTCACCGTTATTTTCTGTTAATTTTTACAAAACATTCAAAAATGGTTTTCCTTCACCGACTTTTTCGGTTAAAAAAACGTTCCGCCATTTTTTTTTCATTTTTGAAAATTGTTCATATTTGTTTTTGTTTCATTGATTTTTTTCGGTTCACTTTTTCAGTTGAGAAATTGATTTTGTTTACCGGTCTTTTATGTACACTTTAAACATTGTTCAAAACTAATTTCTGTTCATCATCATTTTCTGTTTATTTTTTGAACTCTCTCTGAAATAGTTTTCATTCACGAGTTTTTTGTTCACTTTTTTAAAAATTTCAAATTTTTAGAAATGTGAATATTTTGAAAATTATTCGTGTATAAAATCGTTAAAAAGTAATTGATGTTCATGGAATTTTTTAGTTCACTTTTTAAAAAATCGTTCAAACATAATTTTCGTTCGTAGAGGTTTTCTCTTCACTTTTTGAAATCGTTCAAAAAATATTTTCGTTCACCTGGACTTTTTCGTTGACTTTTAAAAATCGTTCAAAATTAGTTTCCGTTCAATGCTATTTTTTGGTCATTTTCAAAATCGCTCAAAATTAGTTTTCATTCACCGGACTTTTCAGCTCACTTCTGAAATCGTTAAAAATAATATCCTTTCATAAAATTCCGTTCAGAACCAAATTCGGTTAACCAAATTCCGTTCACACACACAATCCGTGCAACCGTTTTCCCATTTACGTTGGAAACCAAATTCGGTTCAACGACGTTTTAAAACATCATTCAAACTCTGATCCTGTTCAAACACACTTTCTGTGCAACTGTTCTCCTATTTTCATTAAAAAACAATTTCTGTTCAACGATGTTTTTAGAAAATCATTTAAACACGGATCCTGTTCAAACACACAATGTGTGCAACTGTTCTTCCATTTCCTTTCAAAACCAATTTATGTTCAACGATGTTTTCAAATATCATTCAAACTCAGAGCCTGTTCAAACACACAATCCGTGCAACCGTTATCTCATTTCCGTTCAAAACCAAATTCCGTTCAACGACGTTTTCAAAAATATTTCAAACTCATATCCAGTTCAAACACACATTCGATGTTCAAAAATAGTTTCGAGCATTTTGTATATGTTCATCGAAACGAAAAAATTACAACATAAAAGTTGGGCGAAATGTGGATGTTAACATACTCGTAAAATAATATTTTAAATGGTCAGCCGAGTGTGACTAATTCAAGAAAATTTGGCTAACCAGGTTTCAAACTTCTATTCAAAATTGAGAAGTTATAATCGGCGAAACTTGAAACTGAGTATGGGAATGGAACCTACTCGTGTACCCGCATAATTTTCGTGTACACAACTTTCAAAGTAGTTTGAGTGTCGGGGGGCTACCCCGGGTAGGGTAAGTTGTGGTATAAAGAGCTCCAAAGAGTGGACCGGGTCAACCAAGTCCCGGAGGGAATGAGACACGGTGTAGCTACGAACCGGCTTATGATAGTCGGGTCATTTAGGCCGGGTCATGTTGGCTGAGTCACCTTAACCGACACACCACCGTCGGTATGCTCTTATTTACTCTCATGTGCAGGAAAGAGACGAAGAGAGTCCGGCATAGCCTTGCTGGGTCAAAGAAGAAATCAGGCATCTCCATGCCGGGTTAAAGCAGCGAGGTGTCTCGTGTTGGTTGAGGTCAATGCTCCTGTCACATCCCGTCTGGCACGGGAGCGTCTGGCACGGAGGCGCCTGACACGGGAGCGTGGAGGAGGAGCGAGGTGACAGGTCTCGCCTAATCGCTGACCACGGGACATCCGGGATAAAGGCTACGAGATAGGCGTGGGAGTGTCCTGTCCTGTCCTTGGCAGAGGGTACATTCTAGCTGTGTCATAGCTCTGCATGGAATGGTCATGTCACGTCATGTCTCTGACAGGAGTAACATCGTGACACCTCGGTGGCGTGGCTACAGTGCATCTAGGGGCATAACTGTAACTCGGTTAGCCTATAAAGAGGGCTTCACCACCTCCTGCGTGAGGAGAGGAGACCCTGATACTTATTTCCCCCCGTAGCTTCATCTTCTTCCTGGGTTTGTCCTCATTGTAGAGTCATACAGCTCGAGGAGCAACCTTGTATTTGTGGTACCTCAGTATAGCGAGAGAGGCAGGCAGGATTAGGGGCTTTACCTCCTCACGAGGGCCCTGAACCTGGGTAGATCTTGGTGTGCTTGTGTGTTTTTCCGTGTGCACTCTTTAGCGCGCCAGCCCTCCCCGGTTCCACCAGCGTCCATCGGCATCAACATAAGCCATCCCATGACATCTGCCGTGATACCACCACGACAGTTGGCGCCCACCGTGGGGCCAGCAGCGGCGCTGGCTGGTGTGATCATCCGGACGGGTTCCATCATCGGCTCCGGCGAGCGCGTTGTCTCCGGGCTCATCTGCAAGCTCGGCTCGCTGAAATTCATCAGCGACAATGCAGGATGCTTCGGCAGCAGGCCGTTGCCGATGAACGGCTGCCTCATCAGCTTCGGCACCTTCGTGACCTACGTGGCCACCGAGGTTGTCTGCAAGTACCCCGAGGAGGTGCTTGTGGCCGAGGATCCTCCTGCTGTTTGTGCGGCTCGCGGCCGGCGTAGCGCTCGCCCCGGGAGCTGCGCCGAGGTCATGATGACCGGCACTGCGGGTGGTGCCGGTAAAGGAGAAACCGGCACAGGAGAACCTGGCAAAGGAGATGCCGGTAATCCTGCCCCCAAGACCACCCGATCGGCGAAAGTGCCGCTGGAGAGGGGGGAGAACCTCTGATACCAGGCAGGTACATCCGATGTGCCGGTTAGGCCGGCCCATCTCGAGGAAATAATCGAGAAACTGGCTGTGCCGGTAGTTGCCTTTACAGATGCTGCCCAAGTGGAGGCAGAGCTGGAGGCACGTCGTCAGAGCCTGCATGAGGAGGCTCTCGCGATGGCCAAGGTGAGGAGAGAGTTCGGGATAACTCTCCGTGAGTACAACCAAGCTCATGGTTTAACCCCGGTAGCAGCTCGCCCTAGTCGCGTAGAGGATGTTCGCAAGAGGGGTAAAAACCTCAATGCCGAGATTGCTAGAGATGGTAGATCTAGCTCCAGTAAGACTCGTAGTAACTTGTCGGTCGAAAAACTGAAGTATAGTTCTCCTGCTAAAACTCTTAGGGCTGCCGAGGCAGCAAGAGCCGAGTTGTCAGGCTTATCCGGAGAAGCTCGCCGTAGGCAGCAAGACCGAGTTAATGAGTTGGTAGCTGTGGCTACCCGGCAGAATGAGGCCTACCGCAAGGCCAACACAGTTGCAGGAGGGTCCGAGATTGTTCACTCGGCTAGGGGAGCCAGTGGATCTAAAGGGCAAGCTTCATCCCCGCATGTCGGTGTAGATCGGGACCGCAGTGTAAACTCCGGTAAGAGCAAGCAGATGCAGGTGTATGACCCGGCATGTGCCGGAAAACAGTTAGTTGGGCGAGGTAGTACCGGTCAGGGTAAAAGTAATCCCGGTCAGGGCGGTCCAGGTGCCGGAGTAGTTAACTCGGCTGGCCGAGGCTACCCACCTCGATATCCGACACGAAGTCACGCCCAGCAGCAGCAACAAAATGTCGAGATTGTCTAGCAGCCACAAGGTGTTGACCAGGTGGCTAACCGTTATGATGATGGTTACTCGGCTATGGAGAAAGCCGGGTATCCGAGATATGAAGGTGCCCTGGGATCCCGGTTGGGAATGCGCCAGTTGTCACCAAATGATGCGCGTTACAAGTTGGACAGGATCTATATGTCCGAGATGCTGGAAGAGCAAGGTCCACCTGGCCCAGCATGCTTTGGACCTCGGATCATGAGGGAGCCACCGGTGCGGCACTTTCAGTTGAACCGAGGCGCAAAGACATATGACGGCAATACTAAGCCGGAGGATTGGCTGACAGATTATGTGTCAGCAGTACATATTGCGGGAGGAAACCGCCGTTGGACAGTGAGGTATATCCCGCAAATGTTGGAAGGGCCAGCCCGAATCTGGCTGAACAACCTGCGAGAGGGCAGCGTTGATTGATGGCTGGACTTTGAAGAAGCATTTGTTAGCAACTTCTCCAGCACATACAAGAGACCGAATCGTCCTCAGCAGCTTGCAATGTGCAAGCAGAGGGATAATGAAACTGACCGGGATTACTTGACCCGGTGGAGTACTATTCGCAATTCCTGTGAAGGAGTTGTGGAGGCGCAGGCCATATCTTGGTTTGCCCAGGGGTGCCGACACGGCTCCATGCTCTGGCAGAAGTTGCAGAGGGAAATGCCGGCTACCCTGGCCGAGACAATCCGGATTGCGGATAGCTATGCACTGGGTGATCCGATGCAACCCTTGCTGAATTCGGCCGAACCAAGTAGAAGATTCCCGCTAAATAACAGATCCAGGCCACTTAGGCAGAACGATCGCCAGGACTTCGGCAACAAGAGAAGAGAGCCGGATTATTGGTATGGCGCAAACCAGGTTGCAGCAGTAAACCAAGACCAACCAGATGCCGGTAATAGCCAGTGTCCGAAGTACAACGGCCCAGCATGGGACCAGAATCAAGAAGGAAAGAAGCCAGGGAGTGACCCGAAGAAGCCCTTCACTTATGAGGCTATGTTGGATGGGCCATGCAGCTATCACACGCATGATCCTCGCCGGCCGGCCAATCATTCAACCCGGCAGTGCAGCTGGTATCAGCGCACACTGAAGGAAGGGGGAAGCTCCGGAGGAAGTCAGATGGGGGCACCTTCGAGGCCTCCCGTGGCACATCCTCAGCAGAGGCAAGCACTACCACTCACCGGGGCAAACACTATTCCCGTAAGAGTGCCTCCGCCGAGGCCTGCAGCTCTGAGGCCTGTGGATAGTGGGAGGGGGCAAGAAGATGTTAACCAAGTGAATGCTGGTCCCAGCCATCAAGGCGAATATCGCCAGGGTGAGTATAGAGAGGATCACCATAGCTATGTGGTATTTGTAACCGAGCCAACTGACAAGCGAAGCCTGCACCGGCGTGCGCTGGAGGTGAACGCAGTTATGCCGACAATACCGAAGTACATGAACTGGTCCGAGCAAGAGATCAGTTGGAGCAGAAGGGATCATCCCCGAGTTATGCCAACTCCAGGAGTTTATGCGTTGGTGATAGATCCGACATTCTTTGGACCCACCATCAATGTTCGGTTCACCCGAGTTCTAGTTGATAATGGGAGTGCTATCAATATCATGTACCGAGACACCATGGTGAAGATGGGTATCTCGGTGAACATGCTGCAACCGAGTAGCACGACCTTCCATGGCACAGTGACTGGTGTTTCATGTGCGTCTATGGGAAAATTTTGGGTTGATGTGTTGTTCGGCACCAGGCAAAACTGTCCAACTAAGAGCATCCAGTTTGAGGTGGTGGACCTCGAAAGTCCATACCATGCACTCGGCAGGCCTGCGCTGTCCAAGTTCATGATATCAACTCATGTGGGCTACCTCAAGATGAAAATGCCAGGTCCTGATGGCATCATCACTATCTCGGGTGATTACAAGCGTGCACTGGAGTGTGCCTCGGCTGGGTCATGCTTGGCCGAGTCTCTGATTATCGCTACAGAGAAGAAGAAGAAGATCCATGAAGTGGTGGCATTGGCTCAGTCTGCGCAACTCGGCATGCCGGGTATGGCTAACCCGGAGCAAAACGCGGCGTTCGAGGTGCCCAAGGAGACCAAGAAGATCTCTGTTGACCCGGACCACCCTGAGCGCAAGGCTATCATAGGGAGCGGGTTAACGGAGAAATAGAAGGCGAGCTCATCCAACTCCTCCATGAGAACCGGGACATCTTTGCTTGGTCGAATCATGACCTGGAAGGTGTACCGAGGGAGTTGGCTGAGCACTCGTTATTTGTAAGGCCCGAGGTGAAGCCCGTGAAACAGCCGATGCGGCGACTTTCGGATGAGAGAAGGCAAGTGATACAAGATGAGCTGACTCGGCTACTGGCAGCCGGATTCATCATGGAGGTACTGCACCCGGACTGGTTGTCTAACCTGGTCCTGGTAGAGAAGAAGAAAGATGACCCAAATGTAGCCAAAGTGTGGCGTATGTGTATTGATTACACAAATCTGAACAAAGCATGTCCTAAGGATCCATTCCCGCTGCCTCGGATAGATCAAGTGATCGATTCCACAGCCGGGTGTGAGCTGTTATCCTTTGTAGATGCTTACTCTGGTTTTCACCAGATACCGTTAAATCCGGATGATCAAATGAAAACTGCATTTATCACCCCGTATGGGGCTTATTGCTATCGTGTCATGACATTCGGTTTGAGAAATGCCGGTGCTACTTATCAAAGGTGTATGCAAAAATGTTTGCAGAATCAAATAGGAAAAAATGTGCAGGTGTATGTCGATGACATAGTCATTAAAACTAAAGAGAAGTCGACCTTGGTCGATGATCTAAGAGAAACATTCGCAAACTTGAGAAAATACCGGATGGAACTAAACCCGGATAAATGTACATTTGGCGTACTTGAGAAAAGTTTACTGGTTGTCTTGCATCCCTAAGTCGATTTGTAACCGGTTAGGAGAAAAGGCCTTGCCCTTGTATCAACTGATGAAAAGAACCAATAACTTTGTGTGGACCCCCACAGGCAAATGCGGCCTTTGCCGAGTTAAAAAAGATGTTGTCACTGCTCCGATACTTGCTTCCCCACTGCCCAAAGAGCCGATGTTGCTCTATATTGCAGCCACAAACTGAGTTGTGAGTGATGTAGTAGTGGTGGAGCGGGAAGAAGATGGCAAAACTGTGCAGAGGCCGGTGTATTATCTGAGTGAGGTGATATCGACATCCAAGCAGAATTACCCTCATTACCAGAAGATGGTGTACGGTGTCTATATCGCAGCCAAGAAATTGAAGCACTATTTTCAAGAGCATCCAATAAAGGTGGTGTGTGAAGCTCCTATCTTGAAGATCATCGGATGCAAAGATGCTAATGGTCGAGTTGCCAAATGGGCAATCGAGGTATCCCCTTACACTCCACAGTATGAGAGAAGAAATGCAATCAAATCTCAGGCACTGCCGGATTTCCTTGTGGATTGGGCTGAGATGCAGTATGAGCCACCAGCCCATGACCCGAACTACTGGACAATGCATTTCGATGGATCCAAGACAAAGATTGGTTCGGGTGCCGGAGTAGTTCTAAGGGTTATTTATGAGGCTGCCCTCAGTTGTGTCCATGACCTCGGTTTTACCCTCAGTCGCAAATGGATCTCAGTTTTGCCCCTAGTCTGTGCGCAAGGATTCGTTCCGTGACTCTTGCCTTCTCCGTCAGGTCTGCTGACTTGTGGGACCCATATGTCATAGATTTAATAATTTCAGGAAAATGTGTAAATTTTTGAATTTGCGAATCTGAATCTGAGATTCGAACAGTGCAAAATTCGAATTTTCAAGTTTCAAAAACAAAATTGTGAAAAAAATTCCAGATGTTGCTAACGATTATTTATACTTGTGTTCAGAATTTGAGTGTGAAATATTGTATAGTTTGATCTGTATAAAAATGACAAATTTCTAGATCTGAGATCTAGATCTAGATCTAAACAGTACAAAATTCGAAAATTTTAACTTTCGAAATTAAATATGAAAAAAATCCCAGATGTTGTTAATGATTATTTATACTAGTGTGCAAAATTAGAGCGCGAAATATTACGTCGTTTAGTCTGTGTAAAAATGACAAATTTCTATATACGAGATATCGATCTAGATCTAGATCAAAACAATGCAAAATTCGAAAATTTCAACTTTCGAAATTAAATGTGAAAAAAACCCGGATGTTGTTAATGATTATTTATACTAGTGTGCAAAATTATAGCACGACATATTATGTCGTTTGGTCTGTGTGAAAATGACAAATTTGTAAAATATTATGCTATACGTGAGTTGACGGATGGCTGGCTAGCTCGTATACGTGAACGCCGCAGTGCTTGATTCACCTGCGCCCGACCTCAATTTCCTCTCTATCATGCTCAGCATGAGCCAAGCGTCCTAATGGGCATATTTGTATGGAGAGCATGACATATGGGAGGCATAATACCGGTATATTTTGAATTTTTGATCTTTTTAGCTATATTTCATGCATTAAACGAGTTTAATAGGATTTGACGCAATTTAAAGAGATTTGAACTACAAGTATGTTATAATTTGTCCCCAAAATTATAGAAAAATGATACAAAGGAGTACAGAATGGTTCTATGCAAAACCACCCAAAACATCGGAAAATTCACACCTTGGTTATGAATGGTTGTATGAACATTCATGGGATTTAAGCTAGATGACCAAGCTCATGGCCATATCCATAGCTAGCCTTAAGCTATGATGACCAAACTCGGCATAAACATGGGTTTTGAAATTACAAACAATAGTACCGAAGCAAATATTTCAAAAAAATGACCGTTTTTTTTCTAACTTTTATTTGGTGTCAAATTCCTTGTTTTTTGTGAAGTAGGTATGATAAATAAGAGTGCAAAGTGAGTGTACATAATTACTATGGAGAGCATGACATATGGGAGGCACAATACCGGAATATTTTGAATTTTTGTGCTTTTTAGCTATATTTCATGCATTAAACGAGTTTAATAGGATTTAATGCTATTTAACAAAATTTGAACTACAAGTGTGTTATAGTTTTTCCCCAAAATTATAGAAAAATCATATAAACGTAGTATAGAATGGTTCTATGCAAAACCGCCCAAAACATAGGAAAAATCACACATGGGTTATGAATGGTCACTCCGGCAATTTTGACCGTTTTTTGAGAAAACTCTCATAAATCGAGAAAAGTTCAAAAAATATGAAATCTAGCAATAATCATCTCTTTTAGTGTACTACTGTCCATGAAAAATCATAAACTTGGAATTCAAGATTTTGAAACACATGAGTCTTCTCAAAATGGGCTATCTTGTATGAACATTCATGGGATTCAAGCTAGATGACCAAGCTCATGGCCATATCCATAGCTAGCCTTAAGCTATGATGACCAAACTCGGCACAAACATGGGTTTTGAAATTACAAACAACATTGCCGAATAAAATATTTCAAGAAAATTGACCCTTTTTTTCTAACTTCTATTTAGTGCCAAATTCCTTATTTTTTGTGAAGTATGTATGAAAAATAAGAGTGCAAAATGAACGTAAATAATTTGTACGCAGAGCATAACATATGGGAGGCACAATGTCAGAGTATTTTGAATTTTTGAGCTTGTTAGCTATATTTTATGCATTAAACGAGTTTAATAGGATTTAACGAAGAAACATCATATAAATTGAGAGAACATTCAAAAAATAGGAAATCCGGCGGCAAGCTTCTTTATGAGAGTACTAGTATCGAAGAAAAATAATAAACATACAATAACACAAGTTTTTCCTAGAGCGACGTACAGAGCGCGCGCATGTGTGCTAGTTCACGCCCAGAGCACGCCATGACGCGCCTAGAGCGCGTCCAGAACACGCACTTAAGGTGTTCGACAGAAGTAGTATAACAAATATTACAGGTTTTATCAAATGTTCACCCTCTTTTCTTGCTCCTTGTGTTACTAGATGGGGCTACGACCTTTCTCCGGGTGTTCTTTGCTGGATTTGGACCAGTTTGTGTCACGACATCAAACTCGCCCTTCTTGTCACTCTTGGCTAGTCTATTCTTTGCTCGAACCGTAGTTCGGGCCAGGACCTTCCTCTTCTTTTCCTTCTTTTGCTTCTTTGTTGTTGGTGCTAGGTTACTGAAACCTTGCCCATTAGGACGCTCAGCTCACCGTGAGCACGATAACGTGGATGGTGAAGTCGGACTAGAACTGTTTTTCACAAAAACACTATAGAGAAAGTTCAAAACGAGCAAAACCGTATAACTAGAAAGCTGTAGGAAATCCAGTTATGCACACGAACATATAAGGATTGCTTCCCAATTGGTTGGGAATCGAAAGGAACATGCTGATGCCAACATTGGCATGCTCAAATCGCGCCTTTAAGGTGTTCGACAATAGTCCGACGGCGCCGCCCGCTTGTGATCATGGAGAAAACCCTCTCTCTCCATAACACCTAGCACGTTAGGACGCTCGGCTCACGCTGAGCACGATAGAGTGAAAAGTGAGGTCGGACGCAGGTGAAACGAGCACTGCGGCGTTCACATATACGAGCTAGCTAGCCAGCCATCAACTCACGTATAGCACAATATTTTACAAATTTCTCATTTTCGCACAGAACAAACGACACAATATTTCGCGCTATAGTTTTGCACACTAGTATAAATAATCATTAACAACATCCGGGATTTTTTTCATATTTAATTTCGGAAGTTGAAATTTTCGAATTTTGCACTAGATCTAGATCTAGATCTCAGATCTAGAAATTTGTCATTTTTATACAGACCACACTATACAATATTTCACACTCAAATTTTGAACACAAGTATAAATAATCATTAGCAACATCCGGGATTTTTTTCATATTTAATTTCGAAAGTTGAAATTTTCGAATTTTGCACTGGTTAGATTTAGATCTAGATCTCAGATCTAGAAATTTGTCATTTTTATACAGACCAAACTATACAATATTTCATACTCAAATTTTGAACACAAGTATAAATAATCATTAGCAACATCTGGAATTTTTTTCACAAATTTTTTTTGAAACTTGAAAATTCGAATTTTGCACTGTTCAAATCTCCTGTAAGTTCCGGACACATAGGCAGTTAGGCGGTCCCACCTGTAAGTTCAGGGCCCACTGTCAGTAACGCCATCAGATAGAATAGACTTCAAACTTGCCGTTTGGGGCAAACTATAGCAGCTGCGAACACACTAAGGGCAAAACTGAGGACGATTCGCACCTAGGGGCAAAACTAAGTCTGAGGAGGTCTCTAAGGGCAATCCATTAAAAAGCCCTAGTTCTAACCTCACCGAAGAAGGATCAACTGAGATATGTGCTGCAAATTCATTTCACCGCATCCAACAATGTAGCCGAGTATGAGGCACTCGTCCATGGGCTTAATGTGGCCAAGGAGGTTGGGATCCGCCGAATTGAATGTTTCGGAGTTTCGGCTCTAGTGGTACATCAAACCTCGGGAAATTGGGATGCAGTGGATACCAACATGGCGTCATATCGATTTCATGTCCAGAAAATTTCGGGATTTTTTGAAGGATGCGAGTACACACATATACCTTGAGCAGAGAATGAAGCCGCCGATGTGCTATCCAAACTTGGTTCATCCAGAGATCCAATTCCACCCGGAATAGCTTTGGAGCATTTGAGAAAGCCGTCCATTAAGCCATCACCAGAATCCGAATCAATTTATATCCCGCTGATGCCAAAGTCGGATGCAGTTCCAATGGATGTTGATGTCGGTTATGTCGGAAATAACTCGGGGACTGCCAAGCTAAACCCGGGGACTGATGAGGAAATGTCGAACGAGCCGATAGATGCTGAGCCAATGGATGTAGATATGCCAGTGTTTCCTGTAAGACCTGTCCTGGAGTGGGCACAACCTATAATGACATATCTTGTTGATGGGAGCCTGCCGGATGATAGAACCGAGTCTAGGCAAGTGTTGAGAAGAGCAAAAGCATACACCGTCATCAATAAGGAGTTGTACAAGACAAGCACAACCATAGTGCTGCAGAGGTGTGTTGACCCGGAAGAAGGAGGAGAAATGCTCCTAGAAATTCATCAAGGGGAGTGTGGACATCATGTCTGCTCAAGAGCCTTGGTGGCCAAAATATTTCGGCATGGGTTCTACTAGCCCACTGCTTTGCAACAAGCCGAAGACATAGTCAGAAAGTGTGAGCGATGCCAGAGGTTCGCAAAAAATATTCACATGCCAGCCTCGGCACTCAAAACAATTCCAATCACCTGGCCTTTTGCTGTCTGGTGCCTTGACATGGTGGGAGAATTCAAGCCAGCCCGAGGTAACATGACTCATATACTGGTGATGGTAGATAAATTCACCAAGTGGATAGAGGTGGACATAATTCTGAGATATGGTTATCCACACAGTATCATTACAGATAATGGAACCAACTTTGCTGTGGGAGAATTTGCTAGGTTTTGTGCCGAGAAGAGAATTAAGCTGGATATAGCCGCAGTTGCACACCCACAGGCCAATGGGATGGTAGAAAGATCAAATGCCTTGGTGCTAGATGGCATCAAGGCTCGGTTAATTGCACCATTGTTACACACTCCGGGTTGTTGGATAGATGAGCTCCCAGCAGTATTATGGGGTCTCAGGACCACACCGAATCGATCGACTGGCTACACACCATTCTTCCTGGTTTATGGGCAGAAGCTGTTCTGCTAACCGATATACAATATGATGCACCGAGAGTGACATGTACACTGAAACCGAGGCAAAAGAAGCCCGGGAAGATGGTGTTGACCTACTTGAAGAGGCCCGAGAGCTGGCCTTATCTCGGTCAGCAATATACCAGCAAAATCTCCGACGCTATCATAGCCGGAAGATCAGTCCTCGGGTGTTCCGAGAGGGAGATTTGGTACTGAGGCTGGTGCAACGCACTGCAGGCGACATAAGTTGACACCTCCATGGGAGGGGACATTCATTGAGAGCAAGGCTCTGCACAATGATGCATACTATCTTATAGATGCACAGGAACCGATGAAGCACAGGATGGACAAATCCGGAGAGGAAACCAAGTGTCCATGGAATCTAGCGCTACTCTGACCCTTTTACTCATAAAGGGCGCAGTGTATGTATCTCGGTTTCTATATGAATGAATATCGGCACCCCGAATCATAACTCGGGGACTACCTCGTCTATATGCATGTGTTATCTGTTGTTTTTTCATTTATGTTTTTCCTATGCCGAATGATTTGAAGCCTTGTCTCAAAGTTCAAAGTACTGTATGCTATCTTGTTATGATCTTGTGACTCGACTGACAAAACGCCGAATAAGGCAGTCAAGAGCTGAGGTGGTGGTTCGTAGTAAACAAGAAAATGAACTCGGGGACTCGGCTCGGAAATGATTCGGCATAGTTTGTTTACTAACCCTGTTTTTCATATCTGTTTTATGTCGGATGACTCTAAACCCCAACTCGAATGTTATGAAGTATTGTATGCTATAATTCCTATCTTGTGACTCGACTGTCGAACGCCTAAAAAGGTAGACAAGAGCAAAGATCGACAAGTATAGTGACAAGAAAATAAACTCGGGGACTCGGTTTAAATTGATCCGACATAAACCTCGTCTTGTTCGAATTAAGCAAAATAAAGTAGTCTCGGAGGAATTTAAAATGTATATTACATCTGCACCCGGCATTCCGGGGATTTAACAGTTTAAATTCATCTAAGTTAAGCAGCAGCTTCGGAGGAAGGAGCAGCTTCGGTTGCAGGGATAGACCCGGATGACGGAGGAACCTCGGTTGAAGGTGGAACCTCGGTTGCAGGAGTAGCTTCGGTCAGTGGAGTAGTAGACTCGGGGGCAGTCGAGTGATCTTGCTGCTTGCTGAGGCATCGATAAGGTCAGATGTGGTCTTCGAGGAAATGTCGGTAGCACTTTGGTGGCCGAGTCAAGCGCTGGCTCATTGGAGATCTCGGCAGCAGGCTGTTTCGCAGGCTTAGCCGAGCATCAGGAGTTGACTCGGAGTCATCAGACTCGGCATCAGATTCACCATACTCTTGCTCGGAGCCATCATACATTGACCTCTTCTTCTTCGTCGTCTTCATCATCAGAGTAAACCACACCAGGTTCAACAGACCGAGTGTTGGCAAACCTGGCCATGAAGGTAGCAGCTTCCCCACGCCTCGCAATCAATGCCGGGTCAGTAGCCCATGGGGAGCCATCGCGCAGAGTACGCAAGCCGTCGAGGTTGATTTTCTCATACCAAGACATCACAAAGAGCAAGGCTGCGTCGGCCCTGGCACGAGCAGAAGAAGACCTCCATTCCCTTAGCCGAGTCTCGGTTTGTTGCAAGCATTTGGATAACTCGGCAATAGTCTTGACACTGGGAGATTCGGGCCACAAGACATGGTAGGCTCGGATACTGGCATTAAGAAGCTCGACGCCGATGCTCCTCAAGGGAGAAATGCGAGCTTTGAGTGCAATCAAGTGATCGTCAATATCCCAAGCTTCGGGTAGCGGAGCCCCGGATGCCTCGGCTTTCCAGCTCGGGCCTTCATCACAGTGTTGGCTGTGCAGCTTGGCAGTGCTCAAAGTGTTCTGAGAGCAAATAGGCTGACGCCGAATCAAATGAGATACCGACACAAAATTTCATGTCAGGAAGATATAAAGAAAAAGGATATGATTCAGGAAACTTACTATCCATTTCATCGTTGAGTTTGGTGAGCTCAGCCAGCCACTTGGCAACATTTGCCTTGAGGGCATCCGACTCTTCTTCAGCTTTGGTAGCTTTAGCCTCGCATGCAGAAATATGCGCTTGGATCTTCTGGTCACCTGCAGCACGCTTCTCCAGAGCTGTCTTCAGTGTGTTCCTCTCCTTCAGCTCGGTCTTCTTTTTTCGACTCGGTCAAGATCCCGCTGGAGCCGGTTCACCTCGATTTTTCTTCTTTAAGAGCACGCTGGTGCTCAGTTTCCTTCTTCTTCATTTCCTCCTGCTGATTCTGGAAGGAGAGCTTAAGCGCCCGGTGCTCCAAGGCTAGATTCTTGAAGATCCGGCTCCGAGTGTTGGTGCAATCCTGCCAAAAGGAAAGATGTTAGTGAGGATAAAAAGAATCTCGGGGGCTGGAGCCCGAGATTGATGAAGAGTAATGACAGAAGTAAGCTAAAAAGAATCTCGGGGACTGTGAGCCCGAGATTGATAAGAAATCATATCGAATGAAACTAGACATGAAACTCGGGGACTGGTCGTCCGAGTTTAATGTAAGCTCATGCCGGGTAAACTCGACATGAGACTCGGGGACTGGGCGTCCCAATGTTTTTTATGAGTTAAGTTTAATGATCAAGTTTTTTGAAGATTCGCGCCGAGTTACCTATTACTCGGACGAGTATCAGTTACTCAACCCGAATCTCGGGGACTGTGGATAGTGTGACTATTGATCATTGAAAAATAAGTGCTAAGTTCTGAGAAGTTTACCTCGACAACCCTGCTAGCCTGAAGGGCCGAGACCTGCAAAGAGTGCAGGGATTGCAACAAGGCCAGGGCCAACCGGGTGTGGATTCGCCGGAGTAGAGGAGACTTCGCTGGGATCCGCGGCGTTCCAATCCATCACATACTGTCCAACCGAGCCGAGGCTATTATCACTCGGAGTGCGAAGACTCGGAAGAACATGGCTGTTGACCCGGGGGCGGGAAATCATCTCGGAGAGATTTTGGTACGCCCTGTTTGCTGTTGGAGTCACAGTGATTTGCCTGCTCTGATCGGTGGTAGCTTGGCCAGAGGCTTGCTGAATTGGCACAGTTGGACGCGGTGGTGCCGGAGTATGGACCGGTACTGGGGGCTGCTGCTGCTTCTGGTGCTTGTCTTGCTGCAGCTTCTGCTGTTTCTCTTGCTGCAGCTTTTGCTGTTTATCTTGTTGCTGTTTCTGCTTCTTCTCCTTCTCTTTCTGCTGTTGCTTCAACTGTTGCTGCTGCTTGTTATGCTGATGCTGTGCCCAGGTGAGAGTCGGGATCCGATTTAGACGAAGTCTTAGTCGGAGTCTTGGCCCGCTCCGCTTCCGAGTTCTTAAGAGGAGACAGGGAGAGTTGTCTCGGCCCGGAGCCGAGGTTTGCTCAAGGCCTTGGTCTTCTCCCAGACCCGAATCAAGATTCGGCGGCGGAATGTCGGCCGAGGTGGCGTGCACCGGAGAAGGGATTGCCCCTCCGGGACTGCTAATCCCGGTGTTGTCCGCCCGGGGTGGCGATGAAGGAATAGGAGAAAGAATAGAAGTATGGGTCTGCTCTGTGGTGATGGGATCGCTGCATAAACCGAGGTAAAGTGTTAACTCGGGTGAGGTTAACTTCGATTGAAGGAAAGAAGGAAAGCAAGAAAAGTTATACGAAAATTTATCTTACCCCTTGCTGGTTGGTATGGCCTTAGCCTTACGCTTGGAAACGGCTTTCTTGGCCTTCTTAGCCGGAGGAGCCACTGACCCGGACGCACCGGAGCTTTCCGGGATGTGCCTTGGGTACCCGGATTGGCTGTAGCAGGAGGTGCAGACCATGAAATAGGAATAGCATCAATGGGATCTAGGATTTGACAATCATCATCTTCGTCGTCTGACAAGTCTTGAACGAAGACACGGGCGGATGGCTTACCCGAGGTAGAAGCCTTGGCACGAGGAACCAGCATATAATCCTCGTTGTCCGGATCTTCAGTCTCCTCGGGTCGCTCGCGGCGATCTTTTGTCCACTTCCTGGTCTTCAGGTCCCCATCTTCGGTAATTTGTCGAGTAAACAGCTGTGAGAAAAGCGAAGTAGATTCGGATTAATCAGATGGTGAATCACCGAGATAAAAGTAGCCTCGGAAGACAGAGTCATGTCGGTTTAAAGGTGATAAACTAACCCGAGGCGGAAGCCGGGATCGGTCATACGGCTCTACGCCCCATTGCCAGTCATCCTCCATCTCGGTCTGGGCGATGGCCTTGACCCGTCTCCTAACTTGGGGGTGGGTAAGATCATGGGTGCTGACCCGGGTAGGGTCCAGCAAACCACTCATGTGGCAAATCTTGTGCACACGATGCTGAAGAGGGTTGACTCGGCGAATGATGAAAGTCCTCAAGAGGTCGTCTGCACCGAACTTCTTTGCCAGCAGACCCTCAAGGGTTTGGTGGATCAGTTGGACCTCAGGAATGGTGTCCTGCGGGTCATAGTTCCAGTTTAACTCGGCTGTGGGGGGAGCAATGTTGAACTCCGGCAGGTTGAGAACATCCCGCCCTGCTGGGCTCTTCACATAGAAAAAGGACCTTTGCCACTTCCGGCAAGATTCTAAGCCGGTAATCCGAGGAAAGGGGGAGTGTTTCCTCGGAGTGATGCTAGCCGCTCCGCATGTGGTCATATCCTTCACGACCTCCTTTTTCGGGATGGTTTGCTTCCGAAGGCGGAAGTACTTGGCCCAGGCGGCGATAGTGGGCCAGAGGCCGAGATACCCCTCGGTGAAGGAGGTAAAGGCTGAGAGAGATGTAATGGCGTTGGCAGGGAGATGGTGAGGTTGTAAATCGAAGAAGTCAAGAAAGTCCCGGTAGAAGGGGCTAGCTGGGAGTCCAAACCCACGCTGAAAGTGAGCAAGGAAGACCACTCGTTCACCCAGTTCAAGAACCGGTTCGAGTTCTGATCCAGGACGTCGGCATATAACTCGGACGTAATGCGCGGGTCTTGAGCAACCAGTCAAGGTCATCTTGTACTATGTCGGATCCCTCCTATCCACCTCAGTTGCTGGGTGCCGCCGATGACTCGGCCGGGTCGGGAGTGCTACGGCCTGTCATCTCAGGATCAAACCTGCAAAAAAGTACAAGCACAACCGAGATAAGTAACTCGGAGATATGAATCTAGAATCGAAACAAATGACCCGGAGAAACAATGCATATGACTCGGAAACCGAGACAGATGACCCGGAAGAGAGGTGCAACTTACTCAGGTGTAGAGCACGGAAACCGAGTTAAGTGATTCGGAAACCGAGATAAGTATCTCGGTTTAGATTATCTATATACTTCGGAAAGATGAGTCGGGTGAAAAGCTGTAAACATGAGTTTGCATAAATCTGTGAGCAAGTAAGATCTACCGAGCAAGTAAAAAAGGCAGTAAAACATGAGTATAAGGCAGAGAAGGATGAAACTATCAAGAGCCATGTCAGGATATCAGCACGAAATAGATCTAGAAGCGGGTCTAGGTAGATTCATCTGTGAGCAAACAAAGCAAATCCTAGCAAGTCTAGCGATTGGAGATCTAGAACACCCTAAGGATGAACAATGAAGAACACACTAGGAAGAACACTTGAGATGATGCATGAAGAAGAGGGAGATTGGTGATCCATACCGGAATGCAGATCCCGCGGGAAGGAGTTTGGCGGCGGCGGCGCGGTCGATTCCGGTGGTTCACGGCCGTGAAGCGCTCCCGGCGTCGTGCGAGTGCGGAGTGTTCCTCGCAGCGGCGGCGGCGGCGGAAATGCTTTCGCGGTGAAGAGGGGATTGAAGGAGGAAGAAGGCCTCGCCGGTCCTCTTTCCCCTATTTTATAGGCACAGAGGCGTGGTAATCGTCCCCTAGTGGGCGTAGTGGTGGGCCCGCCATCATTGGCGTGGTTACCCAAGCGTCACGCGCGGTGGTCAAATATGGTCAAAAGTGGCGCTTGAAGTGACCGGACACGACACGTGTGACGTACGCGGCGTGCGGTGCGCGGCGCGTGCAGACGCGCTGTCAGCCGTACACGCGAATCGAGGCAAACCGAGGTATGAAAGTCGTGACTAGAGCTTGGTGGAGTTGAGAAGAATCTCGTTGACTCGGTTAGACCAATTTGAGAGTGAAAGTCAGACAAGGTTGGTAATTTGACTCGGAGAAGTTCGGCCAGACTGAGACATACTTGAGTCGGAAAGGCTATTGATTTGATTTGTTTTGGTAAACCTGGCGTGGCCCTCCATCCGAGGCTGTAGGACCGCACCAGCTTCGGGGACTAATGTCAGGGGGCTACCCCCGGGTAGGGTAAGTTGTGGTATAAAGAGGTCTAAAGAGTGGACCGGGTCAAGGTCAAACCGGGTCAACCAAGTCCCGGAGGGAACGAGACACGGTGTAGCTACGAACCGGCTTATGACAGTCGAGTCATTTAGGCGGGGTCATGTTGCCTGAGTCACCTTAACCGACACACCACCGTCGGTCTGCTCTTATTTACTCTCATGTGCAGGAAAGAGACGAAGAGAGTCCGGCATAGCCTTGCCGGGTCAAAGAAGGAAATCAGGCATCTCCATGCCGGGTTAAAGCAGTGAGGTGTCTCGTGTCGGTTGAGGTCAATCCTCCTGTCACATCCCGTCTGGCACGGGAGCGTCTGGCACGGAGGCGCCTGACACGGAAGCGTGCAGGAGGAGCGAGGTGACAGGTCTCGCCTAATCGCTGACCACGGGACATCCGGGATAAAGGCTACGAGATAGGCATGGGCGTGCCGTGTCCTGTCCTTGGCAGAAGGTATATTCTAGCTGTGTCATAGCTCTGCAGGGAATGGTCATGTCACGTCCTGTCTCTGACAGGAGTAACATCATGACACCTCGGTGGCGTGGCTACAGTGCATCCAGGGGCATAACCGTAACTCGGTTAGCCTATAAAGAGGGCTTCACCACCTCCTGCGTGAGGAGAGGAGACCCTGATACTTATTTCCCCCCGTAGCTTCATCTTCTTCCTGGGTTCGTCCTCATTGTAGAGGCATACTGCTCGAGGAGCAACCTTGTATTTGTGGTACCTCAGTATAGAGAGAGAGGCAGGCAGTAGTAGGGGCTTTACTTCCTCACGAGGGCCCTGAACCTGGGTAGATCTTGGTGTGCTTGTGTGTTTTTCCGTGTGCGCTCTTTAGCGCGCCAGCCCTTCCCGGTTCCACCAGCGTCCATCGGCCCCAACATAAGCCATCCCATGGCATCTGCCGTGATACCACCACGACATTGAGTGTTTATAATTTTCGTCCAGTAGCGATGAAACATATTGAAAGAAGAAACAGGAAGTAGTCGCGCGAAGAAACACGGGAGGCGAGTAGATGGGCCAGGGCCACGACAGCCGCTGGGTATGCGAGTGCTTCCTAACATCGCACGGGTCGGCGTACAGGGATCCCCGCGCCGCTGGCGTACCCCTCAATAGGGGTGGGCATAAAAAACCGATAACCGAACACCGAACCAAAAAAATCGAAACCGAAACCGAATAGACCATGACCGAAATGACCGATTAGTAATTTGGTTATCAGATCTCACTAACCGAATTTAATTCGGTAAATTCGGTACTTTACATTGGTTAACCGAACAGACCGAACTAACCGGAATATAGGTCTTTTATCTATGCAGTTCGTAGGCCCAGCCCATTATACAGCGGACAAAAATGCAAAGCAGCCACTTGCATCGCTCCATTATCTAAAAAACTTGCATCGCTCCAGCAATTGATTTTAGGATCGGTTCCGTTGATAGGATAAAATATTCTGGAGGCTCTAGCGGGCGCATGCAGGATTAAATCAGGATATCTACGGCGTACTCGTGCATGCAGGATTAATTTTAGCAATCAGCAATCAAGGAGGGTGCATGCAGCGATGCAGGAATAATTTTACCAGCAGGCTCTGGCGGCTCGTCGTACTAGACTACTAGTGGCCTTCTCGAGGCTCGATTACCAGCATGTTGCTAAGTTCGGTCAGTTCGGTGTAACCGAACACCGGACCGAAATTTTTGGTGGACCGAGGCCTCGGTTCCTAAATATTCTCACATTAATTCGGTCATGATTTTTAGAAGACCGAAATACTTAAAAACCGAATACACCAAACCGGATAAACCGAGATAACCGAAAATCACTAGAAAAAGGTTTGCCTTTGCAAAGGGAAACCAACGAACCATGTCATGCTGACAAGTGTCATCCTCTCCTTCACGCTGTCCGCTATGGCTATCCGCATGTATGCCAAGTGTTGCAACCAGAATAAAAGTGGAGAGGATGAGAGAGAAAGGGATACGTGAGGTCGGAACACAGTTTTTCCCTTTTATTTTCCAAACCGAATTTTGAAAACGAAATATCTTGAGATCCGCTTATCCTAATTACGAACCGTTTTCACTTTTGAGCTCTTCGCGTCGAGATCTTCAAAACTAGATCCCATGTTGATAGGTTTTGAAGAACTTTGTTTTCGTACTTCCGGTTCTGTATATTTTGTACTTTTTGTTCTATGTAATTTGTACAATCACTTATGTGTATTTTGTACTTCTTGATTTACATAGTTTTGTACTTTATTTTCTGTGTACTTGTACGTACTGTGTTAGTGTACTTTGTACTTCGTGTTTTGTGTACTTTATACAACCAGTTTCAAGTACTTCGTACATCATCATATAAGTGTTATGTACTTCTAATTTTGTGTGTAGTTGTACATTTGTTAACGTACTACCAATAGCTTATAACTTGTACGTTTTAAATATTTGTGCATGTACAACTACCGTATACGTATAGAATGAGGCAGACCGTGGTGTACGCTGATCATGCGTGTACATACTTTTTTCTTTCTTTCGTGGAGTACCTAATTCTTGCTACTTACGTGCATGGATCCAAACCTGTGGGTGTACAACATGCTGGCCGCCGGGCGTACGTTTCCAGCAGGACGCGAGGGGCATCGCGTATGCACGGGGACGGGGACCAGCAGACGGACGGGCGGGGGACCAGCACGATGACGTATTTGATTTCGTTTCCACTGCCCACGCGCATGGCCACACGTGGCGCGCTGCAGTGCTCTGTTTTTTCCCTTCTTAAAGGGAGGCCTTTTACTAGTGGCATCCGAGATAACCGAATGCCCACCCCTACCCCTCAATGTGTACATGGGCTCATCTCGATCATAAGCAATGATTTTCCCGGCCCGTGTGTACATGGGCTAGGCCCGTGTGTACATTATGTTCGCTGATTTTCCCCCTACTAGGTGGGCTATTAGAATTCTTGATCCATGGAACCTTTCCTTTTATTTTATTGTTTATTCTCTACTAGTAGTCAATTACCATACCATAAACTTATTTACGTTTTCATTTTTGAGTTAAGTGTATGGATTTTTTAAATAGGTGTAAGAGGGTTTCCTAATCTGTTTCTATTGGTTCGACCACTGGAATTTATTTATAAAACGGGATGAAAACCTATTTCAAGATGACCAGCTGCTAGTTTTTCTGTCAGTCCGTCAGATTCAGCCCAAACTACAAACCGCCCCCAAGCCTCCTAAACAACATGCTGGAAGCGAGGCACTTTAAGCCATTTTGCTTCGAACCGAAGCACCGAGGGAACATCAACAACTTATTGCGCTTCAGCTTCTACGCACATCAGGATTGGGCGATGATTTGATTGTCCTTATTCAAGATCTTTTTTTAAGAAAGAGAGGCGTTTTGCTAGTCATAGTGGTACCTACACATGCGTCTAACACCGTTGGATCAATCTCAACACCGTTGGATTCATTGGATCAATCTCAACACCGTTGGATTCATTGGATCATAACGTGGAGACTAACGACGACAACACGGTGTAACTCAAAGTCATTGTTTTCTTTTAGCCGCGGGCACACATGTGGGCCTCTATGGCACGTGCTAGCTTGTGCAAGGTACTACTTCGTCTCAACTAAAGGTCAAAGAAACGACGGATCGATCCAATCCAATCTGCATTTGCTAGCACGCTAGCTACTACTCCGTCTCAACTAATTGTGTGCAGCTTCTTGACCATGGCCGTGGTCCGCCCTTGCTATTTCCTCTGCCGGAGAGACGGAGCTGACGGAGGTCGCCTCGATCTAGGCGACGACGCTTGCCCCGACAGGGCCGCGGCAGAGCTTGCCTCGAGCTGGGAAGCGCCAAAGCTTTCCCAGAGCTCGCCTTGGGCTGGGCGCCGGCGCTGGCCTCGAGCTGGGCAGCGGCGGAACTTGGCTCGGGCAGGGTCAGCGAAGCTCGCCTTGGATGGGTGGCGGCCGTGGCAGAGCTCTCCTTGGGCTGGCAGCAGCTTTGGGGCCTCCATGATTTGTCCTCATCACATTTTATCTTTCAACGAGAAATGACCACTGGTTATAGCCCTATGGTCAACACATGCTAGCTACCGTTCAAGAAACGATTGATGTTTGATGGAATCCAAGAGACGACTCGTTAGCCCTCTGCTAAAGGTCCAAGAGACGATTGATGGAATCCAATCACGCACGCCTCCCGCATAAAATTAACAGGAAATAAGATTAACCTTGCTATTGCTCGTCCTGTGAGCAACAACAAATCAGGACAGGCCCGCAAAAGGCCTTCGCCATCGATCTTCTCAGCCACTGACGCGTCTTGTCCACCGGCGGCGAGCCACAGTCCGGCCCGAATACAAGGAGCTTCTTAGACAGCGCTGGCTTCCCGGACGTCACGCTCGTGTTCGTCGCTGTCGTGCCCACCGTCGAGGGCCCGCGCGGCGGCGCGAGTACCGTAACCAGACCGCCACACAGAACAGCTCCAGCGGCAGCTGCGAGGAGATCGTCCTTGGGCAGCTGAGGGGGTATTTTTTTGTTGACGAAGAGGAGGAACAGATGGAGTACGATTGGATGTTTGGACATGGGTAAAACTGGAAAGTTTTCTCTCACCTGACCTCACCTTGGTAACAGCGCTAAAAATTTCACGCCTTCCTCAATGGAACGGAGGGAGTACTAAAGAATCCTCATGATGGTGGATGGATCTCGATATTGTCGATGCGCCTCACCTTTCCAAACCATGCGGCAATGCAGATGACAACGGGGCGATCGATCGTCTGTACAACTCCCAAACTCTCTTGCTCCACAATCTGCATTTGCATCACATGTTTATTCGATATAGATGAGAAGTTTATTGTAATCAACAATTTATGTCAAAAATTTCCTTGAAATTACCCTAATAGTGTCATTCTTTTCTTTTTATCAAAGAGGTGTTCCTACTGTATATTTCAGCACTCGAGAAACGCATTTGTTTCTCGCTGGATTTTACACAAGAGGTGGGCGTCTTACCCTGACTAAGTTTGTTCTTTCAGCCCTCCCAGCCTACCTCATGTCCTGCATTAAGCTACCCCAGTGGGTAATTGAAGAAGTAGAAAAACTTCTGCGAGCCTTTTTTTGGAAAGGGAAGAAAACGGCAAATGGTAGTGACTGTCTTGTTGCTTGGGATTATGTATGCAGAGATTTTGAGTTAGGAGGGTTGGGCATAAAAAGCATGCTGATTCAGAACACATGTTTGGTGGCAAAATTTGTGCATAGACTGATTACAGGACCCAATTCCTCTTGGGCTAGATGGACCATCTAAGATGGGCTTCACTGCTCATTTAAATGGCAAGGATTTGGGAGACAGGACGGGATCCCACACTAGAGCATTGTCACAAATCGCTGGCCTGATTGACACTTACAGAAATGCAACCTGCGTTCAGCTTGGGGATGGCACGTCCACAGCGCTATGGAAAGATAAGTGGACCAGCAATGGACCGTTATGTTCTCAGTTTCCAGCGCTATTTTCACACACAACCAGGCCAAATATTTCTGTTGCAGACTGCTGGAATAATGGAGAATGGATCATTCCCCTGAATCACCTAACTTCAGACAGAGCAGACCGAGAGAAGGATGCCCTCATGAATTTCTTGGGCTCCTGCTCCTTGAATCCTGATATTTCGGACTTCAGAAGATGGAGGATGAATACAAAGGAGTCTTTCTCGGTTAAAAACATGTACACACTCATGAATTGGGGAGGAGTGAACCACGTCAGTGCGGATACCATTTGGAAATGCGCTGCACCAAAGAAAGGTAAGCTGTTTGCTTGGCTCTTGATCAGAGGCAGAATTAAAGTTAGATCAGTGTTGTTCAAACAGCAGATTGTGGACAATGAGCTATGCCCGTTTGGGTGCAATAGAAGGGAAACAGTTGACCACTTCACACTGGAATGCGTACGCACTAGACAAATCATGTCTTCTGTGGGGTTTCAGCTAAATACTAACCTGCATACTGAAGATATCTATGCCAAGGCCAAAGAAAACTGCACCCCTGAGAAGAGAAAAGCTTGTGACCTAATTCTGACAGCGACGCTCTGGAGCATATGGCTGTCAAGAAATCGCAAGGTTTTTGATGATGTTGAGGTCTCTGTCCAAATTGTTGCTAAGCAGTGCCATTAAACGTCAAAGCTATTGGTTCACAGAGCTAGGAAGGAAGAAAAAGCTACCTTCGTCAGATGGGCCGAGGGATGGCCAAACTAAACTGCTCTTTCCCCTGTTACTGTTTTCCCCCTCAACCCCCTGTAAAATTTCTTGCACTGGATGTCTTATGTAAGGACTTGTGAGCCGCATCAGCTATTTTTTTAATAAAAAATTAAAAAGGTAGGGGCTTCGACCCCTTCCGCTGTTATAAAAAAAACATTTCTAAGGGAAAAATTTATCCTTTAAAGAACTAAGCTCCCTAAAAATGGAGACTTGTGGTTGATCCTAAGTGTGAACATGGGTGGTCCCCACCTGTAAGTGACTAGACACTAAAAAAAGTTGAGGTATGTGGTTACTCCTAGGTATGAATAGGTGTGAATGATGGTGGCCCCACCTGTAAGTGAGTGCGATTTCGTTTTTAAAGTACTAAAATCTTTTAAAACAGAGGGATGTGATTGCTCTTAGGTGTGGACATATGTGGCCCGACATGTAAGTGAGTCGGTGATAGTCGTTCATGGCACCGCTTTGCTGGTTTGATGAGTCTATGTGTTGATCTTGTGTGATTAACAAGGTCGTCATTGGTCCCAGTCCACCATGCAGCGCGTCTGCGACCTTCGCGAGTCGGCAACTACACCACCCTTCATCTCAGACAACTCCTCCACACTGCTCTGTCGGGCCTCAACGATGTTGCTGTCATCCGACACCAAAGTGGCCGGAGCAACCAACATATTCTGTGCTTGTGCTCCTTAATTACAAAACCCTCCTTCGGGAGCATCACTGTATCGCGTGCAAACGATGATGACGCACGTGAGCCGTCCAACCTTTTCCTAACCATCATGTTGCCGCCTCTCGACATACTCTTCTCCAACTGTTTGGTTATCTGCAAGCTTCGGTCTAAACTGTAGGTCACCCTCGGTTGCGCTGTCACTATACACCATGCAACGGACACAAATGCGTCACGTTATGGCCGGAGACGAGGACTTTCCACTGATCAGTGTAATGAGCAGTGGAGCGATTGCGTCGACTTGGGAGATGAATCTCTCGAATAGTAAGCGTGTGTTCGCCATCCACATGTTAGAACTTATCACATTTAAGACGATTTTAGTCATGAACATTAACTTTTTTTGCCACTCTACAAACAGGCGCAGCAAAGCGCGCCTACTTCTTCTAGTACATAACTATGTTTGATTTGGTTGTCTGATGCTACAAAAATATACAAGTATACCAGCGTAGATTTCGAATGCTCTCCAAAAGACAACCAGCATTGGTATTACAACAGAAGGAAACAAAAAGAAACCACAATGAGATGATGGATAGCTTGATACAAATTTAACAAGTTGATCAGAAATGGTTACATGAATGGTCAGCATGGAATTCGTTTTCAAAATAACCTAACTTGAAACTTCTTATCAAAACAGCGGTATGTTGTTCCAGAAGAAATATCGAAGTAACTATACTGAAAATTTTGGCTGTCTGATACTACAAATCATACCTACAACTATAACATGTAGATTCTAAAGGTTTTCCGGGAGACAACCATAATCAATAGTACAATAAAAAAATAAACAAAGTACACTGACATGTTTGAGAACTCAATTACTAAGGTAAGTCTTTTAGAAAACACTAAGGACACTTGAATAAAGAAAAAGGTCTGCAATATTACCTCAAAGTAGTCAACCTGACGGCCAGCTTCAGTCAGTGTCTTTACTATTTGATTCTTTAGTTGTTCGTTAGAACTGTTGCTATTATTCAACGCAGAAGTTCTAGCATCTACCAATGATCTACTAATGGATAATGCCTACAAAAGATAAGCAATAATCAAAGACTTTTTACAGATCGTCGCATAGTATATTTTTTTTTCGTTTCATATGATAAGACACAACAAGTTTTTGTTGTCCTTTGTAAACGCACTCTACAAAAGTCAGAATACTCATATGTGCAATTTGTGAGTTCCAGTATAAGACAAACCTTCACCCTTTGCTCAGGCGACAGGCACACGTTGCGAGAGCTCATGGCAAGACCATCTGCTTCACACACTATTTCTGATCCTATTATCTCTATCGGAAAATCAAGGTCACAAACCTAGAAACACGATAAGCATATATGAGTAACGGAAACAGTTGAAAACTTGAAATACTGAGCTAATAAGCATTTGTAAAACATAACTGAAGACCATCAGACCATGAATTCCAAGTGATTATGAGAAAAAAAATCCCCAATGGTTATCAAGCTATGCGAGAAGGAAATCTAATGGACCAAAAATTATGTTCCAGATAAGCCAATCAAGCTGATAGTTGGAGAGACACATGAGGGCAGGCAACCAGAATTGCACTCGGAATATATTCAGTCCGAACATTGACATTCATTTTGCGACAACATTTTTTTGTCCTTTTTGATTGCTAACATGATATGTCTTATTTCAAGACTCCTTGTCAACTGTACTCACAAACTATGCGTTGCCTATTATCATCTCAGCTAGCTTACAGCTTACGTCAAAGCAAGCCATGTAAGGAATAACGTCAGTCCAAAGCAAAACATGCGAGCAAACTGCAAATGCAGAGTGCTGTCAAATTTGTTACTTACCATTCGGCAGTGAGACGCCATTGCTGGTAGTCCTTCTTCTCGAAGATGGCGACGTCGGGCTCGACGGCGGTGAACAGCTTGGCCACCACGGTGGCCACTCCACGGAAAAACACTGGCCGGCAGCTCCCGCACAGCCCCTTCTGCAGCCGCTCCACCCGAATCCATGTCCCGTGCCCGTCCCCGCCTGCCGTCGCCTCCAGGCAAGAGACAGCCGCTCCCTCTGAAGCGCCAGGGGTATGGCCGGCGGCGCCGCGGATGTAGAGGTCCGGGGGGTTGAAGACGGCGTGGACAGCTCCGGTGGACGGGAGCTTGAGGATATCGCCCGCGAGGTCGGAGCGGTAGGTAGCGAGGTATTCCGTTGGCGAGAACTGGCTGCGGTTGACGTAGATGGAGACCACCACGGCGACGGAGGTGGAGACGGAGACCGCCGCGGAGACGAGTGCGAGGTGGCCCTCGTGGAGGAAGCCCATGGTTGGCACGAGTACCACCGTCATGCCCTCGGCCCGTCGGCGGCGCAACCACGCTTGCATCGCCGCCTTGTCATGGGACGTTCTGGCTCGACAGGTTCTGGCTCCGCGTCTCCCTCCTCCGGCCCGGCCGCCGCGGCCATGGGACGTTCTGGAAGAGTCCAAGCTGAAGCAGGGAAACATGTCAAATTTTGGGACTGGTCCACGGCCAAGAGATTGGAGGAAATCAAGACAGCGAGCCAGTCACAGAGACATGGCCACCAACGTTCGTCAAGGAGAAAATTGGTTTCATCCAAATTTCACAGATGCTGCCTAAGGTTCAGGCCGTCGCAGCGCTGCCAGAGGAGGGAGACGCGGAGCCAGAACCTGTCGAGCCGAAGGGCAGGTACAAGAAAGACTCCAGTTCAGGCGTGCAGAACGCAGCTTCCAAACGATGTTCAACTGATGCAGCCCGTAGGCGGATCCAGCAGTGTACCATCCGGATTCAGTAAACTCCCAAGTGATAGAATCAGCGGAATCAGGACTGATCTCCCAAGATGCCACAGCTTCAGATAGTCTCTGGCCATGTCGCTGCTCAGGTTGTGCCTGAAATCCTTGATCCGTGTGTTGCCTGGTTCCTCATTTTGCATCATATGAATAATTTTTCTTGTGTTTTTATATGTTGATCGACACTATGGTGGATTAGGGATTTCTTGTACAGCACCAGTAGAAGACCAGAGACGAGAGCTCTATTTCTCTGAAGGTTGCGACGCTCACCTTCTCCAATCTTCTTTCTCTCTATATATACAAGTACATTTACAGTTTAGCCCTCTGAAAAACTAGCACACTACAACTAACTCCTACAACACTCCCCCTCAAGATGGGGCGAATATGTCTATGAGACCCATCTTGTTACAAGCTTTAGTGAAGGATACAACATTGACTCCCTTCGTGAGGATATCAGCTAATTGTTCTGATGATTTCACATCAGACACATGAAGAGTTCCCTCATCTAGCTTTTCTTTTATAAAGTGTCTATCAATTTCAATGTGCTTGGTTCTATCGTGTTGCACTGGATTATTTATTATGTTGATGGTAGCTTGATTATCGCAGTACATTTGAAGAGGTTTATGGTCAAACAATTTGAGTTCCACCAACATCATTCTCACCCACAGTAATTCAGAAAGCCCAGATGCAATTGACCTAAATTCCGCTTCTGCTGTTGACCGAGCCACTACGCTTTGTTTTTTGCTTCTCCAACTAACTAGGTTCCCACCAACAAGTATGCAATATCCCGATGTTGATTTCCTATCATCAAGACATCCAGCCCAGTCGGCATCGGTGTATGCCTCCACTCCCAAGTGTCCATGAGAAGAGAATAGAATTCCTTTCCCCGGGCAACTTTTAAGGTAATGCAAGATCATGTTTACTGTTTCCATATGACAAGACCGTGGATCATGCATGTATCTGCTCACAATGCTGACTGCATATGCAATGTCTGGTCTAGTATGTGATAGGTATATGAGCCGACCCACCAATCTCTGGTACTGATGTTTATCTATAGGTTCACCAGCATTGGCAACTATTCGATGGTTTTGTTCAATTGGAGTGGTTGCAGGTTTGCAATTTAACATCCCTACGTCCTTGAGTAAATCCAGTACATATTTTCGCTGAGAGAGATATATACCTTGTGGCCCATAAGCAACTTCAATACCAAGGAAGTAGTTCAAATACCCCAAGTCCTTTACTTCAAAGGCATTTGCCAATGCTTTCTTCAATCTTGTTATCTCTACTTCATCATCTCCTGTAATCACTATGTCATCAACATATACAACCAAAATGGTGATCTTTCCCAGATCATGTTTAAAGAATAAAGTATGATCTGCGTTACTC
Source organism: Poa pratensis (assembly GCA_947311845.1). Lineage (NCBI taxonomy): Eukaryota > Viridiplantae > Streptophyta > Magnoliopsida > Poales > Poaceae > Poa > Poa pratensis. The sequence goes on from CAMZMU010000035.1 coordinate 42,900,849, forward strand.
TGTCTATAACCCATAGAGCACACTTCATTTCTAAATTTTCCAAACCATGCCCTAGGAGACTGTTTTAACCCGTACAAAGATTTCTTCAGTTTACATACCTTCCCGAGTGTTTCTTGTGTGCCAAAACCAGGGGGAATCTCCATATAGACTTCTTCCTTCAAATCATCATGGAGGAAGGCATTCTTCACGTCCATTTGGAATAGCTTCCACCTCTTGTTAGCTGCAATTGAAATCAAAGTCCTGGTTGTGTTCATTTTAGCTACAGGGGCAAACGTTTCCTCATAATCCACACCATATGTTTGACTATACCCTTTGGCCACTAACCTGGCTTTATACCTCTCAACTTTCCCTTCTGGGTTTTGTTTCAAGACATATACCCATTTACATCCCACGACCTTTTTATTTGCAGGGAGTGTAGTGAGTTCCCATGTTTGGTTTTTTTCTAGAGCCATCATTTCCTCTACCATTGCCTGCCTCCATTTTGGGTGTTGCTTTGCCTCTTGCCAATCTTTTGGTACATGCACATTATCATCTAAGGATTTTATAAAAGTGCCATAATTCGGTCCAACGGCAGAGTATGAAACATAGTTCGACATATCATATTGTGCAAGTCTACCAGGCAAGTTTCCAGCAGTAATACGGGGTTGCTTACGGTGAGCGATAGGGACATCAAGATCATCATCTAAGTTTCTAGCAGTAATACGGGGCCGCCTAAGGTGAGCAATCGGGACATCAAGATCATCATCTGGGGAATTTAGATTACCTTGATCTGATGCAGACGTCTGGTTCAGTTCATAAGCTTGGGATTGTGCTGAACCTGGTGTTATCTCTCCCAAGTCTCTACCTGCAGCTTGGTATTGCCACTCCCCCTCCTCTTGTCTTTGATCTTCCTCCACGCAACCCCTATTATCATCACTGCTAGTATCATCTGTAGGAAGGAATCCTATCACTACCCCCTGTGGAAAGGTTGGGCTAGGCTCCCCCTGCTTTGCTCCCCCTGTCACGTTGTGTGGATCTGAAACATCATTGTCAAGATTACAGAATAACTCGGATAGATCCTCAGGTTCCCCATAATAAGGTTCATGTTCCCTAAATGTCACATCCATGCTGATGAACATTTTCCTCTCTGATGGGTACCAACATTTGTATCCCTTTTGTTTCCCAGAATAACCAACAAATACACACGTTAATGCTCTCGGATCAAGTTTTCCCACAGAGGGTCTATGATCACGCACAAAGCTGTAGCGGACCTGCACTTAGAAAATGGCAAGGTCCCCGTGTATAGTTCAAACCCCTGGATCGAATTCATTTGCACACACGGTCTAAGATGAAATATCACAATATTGTATCAATTTATTACACGAATGATCCAGAACTTAGGAAAATATTCATTGCAACTTGCATAGCATAAAGCTAGCTTCGAAAGAGTAAGCAGCGGAAAATTTATTCTTTATGGAGTCCTCATTATCATCATGTGCCACAGGCGAAAACATGTTGGTTGAAGACTCGAAACCCTTAACGAAATCTCACTTGTCATCTGAACAACCTGCAACAACAAAAATATTGCAACAAGGTGGGTCAGAACCATATAAAATGGAACTGGCAAGTGACACTCTGTGGACTCATAGTGGAATAACTCTAGTAACCTATATGCATATTTAGGCTGTTGGAGTTCAAAGGCTATTTTGCATAAAGCCAACTTTTTCCTATCTCTTTTGGAAAACTCTTCTCATTTAATCGAGACAAGTATGGCATGAAAACCATAGTCTCATCTACCCTTGTTCACCAAAAAGAATCCTTTAAGAATTTGAGATAAGTAAGAAACTTCCAACTTCTTCAAGTCCAGTCACTCCAAGTTCTCGGCTCCTGTCCAGGTAGTCAAAGCTGTCCACCAATAGTGTCATGGCTAAGGAATTTCACAGGATGTAAGCATAACAATAGGTCAGGTCATCGACCACCTACTAGGTCCCTCACAAGAAAACCTAACGAGAACATATCAGTAGGTCAGACATCCAGCCCCCACTATGCCACTCGTCGCAAATCTAATGTGAACATATCAATAGATCAGGCGCTCAGCCACTACTATGTCACACGCCGTAAAGTCTAATGCGAACATATCAATAGATCAGGCGCTCAGCCACTACTATGTCACACGCCGTAAAGTCTAATGTGAATATCAATAGATCAGGCATACAGCCACTACTATGTCATTCGTCATATATCAACAGGTCAGGTCATATACCGCCTGCAATTGCCACATTATCATGCGGAGATTCCCCGTCAGTTCACAATCCAGCTACTTCAAATTGTCTTCTTCTTCCAGTTGCTCAAGTTGTCCGTAGTCGGATACAAGGCTAATATTTTTGTTTCACTAAAACATTTTATCTTGGCATAGCTAAGAAATTCCACTAAGTTAAAAGGCTACTACATCAACATGGTATAGAAGGGGGGGCTATACTACTTTGGGATTTCATAGCATAGCAATACTAATAACACCTACACATGCTTAAGGAAAATACACTAAGTCATGCATAGACAAAATAGTAGGAAGTTTATGAATGTGCCACTTGCCTTGGCAACAAGGAGAGCAGTGGTAGCAGTTGCAATAGTCCTCGTTTCCCTCCGTAAATTCTAACACATGAAACACAACAAATAAACATACAAGCATACCACCATTCTAAGGAAAACATGACATGCATGAGATGCAATGATATTTCTAAGGAAAAGTTGACAATCATAACAAAAGGGTTTTAACCAAGTTAGGTGTTCACAAAAATTCAACTTATGAAAAGACTTAGTGAAAAAGGGTCTAGGTTAACTAACAGGGCATGGGTTGGTCAAGCTAAGGTTTTAAGTTCCATCTTCAAGTCTCCACATGTTTGGTCTTCAAAGAATATTCAACTCCCTTGTAGTTTCATTGCTCTTCAATGATCTTCAATTAGCACTTTAGGGACTTAGTCATAAACACTAAGGATTTGGTCTAAGTCCAAAGTGAAAGAAGAATAGGAAGAAAGAAAAAGATAGAAGAGAGAAGGATGTATTGTCTTCCCAAGGATCATCTCCAGGCTTCCTTGTAGCTTAGTGTGGTGACTTCATTGCTCCTTGCAGGACTTCATGTTTTGGTACAAACTAGGGCTAGTCTTGATCTAACTTAGCCACCACAATGTCTAAGAGAAAAGAAAAGAAAAGAAAAGGGGAGAAAGACTTAGAGAAAAGATTGGGTTGGTCTTCTTGCAGTTCTTGTTTTCTTCTAAGTGCTTCTACTTCTTGGAGATGCTTCTGAAGTCTTTTTTTTGTTTGCTAAGTCCTTCATTGGTCTTCAGGTGGCTTCTTCAATTTGACTCCAAGAATGGAAAAGGGTCATCTTTCTTGCACTTCATTGTTTTTCACAATTCCAGACTTAGTGGTTTTCAACTTGGATGGATCATCTAGAGAAAATAACTTAGAAATATTCCAAGGGGGTCTAAGGGATTTGGTTTTGGTCTCTCTGGTCTAAGGTTAGTCCTTAGCACAAATTTGCTAGAGGAAAAATATTGAAAACATATATAGCATTTAAAATACACTAAAAATACTCAATTTGAGTCTCTGATTTTTAAAACATATAAAATTATCCAAAAATATTTTTAACAATGACTAAGCTATTCCACAGAACCAAAGGTTTTAAAAAATATTTTATTTGCGAATTTTGGACTTATAAAAATAAAGTTATGCCAAATATCACCAAACAAGCATGTTTGAATTTGAACCAATTTAAATTCGTCAAATTTGAATTTGGACAGTGCTAAAAGATTCTACAAGTCCAGAGCTTTTCAAAAAGTCCAAATTTGCTAAATTTGGAGCTGTGGTTAAAAAGTTATGAAGGTTACAAGTTACAGGGGCTTTTCTGCAAAACTGTCAAATAAAATCTAATTCGAGAAATTCGCAGAAATTCCTTGGCCACGTGGCGTCTCCTGATTGGCTGCTTCTGCTGACTGGGCTGCTGACGGGGCATGCCACGTAGCGCTGACTGGATCTGATCTGGATCGTCAGATCCAGATCTGACGGTCTAGATCTAATCATACCTATTCGATTAAGTGATCTAATCTCGTCCGTTCATAACAGATCTAACGACTGAGGTTGCGTTGACTTACCGTGGCGGCGCAATGGTCGCCGGAGACGAGAAACACGGCGGCGACGGCTCGGTGGTCGACGGGGACGGCACTCCGGTGGAGCTTGGGCTCGGGGAAGAACACGACGACGCGCGGCGTGATGCGGGAAGCAGATGGTGCTGATGGAGGCGACTTGCGCTTCCTGGAACGGCGGTGGAGAACGGCCGGAGTCGCGCGCAGCGCCGGTGAGCTACGGTAGATCACGAACTCGACGATTTGGCTGCACTAAAAATCGCGTAAGGGGTTGGGCAGGTGCGCAAGGACAAGTGGAGGAAGAAGAGAGAGGTCTCGGGCTCGGGGCTGTGCTCACCTCGTCGGAAAACGAAGAATACGGCGGCGGTGACGATGAACTCCGGCGAGCTATTCCTGCGGCCTGGGGGCACGATGTGGAGAGGGAAGAGAGGGGAAACGGATAGGAGGGGCAGTTCTCTTTATAGGGACGATCGTAGGAGGGAAATCCCGTATAAATCACGTGCGATTTGATCCGAGGATCGGGAGCAGTTTCGGCCGAAAAATCGGGAGGAGGTTGAAGAAGGTGATGTCAGCGATGACGTCACCAGTTTTTCTTTTTCTTTTTATTTTCTGGTTTTTCTTAATTCATTTTTATCTTTTGTTTTAAAACTCCAAATTAACTCAAACTTGTTTCTAAATTTTTGTAAAATCATATTCTGTCATTTAAAATATTCAAACATGCTTTTACAAAACATTTCAAAAATACAAATTTAAAATATTGCATAATTGCTTATTTAACACTTTATGTCCAATTTAAAAATAGGGTTTTTAAATAAAAACATTTGTGGCTTATTATAATTAAATAAAATACCAAAACAAATTTGGAAACTCACTTATTTTAAACATAAGTTTTAGAAAAATATAATTGATTCCAAACCAAAATTCAAAATAGAACAAATAAAATCATATAAATCCAAATTATTATATAGAGCATAATATGCCCCTTTTTTATATATATTTTTTCTCAAATATGTTTTCAAGTGGAAATTAATATTCCAACTTTTGAACATTCAAATGCAACAAAGCAAGAAGAGACTGAATGCATGCATGATTTTTGTTTTTCCAAAACAAAATATTATATTTTCAAAAAGTTTTTGATTTTTCTGAATTTTCAAAAATTTAAAAATCTTGGAATGTTACAGACTACCACCCTTAAAAGGAATCTCGTCCTCGAGATTCGAGAAGGCTAGCAAAAGGTTGTGATTGGGATATCTGGGTGGCTACCACCCTTAAAAGAAACTTTTGTACGCAGTCTTCATAACAACATAGGTTTCTTCATAGAAGTTCCATTAATACTCATACCTTTTATTATTACAATGACATAGATAACATCCTTGCACCAAAGATTAATGCTTACTAATAAAATTTATTCAAGCTTAACACTTGCACCAGATATCCTTGGGGTAGTAAGGTTCGCAAGGTTCACACTGATCACTTCTGGAATCAGTTTGAGACGTTTATTTTGCTATTCTTCTTCTCGGTGCAATCCCAGGAGTAGTGTCCTAGCCTCTTACATGTGAAACATTCCACTTGAGTGATGTCCCTCTTTCTTGGTGATTTTGTTCTTTCTTCTTTTCTGGACAGTCCCACGAGTAGTGTCCGAGCTCCTTACAATGAAAACACTCCACATGTTTTTATTACCCTTGGATTCATGCTTTGGGTGATGCTGTCCATGGTTATTATTGTGACCAGGATGTCCATTCCCCTTGTAGCCTCCATTACCTCCCTTGAATCCACCACCATGGTTATGACCATGATGTTTGGGGTTACTCCATCCACTATGGTGGTTCCCATTTTTGTGTCCATGGCTCACTTCATGCGAAAAGTGCTTCTTGAATGAAGGCTCAGAGTGATGTTTGCTGATACTAAGCTTCCTCTTTCTGTTTTCAGCCTTCTTGATGCTATCCTCCAGTGTGATTGCTTGATCCAGGAGGTCCTGATAGTTCGGGGCGTATGCGACTGTCAAAGGAATTTTCAGCTCATCACAAACCCTTTGAGGAATTTTTCCTTCCTCTTGCCATCAGTGTCAATGTCTTCAGGAGCATAACGAGACAATGAATAGAAGTCATCCATGTACTCCTTGAGTGTTCTGTTCCCCTGCCTCAGGCTTCGGAACTCCTCCTTCTTCAAGTTCATAATGCCAGAAGAGATATGGGCATTACGAAAGCCTTCCTTGAATGCTTCCCATGTTAAACCTTCTAGAGGATGGGTGATTTGATAAGTTTCCCACCATTGAGCAGCTGGTCCCTCCAATAGATGGGCGGTAAACCTCACCTTTTCAGGGTCGGTGCACTCACAAGTTACCAGATCCTTGTGCACAGAGCGCAACCAATCATCTGCCATAATAGGATCAGCTGAAGTGGAGAACTTGGTAGGCCTGAGCCTCAGAAATCTTGCTAGTCTGTCCACTTGGGGTGGTGGTGGTGGTGGAGGAGGTGGCGGTGGCGGCCCATTCTGATTGGCCATGAATTGAGCCATCATGGTCATCAGCTGAGTTGTGTTGCAATCATCTGTTGAAGCATTGCATCGGTGTTGTTGTTGTTGTTCTCAGGAGCACGGCGGGGAGGCATCTGTGGGTTTTAGCATAGATGAGCAAAAGATAGACAGATACTAAGGAAGAATCCTACCCAAACACAGTAGATCAAGGCAATTTATCTTACAAACAATATCTAACAAACATCAAGCACATGATTCAAACACAAACAAACTAGTATTGTCATACAACCTAAGTTGGTATGATCAATACACTATCACGATATCGTTGTTCTAATTAAGTGGTGGTCTAGTCTATCTCCTTCTTGAGTGCTTCAAGTTCTTCTTCAATTTCCTTAAAAACTTTCTACATGTTATGGACTCTAATCTAGGTTCTTCAAGGGTCTTCCATGTAGTGCTTCCTGTTAAATCGTAGAATTGCATATGAAGCAGCAGACTCAGACTTTAAGGACATGGTCATCTAGAATAAGAGAAGATTTTCTCAGAAGGTAGGTAGTAGATGAGAGTACAAGAAAAGATAAAATGAAAAGTTTTGTTTTTAGAAAACTGACTAAAATAGATTTTCAATCCTATGGTCAAAACCTATTTCTATCCAAACCAAGGGTTTCGAACCTACAGGCAACACAGTGCTCTGATACCATCTATAGCGGACCTGCACTTAGAAAATGGCAAGGTCCCCGTGTATAGTGCAAACCCCTGGATCGAATTCATTTGCACACACGGTCTAAGATGAAATATCACAATATTGTATCAATTTATTACACGAATGATCCAGAACTTAGGAAAATATTCATTACAACTTGCATAGCATAAAGCTAGCTTCGAAAGAGTAAGCAGCGGAAAATTTATTCTTCATGGAGTCCTCATCATCATCATGTGCCACAGGCGAAAACATGTTGGTTGAAGACTCGAAACCCTTAACGAAATCTCACTTGTCATCTGAACAACCTGCAACAACAAAAATATTGCAACAAGGTGGGTCAGAACCATATAAAATGGAACTGGCAAGTGACACTCTGTGGACTCATAGTGGAATAACTCTAGTAACCTATATGCATATTTAGGCTGTTGGAGTTCAAAGGCTATTTTGCATAAAGCCAACTTTTTCCTATCTCTTTTGGAAAACTCTTCTCATTTAATCGAGACAAGTATGGCATGAAAACCATAGTCTCATCTACCCTTGTTCACCAAAAAGAATCCTTTAAGAATTTGAGATAAGTAAGAAACTTCCAACTTCTTCAAGTCCAGTCACTCCAAGTTCTCGGCTCCTGTCCAGGTAGTCAAAGCTGTCCACCAATAGTGTCATGGCTAAGGAATTTCACAGGATGTAAGCATAACAATAGGTCAGGTCATCGACCACCTACTAGGTCGCTCACAAGAAAACCTAACGAGAACATATCAGTAGGTCAGACATCCAGCCCCCACTATGCCACTCGTCGCAAATCTAATGTGAACATATCAATAGATCAGGCGCTCAGCCACTACTATGTCACACGCCGTAAAGTCTAATGCGAACATATCAATAGATCAGGCGCTCAGCCACTACTATGTCACACGCCGTAAAGTCTAATGTGAACATATCAATAGATCAGGCATACAGCCACTACTATGTCATTCGTCATATATCAACAGGTCAGGTCATATACCGCCTGCAATTGCCACATTGTCATGAGGAGATTCCCCGTCAGTTCACAATCCAGCTACTTCAAATTGTCTTCTTCTTCCAGTTGCTCAAGTTGTCCGTAGTCGGATACACGGCTAATATTTTTGTTTCACTAAAACATTTTATCTTGGCATAGCTAAGAAATTCCACTAAGTTAAAAGGCTACTACATCAACATGGTATAGAAGGGGGGGCTATACTACTTTGGGATTTCATAGCATAGCAATACTAATAACACCTACACATGCTTAAGGAAAATACACTAAGTCATGCATAGACAAAATAGTAGGAAGTTTATGAATGTGCCACTTGCCTTGGCAACAAGGAGAGCAGTGGTAGCAGTTGCAATAGTCCTCGTTTCCCTCCGTAAATTCTAACACATGAAACACAACAAATAAACATACAAGCATACCACCATTCTAAGGAAAACATGACATGCATGAGATGCAATGATATTTCTAAGGAAAAGTTGACAATCATAACAAAAGGGTTTTAACCAAGTTAGGTGTTCACAAAAATTCAACTTATGAAAAGACTTAGTGAAAAAGGGTCTAGGTTAACTAACAGGGCATGGGTTGGTCAAGCTAAGGTTTTAAGTTCCATCTTCAAGTCTCCACATGTTTGGTCTTCAAAGAATCTTCAACTCCCTTGTAGTTTCATTGCTCTTCAATGATCTTCAATTAGCACTTTAGGGACTTAGTCATAAACACTAAGGATTTGGTCTAAGTCCAAAGTGAAAGAAGAATAGGAAGAAAGAAAAAGATAGAAGAGAGAAGGATGTATTGTCTTCCCAAGGATCATCTCCAGGCTTCCTTGTAGCTTAGTGTGGTGACTTCATTGCTCCTTGCAGGACTTCATGTTTTGGTACAAACTAGGGCTGGTCTTGATCTAACTTAGCCACCACAATGTCTAAGAGAAAAGAAAAGAAAAGAAAAGGAGAAAGACTTAGAGAAAAGATTGGGTTGGTCTTCTTGCAGTTCTTGTTTTCTTCTAAGTGCTTCTACTTCTTGGAGATGCTTCTGAAGTCTTTTTTTTGTTTGCTAAGTCCTTCATTGGTCTTCAGGTGGCTTCTTCAATTTGACTCCAAGAATGGAAAAGGGTCATCTTTCTTGCACTTCATTGTTTTTCACAATTCCAGACTTAGTGGTTTTCAACTTGGATGGGTCATCTAGAGAAAATAACTTAGAAATATTCCAAGGGGGTCTAAGGGATTTGGTTTTGGTCTCTCTGGTCTAAGGTTAGTCCTTAGCACAAATTTGCTAGAGGAAAAATATTGAAAACATATATAGCATTTAAAATACACTAAAAATACTCAATTTGAGTCTCTGATTTTTAAAACAGTATAAAATTATCCAAAAATATTTTTAACAATGACTAAGCTATTCCACAGAACCAAAGGTTTTAAAAAATATTTTATTTGCGAATTTTGGACTTATAAAAATAAAGTTATGCCAAATATCACCAAACAAGCATGTTTGAATTTGAACCAATTTAAATTCGTCAAATTTGAATTTGGACAGTGCTAAAAGATTCTACAAGTCCAGAGCTTTTCAAAAAGTCCAAATTTGCTAAATTTGGAGCTGTGGTTAAAAAGTTATGAAGGTTACAAGTTACAGGGGCTTTTCTGCAAAACTGTCAAATAAAATCTAATTCGAGAAATTCGCAGAAATTCCTTGGCCACGTGGCGTCTCCTGATTGGCTGCTTCTGCTGACTGGGCTGCTGACGGGGCATGCCACGTAGGCGCTGACTGGATCTGATCTGGATCGTCAGATCCAGATCTGACGGTCTAGATCTAATCATACCTATTCGATTAAGTGATCTAATCTCGTCCGTTCATAACAGATCTAACGACTGAGGTTGCGTTGACTTACCGTGGCGGCGCAATGGTCGCCGGAGACGAGAAACACGGCGGCGACGGCTCGGTGGTCGACGGGGACGGCACTCCGGTGGAGCTTGGGCTCGGGGAAGAACACGACGACGCGCGGCGTGATGCGGGAAGCAGATGGTGCTGATGGAGGCGACTTGCGCTTCCTGGAACGGCGGTGGAGAACGGCCGGAGTCGCGCGCAGCGCCGGTGAGCTACGGTAGATCACGAACTCGACGATTTGGCTGCACTAAAAATCGCGTAAGGGGTTGGGCAGGTGCGCAAGGACAAGTGGAGGAAGAAGAGAGAGGTCTCGGGCTCGGGGCTGTGCTCACCTCGTCGGAAAACGAAGAATACGGCGGCGGTGACGATGAACTCCGGCGAGCTATTCCTGCGGCCTGGGGGCACGATGTGGAGAGGGAGGAGAGGGGAAACGGATAGGAGGGGCAGGTCTCTTTATAGGGACGATCGTAGGAGGGAAATCCCGTATAAATCACGTGCGATTTGATCCGAGGATCGGGAGCAGTTTCGGCAGAAAAATCGGGAGGAGGTTGAAGAAGGTGATGTCAGCGATGACGTCACCAGTTTTTCTTTTTCTTTTTATTTTCTGGTTTTTCTTAATTCATTTTTATCTTTTGTTTTAAAACTCCAAATTAACTCAAACTTGTTTCTAAATTTTTGTAAAATCATATTCTGTCATTTAAAATATTCAAACATGCTTTTACAAAACATTTCAAAAATACAAATTTAAAATATTGCATAATTGCTTATTTAACACTTTATGTCCAATTTAAAAATAGGGTTTTTAAATAAAAACATTTGTGGCTTATTATAATTAAATAAAATACCAAAATACAAATTTGGAAACTCACTTATTTTAAACTTAAGTTTTAGAAAAATATAATTGATTCCAAACCAAAATTCAAAATAGAACAAATAAAATCATATAAATCCAAATTATTATATAGAGCATAATATGCCCCTTTTTTATATATATTTTTCTCAAATATGTTTTCAAGTGGAAATTAATATTCCAACTTTTGAACATTCAAATGCAACAAAGCAAGAAGAGACTGAATGCATGCATGATTTTTGTTTTTCCAAAACAAAATATTATATTTTCAAAAAGTTTTTGATTTTTCTGAATTTTCAAAAATTTAAAAATCTTGGAATGTTACAGACTACCACCCTTAAAAGGAATCTCGTCCTCGAGATTCGAGAAGGCTAGCAAAAGGTTGTGATTGGGATATCTGGGTGGCTACCACCCTTAAAAGAAACTTTTGTACGCAGTCTTCATAACAACATAGGTTTCTTCATAGAAGTTCCATTAATACTCATACCTTTTATTATTACAATGACATAGATAACATCCTTGCACCAAAGATTAATGCTTACTAATAAAATTTATTCAAGCTTAACACTTGCACCAGATATCCTTGGGGTAGTAAGGTTCGCAAGGTTCACACTGATCACTTCTGGAATCAGTTTGAGACGTTTATTTTGCTATTCTTCTTCTCGGTGCAATCCCAGGAGTAGTGTCCTAGCCTCTTACATGTGAAACATTCCACTTGAGTGATGTCCCTCTTTCTTGGGTGATTTTGTTCTTTCTTCTTTTCTGGATAGTCCCACGAGTAGTGTCCGAGCTCCTTACAATGAAAACACTCCACATGTTTTTATTACCCTTGGATTCATGCTTTGGGTGATGCTGTCCATGGTTATTATTGTGACCAGGATGTCCATTCCCCTTGTAGCCTCCATTACCTCCCTTGAATCCACCACCATGGTTATGACCATGATGTTTGGGGTTACTCCATCCACTATGGTGGTTCCCATTTTTGTGTCCATGGCTCACTTCATGCGAAAAGTGCTTCTTGAATGAAGGCTCAGAGTGATGTTTGCTGATACTAAGCTTCCTCTTTCTGTTTTCAGCCTTCTTGATGCTATCCTCCAGTGTGATTGCTTGATCCAGGAGGTCCTGATAGTTCGGGGCGTATGCGACTGTCAAAGGAATTTTCAGCTCATCACAGAACCCTTTGAGGAATTTTCCTTCCTCTTGCCATCAGTGTCAATGTCTTCAGGAGCATAATGAGACAATGAATAGAAGTCATCCATGTACTCCTTGAGTGTTCTGTTCCCCTACCTCAGGCTTCGGAACTCCTCCTTCTTCAAGTTCATAATGCCAGAAGAGATATGGGCATTACGAAAGCCTTCCTTGAATGCTTCCCATGTTAAACCTTCTAGAGGATGGGTGATTTGATAAGTTTCCCACCATTGAGCAGCTGGTCCCTCCAATAGATGGGCGGTAAACCTCACCTTTTCAGGGTCGGTGCACTCACAAGTTACCAGATCCTTGTGCACAGAGCGCAACCAATCATCTGCCATAATAGGATCAGCTGAAGTGGAGAACTTGGTAGGCCTGAGCCTCAGAAATCTTGCTAGTCTGTCCACTTGGGGTGGTGGTGGTGGTGGAGGAGGTGGCGGTGGCGGCCCATTCTGATTGGCCATGAATTGAGCCATCATGGTCATCAGCTGAGTTTGTGTTGCAATCATCTGTTGAAGCATTGCATCGGTGTTGTTGTTGTTGTTCTCAGGAGCACGGCGGGGAGGCATCTGTGGGTTTTAGCATAGATGAGCAAAAGATAGACAGATACTAAGGAAGAATCCTACCCAAACACAGTAGATCAAGGCAATTTATCTTACAAACAATATCTAACAAACATCAAGCACATGATTCAAACACAAACAAACTAGTATTGTCATACAACCTAAGTTGGTATGATCAATACACTATCACGATATCGTTGTTCTAATTAAGTGGTGGTCTAGTCTATCTCCTTCTTGAGTGCTTCAAGTTCTTCTTCAATTTCCTTAAAAACTTTCTACATGTTATGGACTCTAATCTAGGTTCTTCAAGGGTCTTCCATGTAGTGCTTCCTGTTAAATCGTAGAATTGCATATGAAGCAGTAGACTCAGACTTTAAGGACATGGTCATCTAGAATAAGAGAAGATTTTCTCAGAAGGTAGGTAGTAGATGAGAGTACAAGAAAAGATAAAATGAAAAGTTTTGTTTTTAGAAAACTGACTAAAATAGATTTTCAATCCTATGGTCAAAACCTATTTCTATCCAAACCAAGGGTTTCGAACCTACAGGCAACACAGTGCTCTGATACCATCTGTAGCGGACCTGCACTTAGAAAATGGCAAGGTCCCCGTGTATAGTGCAAACCCCTGGATCGAATTCATTTGCACACACGGTCTAAGATGAAATATCACAATATTGTATCAATTTATTACACGAATGATCCAGAACTTAGGAAAATATTCATTGCAACTTGCATAGCATAAAGCTAGCTTCGAAAGAGTAAGCAGCGGAAAATTTATTCTTTATGGAGTCCTCATCATCATCATGTGCCACAGGCGAAAACATGTTGGTTGAAGACTCGAAACCCTTAACGAAATCTCACTTGTCATCTGAACAACCTGCAACAACAAAAATATTGCAACAAGGTGGGTCAGAACCATATAAAATGGAACTGGCAAGTGACACTCTGTGGACTCATAGTGGAATAACTCTAGTAACCTATATGCATATTTAGGCTGTTGGAGTTCAAAGGCTATTTTGCATAAAGCCAACTTTTTCCTATCTCTTTTGGAAAACTCTTCTCATTTAATCGAGACAAGTATGGCATGAAAACCATAGTCTCATCTACCCTTGTTCACCAAAAAGAATCCTTTAAGAATTTGAGATAAGTAAGAAACTTCCAACTTCTTCAAGTCCAGTCACTCCAAGTTCTCGGCTCCTGTCCAGGTAGTCAAAGCTGTCCACCAATAGTGTCATGGCTAAGGAATTTCACAGGATGTAAGCATAACAATAGGTCAGGTCATCGACCACCTACTAGGTCGCTCACAAGAAAACCTAACGAGAACATATCAGTAGGTCAGACATCCAGCCCCCACTATGCCACTCGTCGCAAATCTAATGTGAACATATCAATAGATCAGGCGCTCAGCCACTACTATGTCACACGCCGTAAAGTCTAATGCGAACATATCAATAGATCAGGCGCTCAGCCACTACTATGTCACACGCCGTAAAGTCTAATGTGAACATATCAATAGATCAGGCATACAGCCACTACTATGTCATTCGTCATATATCAACAGGTCAGGTCATATACCGCCTGCAATTGCCACATTGTCATGAGGAGATTCCCCGTCAGTTCACAATCCAGCTACTTCAAATTGTCTTCTTCTTCCAGTTGCTCAAGTTGTCCGTAGTCGGATACACGGCTAATATTTTTGTTTCACTAAAACATTTTATCTTGGCATAGCTAAGAAATTCCACTAAGTTAAAAGGCTACTACATCAACATGGTATAGAAGGGGGGGCTATACTGCTTTGGGATTTCATAGCATAGCAATACTAATAACACCTACACATGCTTAAGGAAAATACACTAAGTCATGCATAGACAAAATAGTAGGAAGTTTATGAATGTGCCACTTGCCTTGGCAACAAGGAGAGCAGTGGTAGCAGTTGCAATAGTCCTCGTTTCCCTCCGTAAATTCTAACACATGAAACACAACAAATAAACATACAAGCATACCACCATTCTAAGGAAAACATGACATGCATGAGATGCAATGATATTTCTAAGGAAAAGTTGACAATCATAACAAAAGGGTTTTAACCAAGTTAGGTGTTCACAAAAATTCAACTTATGAAAAGACTTAGTGAAAAAGGGTCTAGGTTAACTAACAGGGCATGGGTTGGTCAAGCTAAGGTTTTAAGTTCCATCTTCAAGTCTCCACATGTTTGGTCTTCAAAGAATATTCAACTCCCTTGTAGTTTCATTGCTCTTCAATGATCTTCAATTAGCACTTTAGGGACTTAGTCATAAACACTAAGGATTTGGTCTAAGTCCAAAGTGAAAGAAGAATAGGAAGAAAGAAAAAGATAGAAGAGAGAAGGATGTATTGTCTTCCCAAGGATCATCTCCAGGCTTCCTTGTAGCTTAGTGTGGTGACTTCATTGCTCCTTGCAGGACTTCATGTTTTGGTACAAACTAGGGCTAGTCTTGATCTAACTTAGCCACCACAATGTCTAAGAGAAAAGAAAAGAAAAGGGGAGAAAGACTTAGAGAAAAGATTGGGTTGGTCTTCTTGCAGTTCTTGTTTTCTTCTAAGTGCTTCTACTTCTTGGAGATGCTTCTGAAGTCTTTTTTTTGTTTGCTAAGTCCTTCATTGGTCTTCAGGTGGCTTCTTCAATTTGACTCCAAGAATGGAAAAGGGTCATCTTTCTTGCACTTCATTGTTTTTCACAATTCCAGACTTAGTGGTTTTCAACTTGGATGGGTCATCTAGAGAAAATACTTAGAAATATTCCAAGGGGGTCTAAGGGATTTGGTTTTGGTCTCTCTGGTCTAAGGTTAGTCCTTAGCACAAATTTGCTAGAGGAAAAATATTGAAAACATATATAGCATTTAAAATACACTAAAAATACTCAATTTGAGTCTCTGATTTTTAAAACAGTATAAAATTATCCAAAAATATTTTTAACAATGACTAAGCTATTCCACAGAACCAAAGGTTTTAAAAAATATTTTATTTGCGAATTTTGGACTTATAAAATAAAGTTATGCCAAATATCACCAAACAAGCATGTTTGAATTTGAACCAATTTAAATTTGTCAAATTTGAATTTGGACAGTGCTAAAAGATTCTACAAGTCCAGAGCTTTTCAAAAAGTCCAAATTTGCTAAATTTGGAGCTGTGGTTAAAAAGTTATGAAGGTTACAAGTTACAGGGGCTTTCTGCAAAACTGTCAAATAAAATCTAATTCGAGAAATTCGCAGAAATTCCTTGGCCACGTGGCGTCTCCTGATTGGCTGCTTCTGCTGACTGGGCTGCTGACGGGGCATGCCACGTAGGCGCTGACTGGATTGATCTGGATCATCAGATCCAGATCTGACGGTCTAGATCTAATCATACCTATTCGATTAAGTGATCTAATCTCGTCCGTTCATAACAGATCTAACACTGAGGTTGCGTTGACTTACCGTGGCGGCGCAATGGTCGCCGGAGACGAGAAACACGGCGGCGACGGCTCGGTGGTCGACGGGGACGGCACTCCGGTGGAGCTTGGGCTCGGGGAAGAACACGACGACGCGCGGCGTGATGCGGGGAAGCAGATGGTGCTGATGGAGGCGACTTGCGCTTCCTGGAACGGCGGTGGAGAACGGCCGGAGTCGCGCGCAGCGCCGGTGAGCTACGGTAGATCACGAACTCGACGATTTGGCTGCACTAAAAATCGCGTAAGGGGTTGGGCAGGTGCGCAAGGACAAGTGGAGGAAGAAGAGAGAGGTCTCGGGCTCGGGGCTGTGCTCACCTCGTCGGAAAACGAAGAATACGGCGGCGGTGACGATGAACTCCGGCGAGCTATTCCTGCGGCCTGGGGGCACGATGTGGAGAGGGAGGAGAGGGGAAACGGATAGGAGGGGCAGGTCTCTTTATAGGGACGATCGTAGGAGGGAAATCCCGTATAAATCACGTGCGATTTGATCCGAGGATCGGGAGCAGTTTCGGCCGAAAAATCGGGAGGAGGTTGAAGAAGGTGATGTCAGCGATGACGTCACCAGTTTTTCTTTTTCTTTTTATTTTCTGGTTTTTCTTAATTCATTTTTTTCTTTTGTTTTAAAACTCCAAATTAACTCAAACTTGTTTCTAAATTTTTGTAAAATCATATTCTGTCATTTAAAATATTCAAACATGCTTTTACAAAACATTTCAAAAATACAAATTTAAAATATTGCATAATTGCTTATTTAACACTTTATGTCCAATTTAAAAATAGGGTTTTTAAATAAAAACATTTGTGGCTTATTATAATTAAATAAAATACCAAAAATACAAATTTGGAAACTCACTTATTTTAAACATAAGTGTCAGAAAAATATAATTGATTCCAAACCAAAATTCAAAATAGAACAAATAAAATCATATAAATCCAAATTATTATATAGAGCATAATATGCCCCTTTTTATATATATTTTTTCTCAAATATGTTTTCAAGTGGAAATTAATATTCCAACTTTTGAACATTCAAATGCAACAAAGCAAGAAGAGACTGAATGCATGCATGATTTTTGTTTTTCCAAAACAAAATATTATATTTTCAAAAAGTTTTTTGATTTTTCTGAATTTTCAAAAATTTAAAAATCTTGGAATGTTACAAAAGCATACACAACCAAACACCCTTGGTGGCACCACATAAGTGACTTCTCCAGTTAAGCATTCAATGGGAGACTTGTTTTCTAATACTCTAGAAGGCATTCTATTAATTAGATACGTTGCTGTCATAACAGCCTCCCCCCAAAGGAATTTAGGAACATTCATTGCTAACATTAAACACCGGGTTACCTCAAGGAGATGTCGGTTCTTCCTCTCCGCCAGTCCATTCTGCTCAGATGTACCTGGACAAGTAGTCTGATGGATTATACCATAGTCAGATAAATACCCATCAAATCTCTCATTCACATATTATGTACCATTATTGGTACGAAATAACTTTACACAAGCACCATACTGAGTCGTTATCATCTTATGAAAATCCCTGAAGCATTCAAACACCTCATCCTTGGTTTTCAACACATATAACCAGGTGGTCCTAGTGCAACAATCAATAAATGTAACAAAATAACGATGCCCATTAATTGATGTTACTCCACTAGGTCCCCAAACATCAGAGTGAATAGTCTGCAAAGGGACGGTGCTTCGATTGTCTGATATTACATAGACACTCCTAATATGTTTACCATACTCGCATGCGTCACATACTAAATCTTCCTTCTTAACTTTATCATACAAGGAGGGATAGGCTTGTCCTAGCGTGGCAAATGGTATATGACCTAGCCTCTGATGCAAAAGTAACAACTCATCTCGTGGAGTACGGGATAATGCTGCAGCTACCACCGGTGAAGTGTCCTTATCCAAGTAGTAGAGACCGTCACGCAAGCTCCCGGTCCCAAGTTTTTTGCCAGTCCCAAGTTCCTGAAATAGGCACCAATATGGGAAAAACATTGCAACACAATTCAATTCATTTGTGATACAACTGATGGATAATAAATTTATTGGGAAAGCTGGCACATGTAAGACCGAAGACAAAGACATATTTGTTCCGCATCTAACTGTCCCTGAACCCATAATGTACTAAGTTGATCCATCGGCTAACTTAACACTTTCTCCTTTATATTCTGGTGTATATTTCAGGAACATTTTATTTGATCCAGCCATGTGTCTTGATGCACCCGAATCAATTAACCATGATGCATCAACAGAATCAATATTCATTTGACGAGAAACATTACCACAGAAGTCAGCAGAGGCAGCATCTACTTCATTCTGGTGCTTGGCCTCTTCACCAGCTCCCTTAAATTGGCGCCACTTTTCAAGTTCTTCCCTAGTCATCTCGACATTAACCGTCTGAGATGATTCTCCTCCTGCAACCGACATATTAACTCTTCCAGCCAGTCTCATGGCCCTACCGCGACCACCAAATCTTCCATCTCCAAAACATCCTTGGCCTCTGAAGCGCCAGTCTCGGGCACGACCACGCCCTGTCCCAATAAGCTCTGGGCAGGATGCTTTGAGGTGTCCCGGCTGACCACACTCAAAGCACTTCCGGTCAGTTTGACCTATTCCTTGTCTCATCTGTCCCATCTTTTCAGTTACAAAGAGAGCTGATCGCTTCGGTCCCATCCCTTGAGTAGTTGACCCTGTTTCTTCAAGACTAAGCCGTGTCTCTTCACTTATTATAGCAGAGATGGCCTGCTCCAGAGTAGGTAGTTTTTCACCACCATAAAGAGCTGCACGTCTGTTCTCAAACCTTTGATCGAGACCATTTAAAAAATCCCTCACACGCCTCTTTTCTGCCCATTTACTATGCTCTTCGACACATTTGCTGCATTCTAATCCCACTGGATCATAGAAGTCCAGATCGCTCCATAGACGCTTTAACTCAGATACATACTCCACAACCGATTTCTGTCCTTGGCTGAGATCTTGCAATTCCTTTTGGATTTTACATGCCAGCATCTCATTCCCTACTCCTGAGAATGTGCCCTTCAACAATCTCCAAATCTCACAAGCCTCTTTTATCCTTTCAACTTGTTTTGCAATCTGTGGGGAGATCGAACTCAACAGCCAAGCTCTCACTAGTGCATTGGTTGTCTTCCATCTCTGACCCTCCTTCGAATTATCATCAGGTGGCTTCTCCACCGTACCAAGCACGTAACCTTCAAGCCTCCTTGAGACAAGAATGGTCTCTGCGTGCTCAGCCCAACTCCCATAAGTCTCAGCCTCTTCCAATTTCACCAGTGGCATCTGCAAGGGGTGAACATCATCCTTCGCTTCAGCTTCCCGCTTGGATGTCTCTCCTTGTTTGCTGATTACCTCAAATAACGACCTGTACTTCTCGTCCATGGCGTGCAAGAGGGCTGCAAGCTCACCCGTGGTGACTGATGCCGAAGTACCCGAGTTACCAGCCATCTCCTTCTTCTAGTACCTGACTGTATATTGCCTTATTCACACCACAAGGAGCAGAACTCACCCAAGTAGTCTGACTGACGTCCTCCTTCAACCTTCCTGTCTCTGCTGCGATACTAGCCAAAACCTCCCTTGCCGGCGTCTCCCGCTCCGACGCCCAAGCCAGCGCTCAGCACCCTGCAGTTCCGACGCACAAGCCCACACCAGATCGACCCAATCTGCCGTCGCTGCCACCGCCACCGAACGCCGCCGGATCACCGCCGCCCGGATCTGGATCCAGACGGCCCAACGCGCTCTGATACCATGTTGATCGACACTATGGTGGATTAGGGATTTCTTGTACAGCACCAGTAGAAGACCAGAGACGAGAGCTCTATTTCTCTGAAGGTTGCTACGCTCACCTTCTCCAATCTTCTTTCTCTCTGTATATACAAGTACATTTACAGTTTAGCCCTCTGAAAAACTAGCACACTACAACTAACTCCTACAACATTATACAATATATTAAAGACCGTTCCTATGTATAAAACCTCAATAAATTGTGAACTGGAGTAGCAATTTGTACCTTCTAGTCACAGGCACTGTGATTCGCTTGCAATGGTCACACTTATGACAGTGGTGCTTATTATTGGTGTACATTGAGCAGCAACACTTCTAAACATGCAGGTTCTTCTATTGCCAATCGACCATGTTCCACATATTTCTGCTTACTCTTCCTTTTCCTGTCAACAGCAACTGATAAAGAGGTTTAACTACCTTCTAACCCTATTTCTTGCACTTGAAGCACCCCAATCGGTAATCACTGGCATTTTTGCACCAACCTGTGTTTAATCAGAATGATCACCTTCGTCAGAGAAATTCTTGAGAAATTTGTTTATCGAATGAATCAATCAATTGAAAGTTTGACACACTGATTCATCGATTCATCCTTCATCAGAGGTACAAGCGTGTCGTCGAGCATCTCATCCACCTCTTCACACTGCGGATGCATCCGATCGCCAGAGAAGAACGCATGGCTCCTCGCATCCACCAAGATCTGGCTCACCCCGGGCGTCTTCCTCGCTTTGCTCCCCTTTATGATCTCCCACACACCTGCCATCTCATCCCACAGTCCACCTGACGCAAGAACATTGGCTAGAACAGCGTAGTAGCCTCCTGAACCTGAGGTGTTCTCGTCAGATTCGGCAAGAGCCTCTCCCACCTCCCTCGCTGCATCCACCTCATTGTGCATCATGCAGGACCCCAGCGGCGCCTTGAGAACGGCCTTGTCGCGCATCTCCATCGGCGTGGCAGCAACAACCTCCAAGGACCTCCCTCACACGCCCTGCGCGGCCGAGGATGTCGACGAGGCAGGTGTGGTGCTCAATTGTCGGCTCAAACCCATAGGCGCGGCAGATCGATTCAAAGATTGTCTGGCCTTTCTGAACGAGTCCGAGTCCGGCGTGGCGGCAGGCTGACAGCAAGGCGGTAAAGGTGGTTGAGCTGGGCTCGTGTCCGTGTCGCAGCAACTGCGTGAAGACCTGTAGCGCACATGAGGCGCGGCCGAGGGTCACAAAGGCCTGTATCATCGACGTCCATGTGATGGTGTGCTTCTGTAAAATCTTGAAGCTTGCCAGGCAGAGCGCAGGTCGCCGCTCCTTGAGTACATGGTGAGCAGAGCGTTCCCTAGTGAGTTTTCTGACAGGAGACCTATTTTTGTAGCCATGCCATGGAGTTCTCCAACTTCAGCTGTGCTCTCAGATGTAACCAAGACGCTGGTTAATATAGCGCGTTTAGGAAATACAGCTGACCGGAGCATGTGAAGATGCAAACCCATAGCTTTGTACTTGAGCTCGCTCTTGGCATAGCCATCGATTACGATGCTCCAGCTCACCAGGTCCTTTGGGGGAACGAATCAAACAATCTCCAAGCCTTTTTCATTTGTAAATCATTGACATATGCAGCGTGATCATCGCATTCCACGCCGCAATGTCCTTGTTTTCTGGCATTCGGTCGAAGAACTCTCTCGCCATCTAAACGCGGCCATTCTGCGCCAAGCCAGTGAGCATCAGAGTCCAGGAAACCACATTCCTATCCTGCATCCTCTCGAACATATTGACCACCTCGTCCACTATCCAGGAGCATGAGTTCCTCCACGGCATCCTGTCAAAGAGCTCCGTTGCCTTCCCACTGTCGGTGGAGGCCTTGACCATGAGCGTCCAGGTGACCACGTTCCGCTCTGGCATCGCGTCGATCAGCATCCCACTGCGCGAGTACCCCTGCACCACGGCCGTCCACGACACAACATTGCTGGCTGGCATCGCGTCGGACAGCGCGCGTGCGTCATCGACGCGACGAGCCCAGCGGGGCAGCATACGGAGACCAGGCTGGTCCACGCCACCACGCCTTTTGCCGCCTTTCCGTCGAACAGCCTACGGGCGCAGTCGCTGCGGCCGGCCTTGGCATACGCTTCGAGCATCACGGCGTCCAGATGGGCGCCGCGTGTAATAGCGCCTCCGCGCACGGTAGATCGCCGCACCTGAGGTGGAGTACGACCGTTCCGGCGTAGGCCACGCCGTCGAAGTGCGGCGCTTCTTCAAACGTCGCGAGGCCGGCGGGCGTACCGCTGGCAGGGCGCAGACCGCCGTGGGATGGGATCCGTGGATATGAGTTGGGGTGGTTTTCTAGCGCACCATAGAGGCGGCAGAAAGTGATATTGAGGAGGAGCCACCGGCGCCGGCGAAGCAGTTGGCGGCCACGCTGGCGGCTGAAGGCGCAAGAAGTAGCAGGCGCTGAGCGAGAAGCAGCAAGAGGTGATGCGGAAGGCCTTGGTCCTGGAGCAGGGCTGTAGCGCCGCCGTGGACGGCCTTGCTCAGTTGATGGAGGCGGCGGCGGGGCTCCACCTTTCTGCTAGCACGCAGGAAAAGATCCTTGTGGTACGCATTAATCTGGCGTCGGCGTTGGGGCACGGCGCGTCAGACAGGCGTTGTCTAGTGTTCTGTTTGTCGGGAGGAGCTTCAGGTTATGCGGCATGGCTCTTCAGGTATCTAGTGCAAGGATGTGTAGCAGCCAATGTTCTTCAGTTCCGTGGCTAGTAGAAAGTGCAGATATAGCGATAGTGTGTTTCCGTGTAGCAGGGCGTGTTCTGTAATGCCTTGTCTTTTGAATGTACTATGCGAGCATCTCCAGCAGCTCATCTAAATTTGGTCATCTATATATCCATATAGAGGATTATCTAAAAAGATTCTCTTTTAGATGTTCTCAGTTTTCCAGTAGAACATCTATATTTAGAACGTCTATATCCTCTCTCATATATTTTAGTATTATCTTACAACTATCGTTCAATAGTTTTCTTTTCACCTACTCGAATCTAGCCAATGAGAGTGAGCAGTTTGATTTGGATGATCATCTATGCGTCCCCCAAATGTGGATGATGCATACATGACCAGGCAGGACATCTATCGATAGATGACCATATAGATGGGCTGCTGGAGAGCGTTTTTGGACCTCGGTCCTCTATATTTGGTTTAGATGTCCATGTAGAGGAGCTCCTGGAGATGCTCTAATGCTGTCTGCCTGTTGATTGTTGTACTGTTTGCAAATTGCAATGGATAATATCCGAATCCTCACATAAGAAGACTAAGAGCATCTCTACAGAGCCCTCAAAAGTTGCGAAACCTTAAAATAACTGTCAAATACAATTTCGAAACCTTAAAAACGACGATAGCAGAACCTCTAAAAGTCACCAACCCGTAAACGATTTTGAGGGGACCTGTGAATTCAGCCCACGGAACTGTGAATAACATGTTTTCGCGGCCAAACCGAAGGGGATCCCTATGTTTCGACCTGGTCGATGTTAGCAAGTAGTCGCATACGCCCAGCCGATACTGGGCCTGGCCCATGAACTTTGTTCGACTGCTTCGGCGTTGGCGCGCTACCAGTTCGAATGTTTCATCTATGCGAGCGACTGCCGACTGCGTTCCCGTTTGTGCTGCATTACATTCTCCTTGTACTAGTGTACTAACTCGTACTGCTTTTTCTTTTAAAAAAATACACATATAGTTACACAAAAAAATCCAATTTAAAAATAAAGTGTACACAAAATTTATGCGCGTCAACGAATAGGTTTCATTCTTGTACTCGATTTCGAGTTTCGTCGATTGTAATTTCTGAATTTTGAATCGATATTCGAAATCTTTTTAGACATTTTTTAACAAATTCGTAGCAATCAGTCGATCGTTTGAAAATATCATTTGATGAGTAGGTTAATGTCAACGTTTCACACAACTTTCAAGTTGTAACTTTTTTTATTTCGTTTAGAAAAAAATCTTCTCTACATTATGAAAAATGTAACAAAAAAGCATTAGAAATCATGTGTAGGGCACTAGCACATTTGGAAATTATTTTTGAACGATTTTCAAAAAGTGAACAAAAAGGTATTTGAACGGAAACTATTTTTGACCGATTTTAAAAGGCAAGCGGACAAAGTCTGGTGAACGGAAATTATTTTTGAACGATTTTCAAAAAATGAACAAAAAAAGTTATTTGAACGAAAACTATTTTTGAACAATTTTAAAAGGCAAACAGAAAAAGTCTGTGAACGGAATTATATTTGAGCGATTTTCAAAAAGTGAACAAAAATAGGTATTTGAACGGAAATTATTTTTGAACGATTTTAAAAGGTAAACATAAAAAGTCTATGAACGGAAATTATTTTTGAACGATTTTCAAAAAGTGAACAAAATTGGTATTTGAACTGAACCTATTTTTGAAAGATTTTAAAAGGCGAACAAAAAAAGTTTGTGAATGGAAATTATTTTTAAAAGATTTTCAAAAAAGTGAACAAAAAAGGTATTTGGACGGAAACAATTTTTGAACGATTTTAAAAGGCGAACAGAAAAAGTCAGCGAACGGAATTATTTTCGAACGATTTTAAAAAAGTGAACGAAAAATAGGTATTTGAACGGAAAATATTTTCGAACTATTTTAATACATGAACAATTTTCGAATATGAACAAATTTTGAATTTTTAAAAAATGAAAATTCAAAAAATAATATCTAGTAGGAAAACTGAAAATAAGGAAAAAAAGAAACATCCAGAAAAGAAAATAAATATTTAAATAATGTATATAAATAGAAAACAGAAAAGAAGAAAGAAACAACAAAAAACCTATAAAAGAAAAAGAAAGAGGAAAAATCGGAAAAGAAGAAAGAAGAAAGAAACAACAGTAAAAACGAAAAAAATAAATAAACGAAAAAAAGAAACAGAAAAAGAAATGAAACCTGAAAACCAAAAAGACGAAGAAAATAAACAATAATAAGAGCCATACGTTTCAGCTGACAAGAAATCGTGCGTGGCGCAGTGGTTTCGTTCGGTCGTTGTCCGTAGAGGTGTCCGGTTCGAATCCTACCAGTTTCAATTTTATTTTTTCTTTGTTTAGCGCCAGCGGTAATGGGCCGGCCCAGCAAGAGGTGTGCGACGACACCGTATCATCGACCTGGTCGATAAATAGGGTTTGCCAAACCGAAGGGGCCCTGTAGACCGCGAGAGGCGTTGGCGGGCTAAACATTCAGCACCCGCCATAGACTCGTCGGAATCCGACCGTTTTCCACCAAACTCAACGGAACCAAATCGAAACAGAAGCGTATTACAACAACTGCACCACGACGGACCTGAACGACCTCCAGCGGACGCCGTCGGCGGACCAGAACGTTGCAGCCCCGGAGCTTCGTTTCCCGGCGGCGGCGTGGACCACGGCGGCGCCAGCAAGGATCGGCAGGGGCCGCGAGGAGCAGCAGCCCGCAAGGAGCAGCGGCCGGGAGGAGCAGTGGCGGTGGCCGCCGCCGAGGAGCAGCATCGATGGCGGCGGTCGCGAGGAGCAACCGCGGGGGCGGCGGCCGCGAGGAGCAGCAGCCCGCAAGGAGCAGCGGCCGGGAGGAGCAGTGGCGGCGGCCGCCGCCGAGGAGCAGCATCGATGGCGGCGGCGGCGGCCGCGAGGAGCGACGGAGGCGCCGGCAGGCGGCGCCTGGGAGGACCGCGTTGATACATCCATGCGTACTGGTACAAGCTAGCTACTCGAAGTCAATCGATCGATTCTGTTTATAGTTCATGCACACGGGAGGAAGAAGATGGGGAAAAAGTAGAAGAAAAAAAAACAGAGGAATATTCTGGAATATTTCTTTTTACGGTTCTGGTTTCTGCTCGTTTTGAGCCAAAAAAACGCGACGTTTGCGAACTGTAAATCTGTTTTAAGGTTCCGAGTTTTGAGGGTTCTGTTAGAGATGCTGTAAGTATATCCATATCCAATTGGACTCCATCGCTGAGTTCGTCCTCCTAAGTTTACCGCCGGGGTTAGAAGTAGAACGTGAGGGCGGAGGCCCGGGACCCATCTCCTGGAGCTCGTGTTCGCCGAGTACGACGGCGCCGACCATGGCGGTGTTCGACCAACAGAAGGCAGGTTTCTGAGCTTTCCAGCTGCCTCGTCCCGCGCCAGCACCCTGCCGTCGGAGACGTGCAAAGCTTCTCGCCGTCGAGGCCGCCATGCCGGCCGGCATAATCCCGTTGAGCCTATCTAGTTTTACTCAATCGTCGTTCTGCACAAATGTGCCAGGTGAGCGTGTGTGTGTGTGCACGTCTTGGCCGATGTGTGTGCTTTGTGGGATGGCCCGAGACTCGCACACACACAGGCATGGCGGCATCGTAGCAAGGATCTGGTGGACGTGGGATGGCACGGCCATTATGTCCGTTCCTCTGCTATTTTTTCGTTCTTGTATTGTAACCAAAACCGCCAGATTAGCTGACCGTATAAAAAATAAGTAAAACAGAAAATCCCAGTGTTCATTGTTCCCTGAACTTCTCTGGTTCTCTGAACTTTTCTGAATCAATCGTCTAGGTCTAGCCATTGCAACAACACAGGAGGCCATGTTGCACCGTCCAGACCGCCATGCCGGTGACGGCGAAAGGCTTGATCTTGGAAAATCAGTAAGTCGAGGCGGAGCTCTTTGAAAGGTTTTGGGAGCTCAAAGGGGTCTCAGACGGTGGGACGATGAATGACGCAGTCGGCGGCGCTCACCCAATGCCGTTGGCGTTCTCACGGTACAGAGGAGTAGAGCGTCTCAGACTTTTGGCAGGGATGGAGCACAGCAACGAGAGGCTTGGGCAAGCAGCGGTAACGACTCCTGTGTTACAGAACTCGCATTCGAACCCATGCCCCCCGTTGTTCCGAAGATAAAGTTTCGTGGCGCTGGCTGCGTGGGCATGCAGCTTGTCCGGCTCGTAGGTCGTAGCACCTGCCGCCTGATCGCATCGCGCCATGGCCAATGGCGTGTGCAGGTTCTGTATGGTCTGAAGTCTGAACTCGGCACGAGAACGAGGAGCACCATCGAGTTGGCCTGCGAGATAACCTCCGTGCCCACGACGATCCACGCCACGTTGGTGCCGGCTGCCGCAAGGGAGCAGAGGAATGTTTACCAAGTTTTACAGATTCAAATTTTTCCTTCCCATGGCTGCAGCCAAAGTTATATTATACGTGCGCAGCAATATTTTTTTAGATAAAGGACCTGCGCAGCAATAAGAACTGTATATAAATCATTTAGGCTAATAATCTTTACACAGGCACAAACACGATATTCAGACTGTTTTCAGCGAGAATTATCTAATCTCACATGAACGGAAGTGCACGTTGTATATCAACCAAAACTAGGATCTCTGAAGCGCAGCAGTCAAGTTTTTCCTTCACATTTTCAGGAAGGTTCACAACTCTGACAACACAGAAGGCAGAGAAATAAAATGTGAGCTAGCGAGCAATGTGTGTGCAAGTACACAATTTTGACACTGAATCCTGCAGTGAAACGAGGGATGACAGAGACGCATATGCCTCGGCGCCAGTGCAGGAGCGTTCTCCTTAGCGCTGGAAATCAGTCACCTGAATGAATGTGTACAGAAAAGTTAGGGTGTGTTTGGTAGGATGGGCCAACGCAGATATTCTCTCCTCATCCCACATTTCGTTGTTTGGTAGGTCGGGTTGGCTCCATCGGGCACTGCCCACCTCGTGCAAAAAGGGCTCTCAGCCCTGCCCGGTTGAGAAGCTCAAATCAAGCTTCTCAACACAGCCCTGCCGAGTTCATCCGAAAATAATCCCACGCGTAGGCCCCACAACAGCATCGCGCGCCCAGCCCCTAGCAAATCCCCTCCGCATTTCCCCCGTCTCCTTTGACCCACCAACCGCCGCCTCGTCCCGAGCTCCTGCTCCACCGCTCGCGCCGCCTCGCTCCTGCTGCTCGCCGAGGTGAAAGGTCCATGTTGCCAACGCCACCTCCTCCCGAGGTCCTGCTCCACCAACCGCCGCCGAGCTTTTGCTCGACCAACCGCGGTGGGGGCGGTGGCAGTCGCTCCTCCTGGTGGCGGAAGGCAGTGGCGCGTGGCGGCGGCAATGGTCGCTCGCCACCGAGCTCTTGCTCGACCAACCGCGCGAGGAGCAGGAGGAGCTTGGGTTCATTTGTTTGTGATTTTATTAGACTGCAGTTATCTGTAGGTGTGTAGCTTTGACGCGGCGCCATGGGCACCGGAGTGAGCAAGGCATATGATTCTGCCGGTCCATGGGCACCAGCTGCACAGCCATCTGCCAGAGCCCCGCATGCGCGCGGCCTCCACTGACCGCGTACGCGAGGCCGACGTACCGGCCAGGATGCCCGTCAGGATGCCGCCCAGGCTGCCGGTGACGCCGTGCGTGTAGAGCACGGCGAGCGTGTCATCGACGTGCTTCAGGATCCGGCATCGCTTGTGCAGCACCATCATGATGAACCAAGGCACGCTCCCCGAGAGGAGCCCCATCAGCTCCCCGTGCGCCGCCGTTGAACCCCGTCCACCCCATCCACAGGCCCACGCCGGCGAGCATGAGGAGGATTTTGCTGGGCGGGAAGGACTCCCTGTTCAGGCCGGCAATTTGACCCATGGGTACGTCTGCCCATGGCACCCGACCCTAATGGGCAGGGTATGGGTTGAACATTGTGCCCATGGGCGACCCGATTAGTCATGGGTAGGGTATGGGTACATCATTGTGCCCATGGGTAACCCGATGGGTCGCCCAATTAATATAGATAATTATTATAATAATTATTATACATGATTTTTAATATCTTTTTGCAAGCATCTATCTTTATTCAAGGAATACAATTCACCTAAGAAACACAAACAAGACAAACTAAAACGAACAGGAAAATGGCATGACTTTGGTTGCGTTGCTTTGTTGGGCCACAAACAGAGAAACTGACGTCTCAGCCTCTCAGGCAACAAGACCATGTTAGCTTCATGGGCCTTTATAGCAGATACACTAAACTTGGAAATGCCCAGCCCGTGAAGCACATACGCTGCGTTGCGTACACCACTCCTGGACTCCTTAGATTTGGCAGCTGATTTACATGTTCGAGACATCATGGTTGCATCAGACTGCATGGAGGTGGTTCAGGGTTTACACAATCTGAACCTGGGTCTGCTCAGCAGTGTGCTGCGAGAGATTACTACCACGGCCAGGGAGAGAGGAGGAGTATCTTTTCGGCATGAAGGTCGGGGGTCAAACGTTGAAGCTCATTCCCTTGAGAGGACAGCAACATCACTGCCTCCAGGTCGCCATGTTTCGTTCTCCAACCCTCCTGAGGGTTTAAACTTTCCTGTAACCATCGGTAGCACTTAATGTACAAGCAGGAAGGATTCTCAAAAAAAAAAAACACTCCTGGACACCTGGTTGCTCTTTAGTACCACCTCGCCCAGCCGATCGCAAGGGCGTTGAAGCTCTCCCTATAAAAGGATCCAGCTCTAGACAATATCAGGGCGTTGCCAGTTTACCAGAGCGGACTGGAGCTGGACGAACTGCAGGTTATAAAATTATTAAAACTTATGTTAGACCCGATGGGTGACCCGGTCGGGTCGGGCATGGGTCTGGTTTCAGACCCATGGGCAGGGTTGTGGGCAGCAACTATTGCCCGTTTAATAAATGGGCATGGGTCTGTAAGAGGTCGACCCGGCCATACCCGACCCGATTACCGGCCTTACTCCCCGTCCTTGGCCGTCCTTGGGCCAACCCAGAAGGCGGCGGTGAAGCCGGCGACGCCGGAGGAGAGGTGGATGACGAATCCGCCGCCAAAGTCCATGTCCCCGGCCTTGCACCGGCGAGCTCTGGCGGCGCACGCCGGCTGATCCTAAGATTTTTATTTTTTTTGGTTTGCGCCACGTTAGCGCCACGTCATCACAAGAAAATGTCAAAATTGACTCAAAACCGCCTCAAATCAAGCAAAACCACTACCAGGGTGTGATTTGTCCGATACTGCAAAGTTCAGGGTACAAATTATCCGTTTTTGGAGTTGAGGGTAAATTGTCTCCAAATCATGAGATTTCAGGGTGAAAAGTATACTTTTTCCTATTCCTATGTGGTCTAAGCTTGGCCCGTGAACATGGGCTGTTGGAAGCCTGGTTCGGAGCAAATTCAGTCAGGTTGGTTTCCAGGATTTTGTTTCCATGTCTGTAGCTCTCTTTTGGTTAACAGAGAGCACGTTTTGGTGTCCCTTTGCATTTGTTTTGCTGTGGCTGAGTGTTGTTTTTGGGTGATTATTGGCAGTATCGACATGAATGTTACACATGTGTATAGTAGACAATTTAATACGATGGATAAGAACAAGTTGTCACATGTCATATACAAAAGCACCAGATTGGATCAAATTTGGGATGTATCATGAACATGCTTTGATCATCACCAACCTAGAGCGATGTCGATAGCTAAATGAGCCCTAATTGCATCCATGTCAGGAGCATTTTCTTCCGGTGTTGATGAATCCGATGCACCCACGGGGACAACATATCGCCTATATCGTTGCGGAATTGTTGGCTCGTAATCTGGAGCTATCACATCGCTGAAAATGGACATCATCTTGTCACTGAGTAGTTACCTTTTTTTTAATCACTGGACAGTTAAAAAATAGACAATAATCGATTATTGACTAAATGGAGTGAAGAGCATATTACAAACCTCAAATTATCGTAGAGTCTAGGATTCACCTTCAATATCAAAACCGCTTAAAACATGAATATTTATTCAAAATGGATTTCAAACTGGGTCTCAATCGGCCCATCGCTACTAGAATGGCCTTTGTGTGCTAGTACTTTATCAACTTTGTAGTAGTAGTGAGAGAATTATAGCCGGAAACTGCAAGGGACGCATGCACACCTACATCGTGTGCTTATTGAGAGAATTAAAGCCGGAAACGACAACTCGGCAAGGGACACATACACGCATAGCATGCACACCTACATCGTGTGGTTGGCTTCGAGCTTGGTCTCTCCTTTTTGTTGGTCATTGGGGGGGGGGGGGGTCAATATCATGTGATTATCATATGGGAATTACCTGTTGTGTATTAGGTAAGATGACCCGGCATGGTGGCACCAGGTGAGCTTGCTGGCTTCGTCGGCGTGTTTGTCTCCGTCGTCGTCATCGCTGCCTGCACGGCCTTTTGCGTGTGCAGGAAGCACCGCAGCCGACGTGCCACCGGCAAAACTCCCAGCAGGCACGGCGACCTAGAGCTCGGGCACGGCAGCCATGGGTGCCTCAGCCTCGACCGTGCTTCACCGGCAAGGCGGAGCCAGAGCACGCCGCCCGAGGTGCTAAAAAACAAGAGAAAAAATATAGAACCATCATGATTACTTAGTGCTAATAAAACAAGACTCGAAACTTTTCCTAGGTTATCCTTGCAAAAATCAATCTAACCTCCATAGTTCCTAGCGTATCCTTACAAAAATCAGAAAAAAATCCTCTTCAAACTTTTCACATCCTACAAAAGATGAAAAATCAAGCGCACGCGCTCACACACACACACACACACACACACACAAACACATAACCTACCAAGTACCTCATTCTGGAAGCAAACTTAATAGGAAGATTGTGTCTCAAATTGTTTGCCTTTCTGTACGGCATAAATATCTCAAATTGTTTGCCTTTCTGTACGGCATAAATATGTCACATTTTATAACGAAAAAAACTGATCATATTTTGCATCATAAATAAAAGCATACGTGGCTACCTACAAATCTAAACTGTCACTGGCCCAGCCCCTTATGCGCCGAGTACTTCCGATTCGGGGACATGCACGTACAAACTTTCGCCTGCCGCCCGATCGATCCAGTTTTCTTTAAATTCGTTTTGACTTGGAACCTGTGATTCCATTAGCAACTTGGCTTCCCGGGATCGACTCCACTAGGGAGCGATTTTCCGGGTGTCTCACCCCAGCTGGTACTGTTCAGTGAACAGTACCGCGGCTACACTGTTCATAGAACACTGTAGCACACTGTTCATTAGGAGCATTGCAATAAAGTAGTCCGCTTTGCCTCACGTCTATGTGCCACGGGCGAGATCGACGTGCCCGTTGGTCACCGAAGCACTGGTCTTCGGCTAAGTCTCTCAGGACGTAGTTCTGGGTTATAGGGTGTAGGTCTAGTTTAGACACATGCATAGGTGGGGTGTGCGTGTGTGTGGTGTGCGTGTGGTGTGCGTCCTGTGTGTCCGAACAGGTGCTACAACTTGTAATCCCAGAGAGGCTCTCAAAAAAACGACCGGAGTCATGCCGGCCAACACTATATGCTACAGTAAAAGTTACTGTGTTACAACTCATAGGACAATAAGAAACAATAATAACTGAAGTAAAATTGAGACATAAAAAAGCCCGGATGTCACAATGGATTATTCCGTCAGGCATCCGATAAAACTCTGTACCCTGATCAGATTTGCACTACTCCCACAGTCGAGGTGCGACAGCACCTTGCACTGCTTCTTGTGGCTCTGGACTCGGCCATCGTTGCATGCAGAAGCAGAATGCATCCCGCGCCTCAACCTCTGTCAGTTCCTTCATTGTGTCGGATCGCAAAACCACATCCCCCGTATGATTTGCCTATCCTCCGGATGAGACGTCAGTTGCACAGGCGTTTTGCATGGGAGATACGGGGTCTCCAGGTCCACGACATGGCGCCCGAACAACTCGAGCACGCCTAGGTAGTCATGACTGCCGCGCGAGCACTGGCGCGCCCATGCCGACAGCGGCGAAGGGTCTCCTGAAGGACCGTGCAGCTTAAGCGGGGCATGACAGGTCAGCGACGGACTGTTTTTTTTTTTAGGTATAAGGTGGTCGTATCCACCGTCCGAATAGATAAAATAGATGACCCAGTTTATAAAGGAAACCGGATTCAAAAACCATACAAACTATACAATACCCTGTTTATAAGGAAAACAGGGCCGAAAAACCGCACAAGCAAGGTGACTCGCCGCCCACACGACACAAAACGACCAACGCCACAAACACATACCACCTGATCCGGGGCCGCCGCCCCGGCGTCGCAATCAGGACGAAGCCTCGCATAGCCCGAAGTCGAACCAGTCAGGGTCGATGAGCCTGCTGTTCGCACAGCACCAAGGCGCCACCCAAGTCCGCCTGCTCCGGGGCCGCCGCCCCGACGTAGCAACCAGATCGGCCTTCGCATTGCCCGAAGGCGATCCAGACGAGTCGGCGAGCTCGCTGCCCGTGCAGCACAAAGTCGCCACCCAAACCTCATGAGGCCAAGGCCCCACCCCATAGGACCGTCGCTGCAGAGGGGATCGAGGCCGCCGCCTCGACGTACCGCCACCCTGACATCCATCTCCCCCCGATCACAAAGCCAACCTTCCCAACTGCCACGAAACCGATGCACCGCGAGGGCCAAGAGCTCCAAGGTGGCGCCTCCAAGAAGGATGTGACGCGTCCGCCACCGTCGCCCGCTCCGAGGGAGCATAGGTTTTCAACTGGAGATCTTGGAACCACTCGCGTCAGTCAGAATCGGGACTCCACGATGACGCCAACAAGAAGGGAAACGACGCACGAAGGCGTCGCCGTCATCGGCACCGACATGAGTCAATGCAAAGCTTTCGCCCGGAGCCTGACCTTCCCGCGAAGCAACGGGAGCAGCGAGACAAACCAGGGGCGTTGTTGCCGTCCACCAAGAATCACGCCCGTGCCTTTACACGCCGGACCTCCACCGTGGCGCCCCTGCCTCGGCGGACGCCGCCGCGACTCCTTCCATGGTCTGGGGTCGCCACCCCAGCTTCCTCGCCGGCACGCTTGGCGCACCGCCAGCAGCACCGCGCGCCCGTCGACTGAGCGCCACGGCAGCGGCCCATCCGGTCCAGATCGAGCCCGGGACGGCCTGCGCAGCCCGTCGCCGGCTGTTGCCTCCCCCGACCGCGCTCCCTTCATCCTCTCCGCGCGACCATGCCCGCGCCGGCAAGCACCGGGCCGGCAAGCGCCGCGCCTGCCCCAGGCCCAGATCGGGACTGGTCAGACCCGCCGCCACTCCACCTCGACGAGCCCCGTTCCACCGCACGGACGTTGTGCTCCCCGCGCGTCGCGACGCCACCGCGCCGCTGCCGCGCACGAACCGCATCGCCGCCAGCTCGTCGTGCTCGCCAGCCCACGTCGCGCCTTCGTGGCTGGAACTCGAGCGGGGAAAAGAGAAAAAACGCCCCGCCGCCGCCATCCTTGGTCGTGGGCGGCTTTGCCGTCGCTTCCTCCGGCGGGGGCGGCGCGGTGGTCGGATGGTGGAGGAGCTTTACGCCGGCGGCGGCTAGGGTTCCCCCGTGTCGCCAGGCGCGGGCGACGCAGGGGTGGGTTTTAGAAATAATCTCGTTGCACTTTCAGTTTAAATTTCAGGGATGTCTCGCGACACAGCTCGCCACATGGTAAGCGCGCCGCCGCCGCCTTGATCTTCCTGCTCCGGCTACCTCCGCTCTTACAGCGGACAGCAGTCCGACACGGGGCAGCCGAGCCTCTCCTCCCCGTCAAGTTTTCCGGCCACAGGTCCTCCGCGTCAAGTTTATGCCAAGCTCGAAGACTCCTCCGGCTCTGCAACTCGTCGCTCAGCCTCCGGCTGCTGCCCAACCGACATGCGCTCGCCCTCATTCCAGCTGTCCCCGATGTCCCTCCCTCGCGCTTCGCGGCATCCCCCTGCAGCAAGGTTTCGGATGGAGAATGCCGGCGTGATGGTCTCGCCCGCGGCCGTCGCCGACCCTGCGCCGTCTCACCCGTCCTCGCCGGCCATGGCTCCATCTTGGATCGCGAGGTCAGTGAATGTGAGGTTGGGGCATGTCAGGAGGTGCTTCCGCTGATGATGAGCAGTTGGTTGTTTCTGGCTCGGTTCACGGCAACGTTGATGTGCGCCATGTTGAGGAGGTTTCTGCTGCTGCCGCCGCTCTGGATGATGAGAAAGGTTGGGTCCAGGTCGGTCGGGGCGGTCGTCCTGGCCGCGCGCCATCGGTTCTCTATGCGATTGTGTGGGCTACTCCCGGTGATGTTGGTGTATGTTGTATGATTTTCGTCCAGTTTCTTCCGCTAAAAAATTAGGCACCTTCTTCTTAATTAATGAATAAGGCAAAGCTTTTATCTTCGTTTCAAAAAGAAAATCAGAATAAGCATGCTTGATCACATCTGATCGGCATGGTAGTTCAGCGGCATGTCTACGCCCACGCTGGCACGAACGATTCCTTTGCATTCGATTAGAGTAGAGGGAGCTGCGGTGAGTGGGTCATCATACTTTCGATTTGTTGTTTCGATCTCGCTTTCTCTCGTGTGTTTGCGAACAGAAACAAAGAAACAACAGGAGACTCAGGTTTTTGTGCAGTGTTCAACAGCTACCGCTTTTCTGTTTTCTCTTCCTTTTATTGATCCTATGATCGTGCACCAGATCGACACTACGGAGCCAGGGTTCAGCATTTCGATTTGCAAAAAAAATTCGCCCCCCTCAGAGATTCAGGAATTTCGAGAAAATAACGAAATTTCGAAGAAAGTTTTCAAAAATTTCGTCCAGATTCAAAGTACGATGTCTAAAATTATTTAGCAAAAAATTATGTAATTGTCAGGATTCGAACACGCGACCGAACAGACCACTGTCTGCAGCCTATACCAATTGACTGTAACGAGTTTGATGACAAAAGCATCATTTCTTTGTACTAGAAGTGTTACGTATTGGATTTTTTCAAATGTTATCGAAATATTCGGGCGATATAAAATTTTCTCGCTCCACACAGAGAATCGTTAATTTCGCGAATTTCGGTCGAAATTTCGTCGAAATTTTTATCACTGGAGCGAGACACACCAACCACGTCCTCGCTTACTGAAAAACCGCTAACAGAAGCAACGACCTCGTCCAGCCGTTGTCGACAACCGCTAACAGAAGTGTTGCCTCGGCTCTTCTCGCCATTGTTTTATTAATATCATCCCTCTTTTTCTAAATAACGCTCTCTACCCCTCCGCCTTCTTAGCTCTTTACAATCTACAATACATCACACGGTTCAGAAGTTGGGCAACTCTAGCGAAATTGAGTGTTTGGTTTATGATCTTACCCAAGTAGTGGGTGTTGCTTATATCCTGGAACGGGGTGCGTGTCCCATTTGGAGTAGGGGCTATATAAATTCCCTCAGTCCTTGAATGGCAATACTGTTATACAATCCACTTTGCCATATCCTGCATTTAGAGCAGTCCAACATAACCAGATACGAAATCAACCAGCAAGAGTTTAAATTGTGATGTTTCATACTTTCATCTCGTAGGAGCATAGAAAAGGTAATGCACTTTCAGATAAATTCAGAGAGATAGCAAAAATGCATACTTTCCTGGAACATGGACAGTCTGGTTGCCTTGCGACAGGAACTTACATCCAGGTGCATCCATGTACTGTGGTCCAGCGAACTAAATCATTCAGATTTGATGTATGTTTATTTTTGCGCTCACCATTAGACCTATTATTTGTAGCTTTTGAGTGGTCTACTAACAGAAAGTGGCATTGCACGATTTCCTTGTATAGAACCAATGCAATTCAGGTAGTTGACATGGCATGGCTGAAATGCAGGTACGAATTCATCTCCCCATGCTAGTCCTCTTGCACTGTGTGTCTGATTATCATGAAAGTCAATGCTGATGCTCTAACTAAAATATGCAGAAAGACAACTTGAGAAATCAACACATCACGTCGGCGATGCACGACCAAGAGATGAGGACGGGGCCAAAAGGGGATGAGGACGGAGAGGAGCAGAACTGTCATCCTTCGTCTTCACGGCAATACCTGGGCATTGCCAAGGAGTTCATCGGCGATGGCGCAGGATGGGCATGCACCTATGTTGGCAAGGAGCTCGTCGGTGAGTAGCGCGGCGCCAGCCGCGTCTTACTGCGGAGTTGCCTGGATGGCAACTGTGAACAGAGGGGATAAATTGATTTGATTGCCGCTATTTGGAGATTTCTTCCGCTGGAGCGGACTGTTGCCTGTTGTTTCCCCATTGATGGTGCCTTTTTTCCCTAGCGTGCGTGCGGGGATGGCAGAGTTTTTGATTTTGATTTTGGGATGGCAAAGTTTTCGTCTGCCCTCACAAATTGCTAGATGCACACATGGTGGGGCGAGTTGTAATTTGGACGGTTAGATCCTAATAGGTGGGCCGGATCCTGAGGCTGTAATTGGACGGTTGCACCTTGTGTACATTAGGCTGGGTGGCTTTAGGAAAGAATATGTTTGCTTGTTTAATAGTAGTAGAGATGCAGAGGTGAACACATGAAGATCAGCAAGGCCCGAGCTCGTACCTTTCCCAGGTCGTCGTTGTCCGAGCTTTTTTTTTTGACGACCTAAGACGGGGAGTTCCCGCATTGCATTATAGAAGAAAGAATTGATCCAGTTAATTAGGAAAACCGGATCCAAAAACCATATAAAACGCGGTTAGAAAATTACACACCTAGCCTCATGGAACATCGTCCGTGCCTGAGGGAACCTAAACCCAACCTAACAGGCCACACCTCATATCGAACTAAAAGGACCTCTCCAAACACACACAATCTCTCACCGCAAGAGATGCACCGGTGTGCGCCCTCCACACAAAAGAGATCAAGCATTACTCACAACTAACTCTCGAAAAGCCTCCATCACCTGCGGTGTGCGCTGCTTCTTGTACATCTGCAAATAAAATTGCATCTTCTCCTCTACGACTTCATCGGTGACTTTCTCTTTGCTCTTGAGTTTTGGGATTTCCCCAAAAGTCTCCGCCCGCCTAAACTCGGTGCTCTTGGCTGCTGGAATGCCACAATCTTTGTTCTTCGCGGCGCCTTCAAGAAGGACACGACACCAGGGTTCCGTCACCGCCCGATCCAAAGGAACAAAGGTTTTCACCCGGAGCCTCGGGAGGGAGGGGGAGAGCAGCGACGACACCTTCAAGAAGGAAAACGGCGCCCACGGGGGTCGCTGCCATCAGACAAGGCAAACTCCAGGCGAGTTTTCACCCCGGCACAAATCCCCGCCACAAGAACCAAGTGTGGTCGGCTGCCGAGATAGCTACCGAACCACTTCTACCGAACGCCTCTTCGCCGGTCATCACGCCGCCCACACGGCGAAGACCACCAGCTAGCACCTGAGCTGTGAGCCCTGCCTCAGCGTCACGACTCCCACCTTTCCAGGGCCGCCGCCCCGGCATCCGTTAAACCAGCCTCATCCAAGGTGGACTGCCAGTGCGCAGTCGGCCGCCCAGCTGCCGCGCCAACACTTCTTCACAACCAGACAACCCACCATGCCGCAATCAACCACCTGAGTTGACTCTGCACCAAAATACAAGGCTACACAGCGATGTGGGAGCCGGACGGAGGAGGGCCAAGGGGAGGGTGGGCCGAAACGTGCCCAAGGCGGAGCAGCCAAGCACCGGCGCGCAAGGACCCCAACCCCAATCTACAGCCGGCCTTGACCATGGCAGTCCGCACCAAGGCTGCCCCCAAGCAGCGGCGCAAAGACCACCAGCTTCGCCGTCGCATCATCCCGTCGTGGCCGCCGTCGAGGCCCACACCCGCTGCTACACGCCACCATATAAATTTTACCAAAAAGTATTTCATCTTTTTGCTATAATTAATCGATTGATTATGAAAATTTGCTGAAATTGAAATTTGTTGGCATATTATTTGTATTTTTTAATTGCAGTTTAGTAGCTATGAAATTTACAATTCTTTTTTTTATCGTCTTGTTGGAATAATAGAGTTCGAAAATTAGTCGTATTGGAAAGTTTTTTTTAGATTTTAGAAACATGTAGATTTTAAAAGTTGGTTAAATTGAAATTGTATTAAGGTTTGGGTTATGTTCATGTTTGTAAAATGATCAGGATTTAAATAATTTTAAAATTTTGAAGCACTGAAATTTGGATTCTGAATTGCAATATTTCAGTGTGTTTAGGTGTGGTTGTAATTCTTTTTTGAGAGCATCCACTTTAGTAAATGTTAAAATCTGTAAATTTATAAGAATATTTATAACTTTGCGTTCAAAAAAAATGTCTATGTTTTAAATTTGGTCAAATTGAGAAAGTTTGACGATTTGAATTGCTTGCACGTTTGTAGAATTTTTTAGGTTCGAAAGAATGTTTTTTTTTGAGAAGACTCAAATTTGAAATTTGAGTGTGCGTATTCTAAAATGTTTGCGATGTGCTTTACAAATTTATCCAAATTTTGGACAATATACAAAATATTGAAGCATTTTTTGCCCCTGTCGTAAATAGTTTTTTTTAATTCTCATTTTTATATATTTTTTTCATATTTTTATGATGGTTATATGTAAAACTGTTTGCATTTTCTGTTTCTGGTAAAAAAAAATCTGACAGGGTGGGCCCGCGTCGACGTTGGTGTGACGTCAGCAATGGGAGAGGCTCCCACTGCCGCGGCGGCGAGGACGACGGCGGCGGCGCAACACGGCGTTCTGGGACGCACCCGCGGGCGCGTCCGACGCGCGGAGATGCAGAGTACCTGGGAGGGGAGGCGCCGCCGCGTTTTGGTGGCCGGAGTGTCGCCGGCGACGCGCAGACGCGGCGGAGGCCAGCGCACATGGTGGGGTTTATTCCGGCGTGCTGACGGCGTTCCAGCAAGCGGCGCTGGGCGAGGTGGGAGAGGCCGCGACGGCACACCTCGCAGTGTACTTCGATTTGAGCGGGGAGAAGCGTAGAGGCGGCGGCGTGCGTCGGCGGCTCCGCGGCGACCTCCGGCTCTGCGTGTGAGAAGAAGAGGAGATGGATTTGTGCAGACACTTTTGCTCGGAGGCCCCTGTTGTTTGGGAAAATTACAAAACAGTCCTTTGCGGGCGGCGCCGCGGCGGCTCTGCGTGTGTGTGCAGGTGACCGTCTGCGGGCACGACCGGTTGCAGTTCTGCTCCAATTTTCGTGCGGCTACAGTAGCACACGCACTGTTCACCGGTTGGGGGCTGCAGGGAGCCGTCGATCTGTGGGCGGATGGCCAGGATTAGCTACTGTAGATCTATAGTAGCTACAGTGTCAAGGGCCTGAGAAGCGGAGGAAATGTTCCTCTTTTATATATAGTATCTATAGTAAGATAGTATAATTGAGGTCTCTGTTTAAGTTGATGTAATCAATGAACTCGATTTGTATTTAGTACTCCTACATAGTTTTTAAGTTGGTGCCCTGGCCGTGTTCACGTGTTGGTGGCGGCCTTCTCCTCCGGCCGCCATCTGGTTGTGGCGGATCTCATATTTTCATGATCCCACAACTGCTAAAATGGGAAAATTATCAATGAGAGCATTGGATCGATGAAGGTGAATAGTACTAGTATTAAAAAAGAACGGAGAGGATTAGGTTGTGAAAGGACAGAGCAGTGAGCATTTTCAATCGTATATATAATGCCGGAAAAATTGTTAGGAGAAATCTCTATCAAATGGCATGCAACATCCATCACAATTCACAGACAATTATCTAGACCATACCCAATTTATTTATTTATAGATTCACACCAGTAAGCTTGATGCCAGGGCTTCTCCTTCGCTTCTCAGAAAAGGCAACCCAATGAGCGTATCACAATGGGGAACACGGCATAATATTACATAAATTATACACTGACCGCAATTTTTCTTTGCTTAATGGCAAAGCCGGATAAGAAACCAACGAGCTACAAGGGAAACTTTTGTTTTCTTTGTCGAAAAATTAAATGTGGCATCGATTGCCGAGGAGCGTCTCTGAGTTCAACTAGCTACTGTCTCACTCGAGTGCACGGCCCGGATGAAAATCAAAGAAGCGGAACGGAGAGTTAAAATCAAAGAAGCGGAACGGAGAGTTAAAATCAATTGATATGCATGCACTCGATCCATAGCGGTACTAATCGATTACCAAGTGCACATTCAGACAACAGATGGTAAGCTGAACGACAGAGGGAACAGAGGGAGGACGGCGGCGCATACAGAGCACCGCATCGATCATAGACAGGCGAGTACATGCACATACTAAATGGACGTACCCCGAAAACCCCTACTCCGACTCGTCGCTGTCGGTGACGATCTCCAGGTCCAGGCGCGGCGCTGAGCATTCTCCGTGCTCCCAGTGTGAGCGCCCCTGGACGAACACCAAGTCAATTGACGGACTGGGCGCCGCCGCCGGGGCGAGGTAGTTGCCGGGGATCGGTGGAGGGCCGGCGACGGCGCCCGCTTGGCCGTGCTCGGTGCTGCCGAGTCGCCCAACCTCCGGCGGCGCGCTCCGGCTCCGCCGTGCCGGGGAGGCACGGTCGCGCCCACGGCGCCAGCGGCCGAGTTCGCCGAGCTCGACGTCCC
This sequence comes from Poa pratensis, assembly GCA_947311845.1. Taxonomy (NCBI): domain Eukaryota; kingdom Viridiplantae; phylum Streptophyta; class Magnoliopsida; order Poales; family Poaceae; genus Poa; species Poa pratensis. Next base: position 42,942,183 of record CAMZMU010000035.1, read on the forward strand.
CGGCGGCGGCGCTTGCAGCACGGCGGCGGCGCTGCGCACGGCGGCGGCGGCGGCGGCGCATGCAGATGCAGACGAACACGCAGCCGACCACCGTGCCTGGCACGGCGACACTGCCGGCGATGATACCCGCGAGAGCGCCCGTGGTAAGTCCGGCCATGGTCGAGGAAGAGGAACTCGGGGGAAGGGGAGAAGATTATGCTCTCGACTCGGGGAGGGTTTTTGCTGGACTAGGAGTGGAGAAGGTGGGGAAGAAGATGCAAAGCTTCTCTGATATCGGGGGCGGGTGTGCTGCTGCCTGCTAGTGGCTCCCCTCCCATCCATTGCCATTTTGGTACAAAGGCCTCACAAGCTAAGCCCTGCCGTTCAAACCATTCCCTATTAGTGTCCCGAGGGACTGGCATGGCCAGCAGCCCACCATGCACAAACCCGAGACAGCTTCAGATAGCAGGTATTCGTGTCGCGAGGGAGATGACAACTTTCGGTGTATTCTACGCATAAATGATATTTCTGATTAATTATCTTGCTTATCTTCTGCTGGTACCGTTGGATTATCTTGTAAGGCAGAAGATATTCTTTCAGGACTTGGCGAACTTGCGCATGTATGTAGCTTAAATTTCTGATGAAAATTCTGCTTCTAAGATCAACTGTCATCTACATTCATGCATAACTAGTCTTCTGCTCGTGTTCTAGAAGAAGCAAACGTTTTCAAATAAAACTTGCGCTACTTGTAGCTTGATACGTAAATTTAGAGGTGTTATTTTATTCTTAAAAAGTCTGATGGCTTCATTCATAGTTTTTTGAATCAGGCAAAGATAGCGGGCAAGCGGGAGCCTTGGACTACTTAATTTTGGTTTGTGCTTCTATTGGACAGGCTTTGTTTGGCTGTCAGGGGACGAAAAAACAGGGAACTATATCCCCACAGCGAATTTTAGGGTGCACATGGGATTCCCTTCCTCCGATGGGGGAGATCCACCACTTCCCCTTTCGTTTGGCAACAGAGGGAGGAAGAAATGACACAGAGAATAGTGAGAATTGTGACGGAAAACCTTCGCAGCATTCGAACCACTGTTTCATTGCGAATCAAGTGGTGCCCGCAACTGTTTTTCTGTGCTAAATTAAGATCACCATTTCAATTAATATTTGCTGCATCATTGCTAAAAAAAGTTTCTGAATTTTAACTGCACCACAAGAACTAAAACTAATTCATATTTAGCTAGCAGAAACACAATGTGTTGCTGGGAACTACATCTCGATACAAATTCTGAATTCTCAAGTTGTTGTGTTCGAGACGCGACACTGCTGAAGAGGTGAGCTAAGACGGTGGTAAGGAGTCGTGCTCTGGTTTTCTCTACTCCGCACCGCCATCAGGTACTGCAACTCGAAGCTTGCTGTATTACAACAAGGAGGAATTTAGCAACTGTTTCACAATACAATAGTTCCAGTAAGATGATTTTTAGGCTACAACAACCACGTTGAAGTCATAAAGACAAAGATCAATACAACAATAGAAGTAGTTTCAGGCAGGTTCTATGCTTGGTGCAGTTGCTCTACAGCTCAAGATACTAATTACATGGAGACGATATTTACAAACCCAATAATTGTTTAGTAAACTGTTTCACAATATAACAATTTCAGTAAAGTGTTTTTCAAACTACCAACAGTTTCAGCACTTGCAAGCACAACCACAAAACAGCATCTACCAACATCTATACATTGTGCATAAAAAGCAAAGACTACCGTTATATTTGCAAAGGAGATCAGTAGTATATTAATTGGTATATTAGGTACATGGAGAAGCTCACTAATCCCTCGTATCTTTACAGAATTAACAAGACAGATCATGTGATAAATAATTTCAGTTGGGTTGCAAAACGTATCTCTTAGCTTCAGATCTTCCTCTCCACGCAGGAACTCAACAGATCAAGTCACAATGCTAAAGCTCCTAGCACAGATGTAATAGAGAACAAACAAATGAAGAACTGTTTGCATAAATACTTTGCCTCCATAACAGCTACACCTGATCCATGGGAATGAAAGAATGTCATTACTAAACTGGTACGAACTTCTGCCAATCAATTTCTTACAACATTTTCATCCGCCTACATTAAGAACCTGCAGAAAAGTTACAGAAAATATAGTCACTCTTAGATATCATAATATCAAGCATAAACATGATTCTGTCCGTGTCTTCATGCCCCCTAAGAAACAGAAGCAACCATGCAAAGCAAACTTTGGATATATACTACAGTATCTTGAGGTGAGGGCAGTGGCGAAGGCATATATGTGGACAGTAGGAGAACAAGAACACGGAGATGCAGGCAGGGGAAGAACAAGAACCATTAGGAGTTGTCCTAAAGATGATATGTAGCACACCATATACTATATAGATGCAAGCTTCCATGAAACTCCACTGTCCGGGGTAATCCAAAAGATGCTACAGGGTTAACTACTTCTCATGTAAACATAAGTATGATGTATTTCCAGCACAGCACTGTGAGCGGAAAAAAAAAATCTAGTCAACAGATACTACAAGGACCCTAAGAATAACTCGCCATTCAAAGAACCTCTTGGGACAACCACTGCGACCTGTTACAGCTAAAACGAAAGCATAAACTCATTGCGTGTTCTACCTGCACAGATACGTATACCGCAAATTGGGAAACAGTCCGTGTTGAAATATTCAGCAAGTACTCCTGTCAAGAAAAAGTACTCCTGCTACTCCAATGATGTTCAGCAGGCAAACAATATTTGTAAGCATGTTAAGTTGATGAGTACTTGAAACAGCATAGGTATCTAGGCAAACTACTAAGGCAAGCTACACCTGAATCATGCATATGAACTAGAAATTTAGGATCTTTTGGCACAAATATAGTTTTCCTATGTCGTTGCACGCAACCTATCTATTCTCAGAATATTCTTGATACCTCTCATTCATAGCTATACGCGTATGTAAAAGGTGGTAGGTGATACGTAATACGGAGAACTGCCAAATGACACAATCTCAAAGAAAGGCTCTCAGGAAGATGTGCAAGAGAAGATGAAGCCTTTCCGATGATTGTGCAAGCACCCTTCTTCGCCAACGGTGCTCCAGTCAATTCGTGAGTTGGTACAAGCTAATGGTTAGTTGCTGCGAGTGATCTCCGGTTGATGTTGCTTGGTTTTGCCGATTACAAGGTGTTTCCGTTGGACTTGGGTCTCGGGACTCTTGTTTCCGGATCCGATGATGTGCCTTAGTTTCTTTCGAGTGTTTGAGTGGTTCGCCGGTTTCCATAATTAACCAGTCAATGTATGGGTTTGGTTCCGGTTTCCCTTTCTGGACCAATTATTTCTTCTAATAATGCAATGACAGAGCTCCTACCGGTTGCGGTCAAAAAAATATGTAATACATAATTGTATCATTATTAAAACATGCGCAAAGACAGAAGGTGGCACTGATCAATTAATTGGCTCACAAGATAAAAACAACTTTTATATGTAAATTTCATTTTAAAACATATATTCTTACAAAATCTCAAATTATAGAACAGAGTTGTAGGGTCCACTGCGGCTTGATGCCATGAAGCATCATCTATGCCAAGTATACCTAGAGGGCACATCATGGATGCGAAATCAGATTTGGCCAATGAGTTGATGCTATCTGCGATTACTTGGAATAATTCGAACCATATACACTTCGTAGTAGTATACCTGGCTGCTGACGCGGCGCCCCTTGACGTTGACCCCTACGAAGAAGGTTCATGTTTTCCCACCTGATAGAAAGAGGCGCGTCCGGACATCGTGACCCGGGCAGACGAACGCCTCCGGCTCTAATTGATTTGCTCGATGTGGTGCAGATTTCGTTTGAGACAAACAAGTTTTCTTCGACTGCCCGCGACTAGCTACGCCCGTGATATTTGGCGCAAGCTCGGGTTGACGCCCTCCACCGACACCCCCCCCCCCCCCTCTCCACACTATGGGACTCGCCGCTGCCTTCAGGCCCTTCATCGCGCTCATAATTTTGTGGAAAATCTGGGACGCTAGGAACGCCCAGGCTTTTAGAGGCATCAATCAACATGTATCTGTAACTGTAAGCAACATCGTAAGCGATCTCACTCACTGGACTAACTGGTGCAAGGCACAGGTTCACAAGGAGCACGCCGGTCTGTGGCTTGACTTCCTCTCCTCACGCCTTGCGTGATTCTGTACGAGTTCTATAATGTGGCAATAATATTCAGGTGGGGAGCCTTTCCCTCCGGTGACCATTTAAAAAAAAAGTTTTCTTCGAATAACAACAGCCGGCATTTCCTTTGTCAGCGGACATGACAGCTTCAGCTTGCCAGTTGACGCCGTTGCTAGATTAGCTATCTTGCCAATTGACGCCTTCTCTTTCTCTCGTGCATGTTCGTTGCCGTCTTGTAAGCTTCTTGTGTTCAACTGCATGTGTTCGACGAAATGCGTGAACCAAGTGTAAGCTTGAGATGCGACACGTGGACTAGAATTCAAGCTTGCCTTCTTCAAAGCTTCACTTTATAATTCAATTGAATGGGAGCAATGTTTACCAAAAGAAAACATGGTCGGAGTGGATTAGATACAACTAGCATAGTAGCATGCCACTAGTTTTCTGTAAAAATAATAATAAAAGAAAATGAACAAAAAAAAGTCATAGGAGGGCAGTCAGCCCCTCTTCACATTCATAATCGTTCAAAACAAATGTTAAACCGTTCGATAAGATAAATGTTCATTTTTGAAAAGTCGTTTAAATAACATAAATGTTTATGTTTATATTCAAAAGGCATTCCAATAATATAAATGTTCATGTCTAAAAAAAGGTTCAAATACGAAAAAACATTCAAATAGAACAAATGCTATTTTTTCGAAAGACTTTCGAATAACATAAATGTTCACATTTGAAAATCGTTCAAATAACGTGAATGTACAAATGAAATAAATGTTCATAATTACAAAATCGTTCTCTACACAGCGCCGCCGCCAGGCCTCGCTCCTCGTTCCTGCCTCGCGCCGCCCTCCTCCTCCTCTCTGTGCTCGACCAGTTGCGCCTCCACGACCTCGTCCCCCTCCATGAAGCGCCTCTGACGACCGCGACCGGAGCTCGACGGCAAGCTCCACTTCGGCCCCTTCACCGGCCGCCGCTTCTCCGGGCTCTGCACCTGAGGTAGGTACCGCCCGAATCCCCACCTCCAGAAGAAATCTAGGGTTGTAAATTTGCTGCCGTTCGAGCAGATGGATATGTGGTCGTCGAGACTCCGGTTCCGCCGGAGTAGTTTTTTGCATTGGATCTGTAGCGGATGAAGTGCTCCTGATTTGGGGTCTAGTTAGTTTGGCGTGTCAAACGAGACGTTGGGTCGCCTTAACAACCAATCTCGTGTGGGCAGTCCAGCTCCAGTATATCCATGTTACATCTATGCATTCGAAGCTAGTATGTTTTCTTCATATTTCTTCTTACTGGTATGATATTCAATATAGTTGCCACTGAATGAGTATAACTGTATAAGTATAGCACGGGCATTCAGATTCAGGGATCTTATACACATTCATCACGTGTTTCTCTAGCTTTTCTTGATAGTAATAACCAATACACCAGATTCTTGTGGTAATGAAGCCTACCAATAGCTTTCCTTCTTCACTCTTTGTGATGCATAATTGTTATCGCTTCATATCACCTTAGTGTTTTCTCTTTTCTTGTGGTAAGTGTGCTTATTATATTTAATTTCTTTTGCATTGCAAAGAGTAATGCTGTAATGAAGCCTCGTATGCCAAAGAAAGTTAGCCATGAAGAGGAATTGGAAACGAACAACTTCTGAACATTAATGGAATAAGTGAAGTGAAAAATTAAGTAAGTTAATAATACTTGCAGCGGTTTGATTATGATAAAAGCCTTGAATAGCTAGTGATGTTACTCTATGGTCTCTGTTACTAGCTCTTTGGAGTCTTATGTAAGTGACAGTGGTCTCTGTAAATTCTAGCAAGTAAAGAACATATATCCATGGTCTCTGTAACACAGTTTCATGCATTGTTTGATAATGTTGTTTTGTTCTGTAAGTTGTTCTGAGTTTATTGTATTGTTACCTGTGATTAGATCACTGCTAGTATGTTCACAACATTGTACATTGTATGGATAGTTTGATACTCTGATCTTCAAGCTTTATTTAAAATTGGTTGTTCGTGCGCTCAATACCTGTGCATGATGGTAATTTATATTCCCCTTTCTGAATGCCATGGACTGATACTTCGGCTGGCTCAGCGCAGGAACTCACAGCTGAGTCAACGATGAATGCCAGATCTTCCAAGTACTCCCATCCGCTGCACCGATCTGAAGTCAGGTATGCATGCTATATTGCTATCTCCCTGTCTACTCCGTACTCGAATTCATATTCCAGGGTAGATGTTTTCGACGTGTAGACTGTAGAGTCATGGAGGTATTTACTGCCTGATTTCGTGAGGTTCTGATCTGTGAGCCTGACATGTAGAACGATTCCACATTATAGAAATTCTTGTATATGAATTGCTACTGGTAGGATTGTCAATACATGCTTGTCTGTAATTTATCTTTTCCAGAACACTTTGCTTAGACCTTCATATCTGACTATGTACTGTAGAATCTGTACTTTATGCCAATAGCTGCCTGTAGCATTGCGCTACTAATCTACTATCTGTGATGCTGATCAAAATAATCTTAATCTGTTGCTATATTCTCACCGAATGCACAGTTGATTTCTTTAGACGTACTATTAAACAAAGGCTTAACTTGTAACCTTTTTTTCTTAACAATAAGCATAGAATTCCTGACTCTATACTTGTGAAGTTAGGATGGGCATGTTATATGATTTGCTTACTGCTGCTTCAACAACTGTTACTAATCCACATGTGAGCCATAAAATAGTTTACTTAAGCTATCCACTGGCTTACTATCTTAAAGCGTCTTTCTAGCATTGCTTTCTTTTGATACTATTTTAGAATCACCAGATCCTCTCTGGCTAGGTTTTCCTCGCCGACTTCGCTAGGAGTGCATGGCAATTTTGAATGGACAAGTACCTGCAACGTCCAGCGTCAACGATGATGTCCAGTTTTGCTCTTATGAGAATGTTATATGCAAGGTTTCTTATTAGATCTCAAATTCTTCGGCAATTTTTCAGTGTTATGAGAATGTTATATGCACTGTTTCCCGTGCCTTCATTCGTCAAAAGTCGGTGTACAACAGCTCCAGGAGGAAGAATCCCGAAGAAAACCTGCACCCATCAATGTGCTCTTGCTCACTCAAGCTGGTCATGTTAATATTTTGTTGTATTTTGTAGCAGAATACCTGAATTATACCGTGAATGATTGGATACCTCATTTGTACTGTGCATGATTTGTATTAAATTCAAATATGTAGTTGAACTTCTGAACCTGGGAAGATATGATATGTGCTGAGATGATACTCACTGTGTAAGACGTGCTAAGATAAAGTTGAATTTGGATTTTTGCTTAGATGAATTTGAATTTTAGTTGATTTGTATTTGTATTTGTATTTGAATTTGAACTTTAACAGTACACTGATAGAGGATTTTCGCCCAAATACTATTGTGCCTTAAAAAGGCCCCGGACCAAACTTAGTTGGGCTTTCGAAATTCAAACAATTAGACCGCAAAAACGCTTTGTTCCTAACTTTAAATGGACTGTAAGCTGTGGCCCAAACAAGATTTGGACTGTTGAAAGACCGAGGCCCAGAAAAGGGACAGTAAGTACATTAAATGGGCGAATTTATTGGGCTTGCCCCATAATGAGGCGAAACTGTACCGGGCTGAATTTCATCTATGACCATTCCGTTACAAATTCCGCACGTCAGACTTGGCACGGTGGACTTAGACAGGCCAGATGACGTTTAAATTTCAGTACGGTGGTATCACTTTCATGCTTTTATTGAGTTCTCATATATGTTATTTTGGGTTCTCATCTTGAACTTTAATTTTGGTAATTTTCGTATAGGCAGCTCAAACGTGAAGCGTGCTTGGATGACAAATTTCAGTAGTAGACATATTTTGTTTGCTCTAACATCTAGGTTGTAGAATAATCTCAAGTTCACTAATGACATGCTTAATGACATTCCAAAACTTGAGATGGCCAGATTGTCTCAACTTATATTGATAATTATAGTTTGGATATGAAATCACTTTAGGGCATTAGCTTCACTCGAGAGTGCCAGTCTGCTCTCATTGAACATGGTCCATATAAAATATGCACTCCAACATTCTGGTTATATTTGAATTCATCTACATCTCCTAGAAAATGGCATATTTTGACTGAATTAAAGGATTTACTTCTCTGTCAACATGTTTATTTGAAGCGTCATAATTTTAGTTCCGACATTAAACAATGTAACTAAATCTTATCTTATTGAATTGAGAAGCAATGGATAGATATGTGGAGCCATTGGTTAATGAAATCTTATCTTATGAACTTTTATCTTATGAAATCCTTCACGACCGACCATGCTTTTCATCGACTATTGCAATCACCAATTTGGCTTACAACCAACACAAGTGATATTCCATGGCCTCCTCTTTGTATATTCTCTCTTCCTCTTCATGTGCTTCTCTTCATGACAACCTTCATGACTAAAAACAAAATTTCTCAAAATTATCTCCACAGTGGCTACATCCCACTCAACATACCCTTTTCCGTACACTGAAAACTTTCTCAAGAGCATAATTGTCGAACTTAAAAGATTCATCCTTGCTATCAAACGTCCTGCTGACAAAGCCACGGTACTCATCCATAGACTCATCACTTGCATCGTCCATGCATGCCTTCCTGCATATAACATACAATATGTTTCCTTAAAGAGGATTTTGCTAACAATAGCAACTTGAGGAATGAACTGAACTATGAATCCTATAATTTTACAGAAATTTTGAACCTCATCTATCACCAAATACTTATGATCTCATCTTGTTACACAAGGTCGTGGTGCCAAAACCTTAATCCAAACATGCAACAAAATAATAAAGGTTGGATAGTCTCTTCATTGATGTCATACGATGCAAAACATGAACTACTAATTCGGAGGTGAGTGCATGGCTAGCGGAAACGACCACGACAGCTTGACGTAGATGGTCGTGGAGAGCAGCGTCACGGCCATCAGAGAGAGGTCGTCCTTGCGAGCATAGCCGTCCCTTGATGATGAGATCGTGTGCGGTGGTGCCACCAGCGACCGGGTGACCACGCCATTCGCCGAGCCACCAGCCGCTTAAATCACATGCAATATGTGGCCTGCCCCACTCCCTCCATGCCACTAACAACGCCGACCTCCTTACCGCGTGCCACCACCTCGCCACATGCTTGGTGAGTGGGGGATCGTCGTACTACTGCACCTCGCCGCAACTGAAGCAAGGAGGCGGCGACGGCTGCCCTAGTCGCCTAGTCGCGGCTCAAAGTTGGTCACGATTGACTTTTTTGAAGATGGGCCACAATGACGGGATGGGATGGAATAGGGAGTAGTTACAACATGATTTTTTCTAAGGAACTAGGGAGTACATCAATATTTAATCAATGTCTAATCTATACTACTATTAAAAGAGCAAACTTGTTGGGATACTTTAAATCTATGCCGTTCAAATATCTGATTGACGCTCCAGGTTGCTCCAATGTTTGACAACTCAACAATGTCCAGTTTAGACCGTTTTGTCCTCCCACCAATCACATAATACAACTAAATTGTCACCATACCGGTTGTTTCCAATGTTTGAGTCGATCGATCGGGAGGAAAACGCTCGTTTGTGCTGATTTGGCCTTCGTCTTGACTCTCGAAACAAAGTCCAGCACGGTCACGCAGAGATTGCGTAAGAAAAAACCAGTCGTATTCGATTTGGAGTCGTATCGTCATGGCCGAGTCGAACGTCCTTCGTTCCCTTTTTACCTGGCCTCCATGGATTGATGCTGAACAGATTAGAAGCCTTAGGGGCCACGTGCTGGTTTGGGCCTTCAAGTTTGCATGACAAATGCATCAACTACTGAACTACACACCCGACTATATTAAAGCGCGTGAGTTTCTCGGAACCACAGCTATTCGGATGTCGCTATCATCCTTTTCAGCCTGCCCCACCACTTCAGAGAATGCGTGGCCTTTTTTCGTCCAACCACGTCACCGGGCTTGACATGGGCTTTTCTAGACCCTGAAAAGCCTCACTATAACCCTGAAAAACTCGTTCTGTCAACCCTGCGTAGCCCGTTTTACAACCTCCTTTAGCACTGCCAGCTCATGGGAGTAACCGGGACCATCCGGTTGCTGGGATATGTGACCGGGACTTCCATCAGCCATCAGCCGGTGCAGCCAGTTTCTTCCCCTGCCTGCTAATAAAAAATTATCAACTTGCACTTACGTATACTAAATGGCATGGTTGCTAACTTAATGAAATTTTGACATAATTAAACAGGCTTTTTCCTCTGATTTGAAATATCTAATAGTAAATCCACTGCTCTCACCAAACACACCCATTAATAAAGATTTCAAATATTCAATTGGAGAAGAAAAAAGACAATAGATTCAATTGCCTAGAAGAAAAGAGAATAGACCCAATTCAATAGAGACTGAATCAAACCAAATTTTAACATAATGAAACATGGTTTTTCCTTTGGTTTGAAATATCCAATAGTAAATCCATTGCTCTCACCAAACACACCTATTAATAAAGATTCAAATATTCAATTGCAGAAGAAAAAAAGGAAGACAATAGATTCAGTTGCCTAGAAGAAAAGAGAATAGACCCAGTCCATTGCAGACTCAATCAAACCACACTGATCAAAATGACACTAATCCAGATCTAAGATGGGAAATATAAAAAGATCCAGCCTTTTGAGTATCTCAAGAATGCTCTCGAGCAAATTCAAGTAGTGTTAGTTTGCCCAAAATAAGCTGAAGTGCATGGAGGTTAAAAACAAAGCAAAAGGAGACGAATCAGATGAATAAATTGTGAAAAGTTGAAACTTTTAAATTCACTAGCATTTCGAGTTGCAGCACAAACGCTATGTTCAAACTCAAATAAATTTCTTATATTGCAAGGAAAAGGGAACGAAATGACAAGTACATAACCATGTTTCTTTTATTGGCTTGCGGGGAAAACTTTAAAATTTATCCGTAACCTTACCGCCAAGATCTATTCTATGAAGGTACGTTGCACCCCATAATGCGATGATTCAGAATACATACAAACACCGTTGCGGAAGATCTTGTGTTTGTCGAAGTAGATGTTGGTGTAGCCTGATGAAGAATGTCATGTCCACGCCGGGAGGTGAGATTGTTGTCGTACGTCGTCGTTGATGTAGACCTTGATGAAGTTGTTCCGTTGTCCAAGGAACTCGCTTGCACGAATCCCGCTCTAGCGGTATCCACACATACACCATGTCAACCCACCCCGTGCGTTCACCGCCTAGCTACTAGCACGTGGTGAAGAGAGTCAGCCTTGCGACGTAGTTTAGGTGGTAGATCTAATCAACTAGATTAGATCTATATGAGAAGATTAGAGACGTCTAATTCTCAACACATGAGATCTACAAGAGAGAGAGAACTTGCACGGAGGCAAACTTGTGTGTCAAACCCTAAGGGCTTGGGGTTGCTTATAAAGGAGGCCAAGGGGTGGAGGGGCTTGGGGAAGGGGCCAAGCCCTTCCCCTTTGGGCCGGCCGGCCAAGGAAGGGAGGGAGGAGTCCCTCCCCTTCCCCAACTCGGATTGGGGGGAGGAGTAGGATTCCTCCCTCCAAACCTGCCTTTCCCAAAAAGGAAGGGGGGAGGAAACCTCCCCTTCCTCCAACTCGCACCAATGAAGGAAGGGGGGGGGAGGAAACCTTCCTCACCCCAACTCGGATTGGGAGGGGAGGTCCCTCCCCACCCGCCTCCTTCCATGTGGGGCCCGCCCCTGGCCACCGACCCCTGTGGGGCCGGCCCTAGGCCACCGCCCTGCCGCCGGGGAGGGGGAGTCCCCTCCCAACTCGGACTCGGCCCCTCCCCCACATGCCATGTGGGTGCGGCTGCCTTGTGGGCGCCATGGGCCCACTTGGCAGCCCCCTTTTATTGGGCTCCAAATAAAATCCTTTATTTATATTTTCCAATATAATTAAGTAAATAAATAATTAATTGTTTTGTCTAATTAATTCCTAAATGAATATTTCCTTTTACAGAAAATTCCCGAAATTAATTACTTATCATATAACTCATATTTATATGAACCGGGACACCTAGTTTCCGCCGACAAAACCATCGGAACAATATTTCCCTTTTTTATAAGCACTCGGATTAAATCCGCTGATGATAGAAAACATTCTATCATGCCAGAACATTAGATGTCCGCATTCTCTCTAACTTAAAATTCACCGGAACAAGTCCCAGTGACATCGGAGCTGTCGGAGAATGACTCCCACGAAACAGGGGCAGTCACACTCGCGAAGAGAGTTCGTGTAAGGGGCTGAACACGACGTCAATCAACCCTCATCCGGCGAGGCGACACTGCTCGTCGTGCCTGAGGAGGGACATCATAGCAGGGAGAGACACGACGCGTACCCAGGTTCACGGCCCTCTTGTGGAGGTAAGACCGCTACGTCCTGCCTGTCTGTATTGCTGCTTGTAGAGGTTACAGTACAGCGTGCTTGCCGAGGGCACAGTTATGGCAATGGCGCGTACAAGGGGAGGGAAGCCACTGTCTTCTTCTCCCTTGCGCGCAAGTAGCTAGACTAGGAGTAATGTGTCCGATCCCCTGGCTACGGTGGTGCACCAGCTCCTTTTATAGGCGCCCCGGGCCTCCTCCCTGTCCTTCTACAGCGGAGGGGCTACCACATGGCGACAATGGTTGGGAGCACGGTGCACAGCTGCTTGGGCGTCCATGAGCGCGGTCCATGGGCACAAAAGCTGAGGCCGCAGCAGAGAGGCTGCCGTCCATCCAGGACGGCCAGCTGCTGCCGCAGAGGAGCGGGGGGAGTCCCCACGGTGACGTCGCGTTTGGTGGTCTGTGCCGTCGCCCCCGCTTTGTTGACTCCTTTATCACCAAAGTGGGACTGTAGCTCCGTCGTCACCCTGCGCAGAGACGCGGTCACTCTGCGGCCGCTGCGGAAGCCATGTGCGCTCCGCAGAGCTTGCTTTACGGTGAAGGAACCCTCGCGTGGGCGGGAACACCCTGTGGAGGATTCTGCGTTGACTTCCCTTCAGGGAAAGCTTCCTTGGAGAGGGGGCAGCGGAGTAGAGGCTCCACAGGCCTTAGCTGCCTCCTCAGGCCTCCGCGAGGCGATTCTGCCCCGCGGGCTCCCCAGGCTTGCAGGCCTGGTCCTTAGCGAAATTCATCCGCCGAGTGTTGAGGGTTATAGAGGCCTGGCCTAGTACACCCTGGTTCTTACTGGGCTGACAGTAGCCCCCGGGCCCATGACGGGCTCGACGCGGTCCAGGGGGCGCAGGCGAAGCGGCATGGGCCCAAAGTGTCCGGCCGGCCCGAGACACGTGGCGAGCGGTTGCTGCGTCTCGGCTTCTCCGGAGGAGGTGGGCGTCGTGGCGGGACCCACCACGCCTCGAAAACCGTCCTGAGGTGATATAAAGCCTGCCGCGGCTGTGCGGGCAGCAGTTACGCTGCATTTACGCCCTTTCCTTCTTGCATACACCCCCGGCGCTCCACTGCTCCGGCGATTTCCGTTCTTCTCCGAACTTTTCCGCCGCCCTTCCTTCGCGAGCCATGGACCCCAAGAAAGGCAAGGCGGCGATGGTGGAGGCCTGCGCCGGGGCGCAGCAGGGGGAGGAGCTTGCGCTGGCTCTCATCAGCACACGCGTCTCCACAGCGGAAGCGCTGGATAGGCTGAAGGTCCTCGTCGCCGGGAGGAATAATGAGCATGGCGCCAGCGGTGTCAAGGCGGTGCGCTTCGGCAAGCTGGCGGCGGGGTGGTATCCCGTTTTCGTCCACACGCTGTTCGCCGGCTTGGTGCCACCGTTCTCCCCTTCCTTGCGGAGGTGCTGTCTTTCTATCAGATCCAGCTCCTGCACCTCCACCCGAACTCCATCCTGATTCTCGCCATCTTCGCCTACCTCTGCGAGGCGTATCTGGGAGTGATGCCTTCCGTGGCCTTCTTCCGGAGCTTCTACGCGCTCCGCAACACGGCGCCCGACGAGCGGTCTGGGTGCATGTCCTTCCGCATCGCAGACGGGATGGGCGCCGTCTACATCCCCATGTCGTGGGATGGCGACAAGGCCGTCACGAGGGTGACGAAGAAGGTGGAGGACTTCCGCCAGAAGTGGGTTCTCGTCGACGCCAAGGAGCGGAACGTCTTCTTCGATGAGCCTGAGGTGCCGCCGCTGAAGAACTCAAATTGGTCCAGCGAGAAGTTCTAGCACCAGAAGATTGCTCACTTGGTCTCGCGCATGAAGCTCGTCCGCGAGGCCGGCCTCACGGGGCAGATGGTCGCTGAGGACTTCGTGAGGCGGCGCAAGCACGACAAGGAGGTGGAGCGGCACCGGGAGCTTGTGGAGAAGACCAACCAGAAGCTTGCCGAGAGGAAAAAGGAGGCGGAGGCCCTCGCCAAGCAAAAGGAGTACCGCACTGCTGTCTCACAGGCCGTCTCCCAGGAGTACGCTGGGAAGTTCAAGAAGCAGGAGGACGGCTTCCAGAGGAAACGCAGGGAGCTCGGCAAGCGCATCCGCCAGCTGGAGGAGTGGAACGCCAACTTGAAATCCTCGCTGAGGCACGCCAAGGACGCTCATCTCCGCGCGGAACAGGCCCTCGAGCGCTCTGAGCAGGACCTCACAGCCCTGATGGCAGACATGCAGGAGTTGAATGCGCAGGTGGCCCCTGTTGTGGAGAGAGTCGAGGAGGCCGAGCAGAGCGCGGTGGCGGCACGGGTCTTGACGCAGCAGCGGGAGCGTATGTTCCGGTCTCTGGTGACGCGCGGAAACGCTCTTGCTGCGAAGCTGGGGGTGGATGCTCCTGCCGTCCCTGTCCACGGGAACGCCGACGTCGCCACGTATTTGGCCTACTTCGACCAGCTCTTCTCCGTCCTTGAGGGCCCTGTGGCGGAACTCGACAATGTTGTCGACGAGGAGTGCCGCAAGCTCCTGCAGGTGGCGGTCGAGCGCGTCTTCGTCAACCTCAAGCGCCTATATCCATGCTTTGCCTTCGAGTCCGTGACCGAGCCCATGGAGGATGCTCAGATCGAGACGCGCCTCTCCAACTCGCTGCGGGAAGAGATCAACGACTTTGTCAACCGCTTCAAGAGGGTCGCTGAAGAGCCTGCCTCTAGCGAGGAGGAAGACGTCGAGGAGGAAAGCGCGGAGGAAGATGACGCTGAGGAGGATGAGGCCGCCAAGACTTCTGCTTAAGCTGCTCCTGCCACAAGACGCGCCTGAGGCGCAAGTTATCTTTGTTTAAAGACTTTGTTTTATTTGTGATGGTCTGTAAAACATCTTGTTGTGCTGCAATGTGCGTGCCCCTCGACGGGCATTTTATCCCTATTCCATGCCTTTTTCGCTTTACGTCGTCAGGACCCGTCTCTTAGCGCTATGACTCCGCCACTACGGTATGCCAGAGCAATGACTCAGCAAGGCCGGGGGGTGTTTAAGGCTTAGAGAGGTAAGAGCTCTCGAGTCGCGATGCTCGAGGGCTCCCCTTTGACGCTCAAGCAGTCCATGAAATGCGAAGGAGAAAATACCCGCCCGAGGGACGGAAGTTGCTCGTGAGAGGAAAAACACAACGCCTGAGGTGTAAGCGCAGGACTTAGCTTAGCGAGGTTCTGGCCTCGTGGAGGGTGTTGATTTCCTTGAAGGTGTGCTTCCCTCTTTGGGTCTGGAGCGTGACTCCACGAGCCTTGGGGGGACTCTTGTTCCCTGTGTAGGTTAGAGGCGGAACCAAAGCAAAACATGGTAGAGAAACTCATGCGCGCTTATAGGTTTCCTCATGGGTGCCTCGCGAGGAGAGTAAGTACCAAAGGTCCTTAGGTGAGGTGGCAGGTTTGGGAGCAAGCCCCTGGGCCAGAGCTCTTTGGTGAGGTAACAGGCGTGAGAGCGTGCTCACGTGTTAGAGCTCGGATCCTTTTGGATTTTGCGGTGCTGCTGGGATGCTCCCGAGGCACAGTCACCGTACTCAGCCCCCGCTCGCGAGGTGCGCAAGGGGAAAGATATGAGCGCGAATGAAAACACGGAGTAATGAAAACTGAAACTCACCCCCAAAATATTACATGGCGGCGCCGCAGCGCAATGTTTCACTAGGAAACGAATTGGTTCGTTACACTTGGACTTGCCAAGATAAAGTTTCCATGTCGAGGCATGGGGACCACATTCAGTGGCTGAGACTCTTCACGGCCTGCGGCGGCACGTTACAGGAAGAGCTCAGAGGGACTGGCCCTCAGAGAGAGAAGCTTTTGTGAAGCTTGGAGGTGAAGCTGTGCGCTTTCCTCTAGAGACAAAAAATGCCTGGTGTGATAGAGATCACGGGTAGAACTTGCGTAGATGCGCGATGTTCCAAGGGTTCTTGACCGGGATGTCGTCCTCCGTCTCGAGGCGTACCGCGCCAGGTCTGGCGACATGCGCGACCCTGTAGGGGCCTTCCCACATGGGCGAGAGCTTGTGGAGACCTTCCCTGGAGAGAACCCTCCTGAGGACAAGGTCGCCTGTCTCGAGAGTGCGTGGACGTATGTGGCGGCTATGGTAGCGTCGCAGGTCTTGCTAGTACTTTGCCGCTCTGAGGGCGGCTCGGCGGCGCAACCCGTCGAGGAACAGCATGTCGTCGTTGTGGAGGTCTTCTTGATTGTCCTCATTGAAGGCAAGGACCCTTGCGGACCCGTGCTTGATCTCTGTGGGGAGGACTGCCTCGGCTCCATACACCAGGGCGAATGGCGTCTCACTAGTGGGCTTTGTAGGGTTCGTGCGGATGGACCAGAGCACGGAGGGGAGCTCATCGATCCAGCCCTTGTCATAGCCCTTGAGGCGGTTGAAACTTCTCGTCTTGAGGCCCTTGAGGACCTCAGCATTTGTTCACTCGGCTTGACCATTGCTCTGTGGGTGAGCTACCGAGGCGAAGCAGAGCTTGGTGCCGAGGCTCTCGCAGTAAGCCCTGAAGATGCCGCTGGTGAACTGTGAGCCATTGTCGGTGATGATGCGGTTTGGCACACCAAAGCGGCAGACCAGGCCTCTAATGAACTTCACGGCTGTCCTGGCTGGGATGGTGCGCACTGCTTCAACCTCTGCCCATTTGGTGAACTTGTCAACAGCCACGAAGAGGAAGCGGTAGCCCCCTTGCGATCTCGGGAAGGGTCCCAAGATGTCCAGCCCCCAGACCGCGAACGGCCATGAGAGCGGGATGGTCTGGAGTCCCAGTGCAGGCTGACGGACTTGCTTGGCGTGGAACTGGCATGCATCGCAAGACTGAACGATGGTGACGGCATCTTGAAGCACTTGAGGCCAGTAGAAGCCGCTCCTGAAGACCTTGCCAGCGAGGGTGCGCGCGCAGGAATGGTGGCCGCACTCTCCACTGTGTATGTCCCTGAGGAGCATGCATCCTTCCTCAGGAGGCACACACTTGAGGGCAATGCCATTTGGGCGCTTGCGGTATAGGTCTTCCTCAAGGATGTAATAGGATTTCGCTTGTCGAGCGACTCGTTCTGCCTCTGCGTCTTCCTCGGGAAGGACTCCTTTTAGCAAGTAGTCCTTGAGCTCGTCAACCCAGCCTGTTTCTTGGTGCACCATGGTCAGCATCAGACGCTCCCCTGAGGACGGGCCACAGTTGGGTGCGCCACCTGTGGGAGGTGGTGGGAGTACTGCGTTTGTGCTTGTAGCTGGTGCTTCTAGCGGCTGCTTTATGGACGTCTTGGAGAGCCTCTCTTCAAAGACACCTGCGGGCTGGGCCTCCCTTCGCGATGCGCACTTGGCGATGTCATCTGCTTCCTGGTTCTCCTTGGGGTATGGGTCCTTGGGGCAGGCTTTATTTACATCAGTGTAATCGATGCAGAGTCGGCCTCCCCCGTTGGGTTTTGGGACAACCACGCCATTAGAGACCCAGGTGGGGTGGGCAACTTCTCGAATAATGTCCGCTGCTTTTAACTTTTCTACTTCTTTGATGATGAAGGCTTGTTTCTCAGGGGCTTGTTTCCGTGCTTTCTGCTTGACGGGGCGTGCGCTTGGACACACAGCTAAGTGGTGCTCGATCACCTCCCTTGGTACGCCGGACATTTCTGACGGAGTCCATGCGAACATGTCAGAATTTGCCCGAAGGAAGGCGACGAGCGCGCTTTCCTATTTGGGAGGCAAGCCAGCGCCTATGGTGACGCTAGTCCCGAGCCCTCAGCCCCCGAGTCGCTGGTGCTCAGCGACACCTTCTTTGTAGCGGCCTGTTCCTGAGAGAACAACTGCTTCTTCTTCTTGGGCCTCGCGAGGGGCTCCAGGTCTTCGTCAGCAGGGAACGCCATGGCAGCGGCTTTGTAGGCGAGCTCGACAGCGCGTGTAGCGTCCTGTACGTGACCATGGATGGTGATGGTGCCCGCTGCCAGGGATCTTGACCATGTTGTAGGCGTGATGCGTGACGGCCATGAACTTCGCGAGGGCGGGGTAGCCGAGGATGGCGTTGTAGGGCAGGCCAATGTGCGCGACGTCGAAGTCGATGAGCTCGGTGCGATAGTTTTGCTGCGTGCCAAAGGTGACTGCAAGCCTCACTTGCCCCAGAGGCGAGATTGAGCCGCTGGTGACCCCTGTGAAGGGCCTGGAGGGCATAAGCCACTCGTAGGGCACTTGAAGCGTCTCAAAGGTCTCGACGGAGATGACGTTCAGGCCTGCACCCCCATCAATGAGCGTTTTGCCGACGGAGATATTGTTGATGGTGGGGGTGCACACCAGCGGGAGGGTGCCTACAGTCTTGGTCGACTTGGGGTGGTCCTTGGCGTCGAAGGCGATGGTGTACTGAGACCACTTGAGGGGACGCGATGTCTCCACCCCAGGCAGCGCTGCGTTGAGCTCACGGGCGAACTGCTTGAACTGATTGTTGGACTTGGGCGCCTGAGCCCCGCCGAGGATGCACGCCATGGCGCCTCTAGGGGCCTGGTAGCCCCCAGGCTCCTCGTCAGGGAGGTTGTTGTTCTTCTCAGCGGCGTTGGCCTGAGTCCCTTGAGGCTTCTGGTAGCCACCTTTGCGTCCGCCCTTGCGGTAGTTACGGCCTCTGCTGCGACCACCGCTGCCTTCTTCCTGCTTGCGCTTCTTGCTCAGCTGCTTGAGGTCGTAGCAGTTTCTGTCGCGTGGCCGCGCCTGTTGTGGTAGATGCAGAAGGGACGGTTGTCCATCTTCTTCTCGCCATCCTCTGGAGAGTCCTCTCGAGCGTGCTTAGTGCCGGGCTCAGCAGCCAGCACAGCAGTAGGCTTGCGCTTGGTCTCGTCACGCTTCTTGTGGGCCTTGGATCCCTCTGGAGGGTCGTCTGCAGAGGCCACCTTGGTGAAGAGGAGACCCTCTTCAGCCTTGGCACACTTGTCTGCGATGTCGAAGAGCTTCACGACAGAGGAGAGGGTATCGTGGATGCCGAGCTTCTCAAGCATCCTGCGGTTGGTGACGCCCTCTCTGAAGGCAGCAATGACGTGCGAGTCAGGGATGTTGGGGATTTTGTTGCGGACTTGGCTGAAGCGCTGGATGTACTTGCGGAGAGTCTCGCCAGACTTCTGGCGTACGGCGCGCAGGTCGTTGTAGGTGAGGGCGCGCTCGTACGTGCCCTTGAAGTTCGCGACGAACTGCTTGCAGAGGTCCTCCCAGGAGTCGATGGAGTCCTCAGGGAGGTTCAGGAGCCACGACAGGGCAGAGTCCCTGAGGGCGTGCGAGAACCAGTTCGCCATGACTTGTCGTCTCCTCCCGCAGCTTGGATGGAGGTGGTGTAAAGCTGCAGGAACTCGATGGGGTTGTTCGTGCCATCGTAGCCCTTGGGGAGGTCTGGCCTGAACTTCTGCGGCCAGACGACGCGGCGCAGGTTGCGGGTGAAGGCCGTGCAGCCTGTGGCGTACGTGGCCACGCCGCCCTGGAGAGCTCTGCGGTTTTGGCGCCCGGCCTGGCCAATTTCCTCGACGATGCGCTTCTGGAGGTCCCGCTGGCGCTCCATCTCCACCCGCGCATCCGGCGGCGTCCGCTGCACGATTTGACAATCATGCGGCGAGGACGCGTGAGAGGCGGCTTTGTTTGCCGCAGCCGGAGGTGGTCCTGGCGGAGGCGGAGGCGGAGGCGGAGGTGCTCCATGCGCGGCGGTGCCTGCACGCCCGGAGTTGTGGTGCACCAGGGAGCGCGAAGCTGCTGGAACCGCGCGCGGCGCAGCCGCGATGTCGACGAGGTGCTGGAGACGGCCAAGCCAGTTGTCGTGCGCCTCGGCGGTGGGGCGGTAGCGGAAGAGCTCTGCTGCCATGAGCAGCGCAGTGTTTGGGCTGGGCGCCGGGCGTCCAAGCGTGGACGCGCTTTGGCGCCGAGATGGATGCGAGGACTCAGCGTCCTCGCTGTGCTCGTGGTCGACGTCTTCGTCGTAGCGGTCGTCCTCATCCTCGGGGTGCTCCACGCGCGGCTCCGCAGTAGTGCGCCCCGAAGCGCGGTTGGTGCGCGGACGGCCGCGCGGCCTGGTGGTGTGGACGACGGGCTCGGTCTCAGCTCTGCCTGACGCGCGCCGGTTGGCGCGAGCAGCGCGAGTGTCCGCCATGGCGCAGAGGTCGATGGAGGTTGAATGCGCGCCTCAGCCCCCTACCTGGCGCGCCAATTGTCGGAGAATGACTCCCACGAAACAGGGGCAGTCACACTCGCGAAGAGAGTTCGTGTAAGGGGCTGAACACGACGTCAATCAACCCTCATCCGGCGCGGCGACGCTGCTCGTCGTGCCTGAGGAGGGACATCATAGCAGAGAGAGACACGGCGCGTACCCAGGTTCACGGCCCTCTTGTGGAGGTAAGACCGCTACGTCCTGCCTGTCTGTATTGCTGCTTGTAGAGGTTACAGTACAGCGTGCTTGCCGAGGGCACAGTTATGGCAATGACGCGTACAAGGGGAGGGAAGCCACTGTCTTCTTCTCCCTTGCGCGCAAGTAGCTAGACTAGGAGTAATGTGTCCGATCCCCTGGCTACGGTGGTGCACCAGCTCCTTTTATAGGCGCCCCGGGCCTCCTCCCTGTCCTTCTACAGCGGAGGGGCTACCACATGGCGACAACGGTCGAGAGCACGGTGCACAGCTGCTTGGGCGTCCATGAGCGCGGTCCATGGGCACAAAAGCTGAGGCCACAGCAGAGAGGCCGCCGTCCATCCAGGACGGCCAGCTGCTGCCGCAGAGGAGCGGGGGGAGTCCCCACGGTGACGTCGCGTTTGGCGCGTAGCGCCGGCCTGCTCCCTTATTACCAAAGAGGAAAGTATGGTGGTCTGTGCCGTCGCCCCCGCTTTGTTGACTCCTTTATCACCAAAGTGTGACTGTAGCTCCGTCGTCACCCTGCGCAGAGGCGCGGTCACTCTGCGGCCGCTGCGGAAGCCATGTGCGCTCCGCAGAGCTTGCTTTACGGTGAAGGAACCCTCGCGTGGGCGGGAACGCCCTGTGGAGGATTCTACGTTGACTTCCCTTCAGGGAAAGCTTCCTTGGAGAGGGGGCAGCGGAGTAGAGGCTCCACAGGCCTTAGCTGCCTCCTCAGGCCTCCGCGAGGCGATTCTGCCCCGCGGGCTCCCCAGGCTTGCAGGCCTGGTCCTTAGCGAAATTCATCCGCCGAGTGTTGAGGGTTATAGAGGCCTGGCCCAGTACACCCTGGTTCTTACTGGGCTGACAGGAGCTACTCCGACACAATCTCATTCCCACTAAAACTACATCTTTACTCTCAATCAAAGATTGACCTACAGCTTAAGTGTGTGACCCGAAAGGTTCAGCAATCACAAAGTATTGTTTGGGAGCTTACCAAACAATAACCAGCAGTGGGTTAGGCATTCGTACTGGCACCCTTGTGTTGTGAATGAACAAAGAACCTGTGCGTTACTCATTACGCTTAATCCCCTTACGTACACGATACCAATGATATCTCGAGATTGAGACAATGTGCTCTAGTGTGATCAAACCCTTTGATCATAACACATATTATTCTCGTACCAATATCATTCTCTTTTCTCATTCCGTATATTGTTGTCCCGTGATAAATCACGCTTGTGTCTGGCCAGACGATTGGGTGACAACAATAATACTTGAGATGGCCTAGAGGATGTATCTCTCCATCGTCTGGAGGAGTAAGTGCCATTCTTGAACGATCTCTGTTCCAATACATTATCTAGTTCAAGCCCAAAAGCCACCTATCATAGTCCCATGTTACTGCAAGACGTTTGATGGAAATCAAAGCTCGAATGTCGAATAAGCGGTCACAAGATATTCTCATAGCATAGGGATCTAGCTAATGATAACTAAATAGATGATCAATCGCTATTTCATCGTGACGATTTGTCTCATAGCAAGATCATACGGTGGGTCGGTTCAGTGCGATTATCATTCCGATAATCCACTCCTATAGTTGAATGACTTATACAAAGTCCATGATCAGGAAAACATGATCATCGAGCAACAAGATAGGCTAGTCTTAGAGACAAGACCAGGAACTCTTTTTCCGTTCATATCTCTACACGTGTATCGGAGGTTTTCCTCTTGCATACGTTGTATTTGCTATACAAGTACCCAATACAGTTGTAGCATAAAGATAAAACATTAATAATAAACATGGAGATAAATAATAAACTTAATTATTATTGTCTCTAGGGCATATCTCCAACAGTCTCCCACTTGCACTAGAAACAATAATGATTCTAGTTAGCATGATGACATGACACCAAATGGAACTAAGGTGCCACTCACGCTTTCGCATGCGGATCTGAAACTGTGTCCACTTTGATCCAACCAAAGTTCATAAACTTTTTATCCCTCACATGCCAAACTTGACTATGTAAGTCGGATATATTAGGAATTGGATATGGGCTTTCCGGTTCCGTAGTAGCATTAATAATACCCGGTTGATATTATCATACCATCTATTGAAACCTCACCTGAGTAATGACTCATCCAATAACTTGCTTATCATGACGTCTCACATCAATGACGCAACTATCCTCGATAGATAAACTATCTTTGTTGTAGAATCCACTCATAAGATACATGTGTTTTGATAAAATCAAAACACTTAGTATTTATCATTTGAAAAACATTTATCAGAATAAATTTGATTTCATAATTCCACCACAAATATGTATACGAGTAACTTCTCTATACACACTATTTGAAGCTTTACAAAATCCACCTTGTTGGTCTTTCTTTTGTAATCTCACCATCAGGTTCTTTTACCAAACCTTTATATGATCAATTACAATCTTAATTAACTGCTCTTATGAGAATATCCTTATTAAGAATTTCTCATTAACGCCGGTGGCAAAACTTTATAAAAGTTTAGCACTTTGGAAACTTTCCGGCTTTATGTACTATATATAGCAATGTCATAAGCAAAATCACATTAAATATGATTTGATCTTATTCCTCTCTATTCGCTCATCCAGGACTACGAAGGTCAAGGTATCTTGCAAATATCACGCTATGAATTCTTGATCAAATTTCTTTGACTCAAGACACAATTCGAAATTACCTTTCAAATTGCACTTTAGTACATTCATACTCATGTTTATTAAATTCTATCTTAGAGACAAAACTTTAATAAGACATTTTCCGACCTTTTATTTAAACTCTTTAAATCACGAGATTTATATATTTATTAATTCGGCCTAGCCATTCAATAAATATAATATCAGCTCCCACTGTCTTTTAAGTCCCTTCGATTTATATAATGAAAAGAATAAATTCTTACTCATTAATACGACTGACTTCAAACATTCATAATATAATTATCTAGATTATTTTCATAATCCAAACTAATTATCCTTAGCAATAATATTGCTACTTTAGTTCAATAACAGCATCAAGCAATTGATATGAAAAGTATTGCAACTTTCACTATCAGTTATTCGTCCTTGATAAAACAATTTTAATCAAGACTAGCTCTATGAATATTAGATATTCATATCTGTCCTTTCTTTATGAAATATTCATGCACATGATTTTACATCATCCAAACAACTCTCAAGATTGGATCTTGGAGTCTCATGAATTTTTCTTGAACTCCTTTTATGACAAATGCCGTCATTAATGAATGTTCATTATTCTGTTTGTAATTGTTTTGCTTATATCATGTTCCTGGACATTTAAATGATTTTAATCACCTAGTGATTTAATCATCAAATTCCTCACATGATTTTTAATACTTAATTCGAATCATGTATGCCTTACATGTATTCCTGGACAAAGTAATGATATGGAAACATTTGCATGTTTTCCTTCTCATTCTAACACTTGCCCAAAGACTCTCAGTCTTAATTTAGTATTATGATTTCCACTCTCTCTTCATGAGAAGACACTTTTCTCCAATTCTAAAGTCAACAAGCATTTAGAATTATGTGTGGAAGTCACTTGCCAAAATAACAATTTTGGACTTTTGCAAAACACCTTTTCAATTCGAACTTAAAACTTTAAATCCTTAATTGAAAAATATGGAACTTACTATCAAAATAACTCTAAGTTATAATTGACACAAATCCCAAGATATCAAACAAAATAATCTATTTACTTTAGTGGGTAATTTGGAATTCTAATTTCACAACACATTAAGCAAGACTTTGTAACATTTCCTTTTAATCTTTATCTTGCAAAAGATTTTATTACCATGATGATTTCGAGTTACCAAAATCCATCACAAGTAATTTGACTAAGAAAAATTTCCTTCGTCAACAATGTTACAATATTTTATTAAGTCCTTTCTTTAACTTTAATCAAATTCCTTTGATTCCTTTATTTTGATTCTCACACTCTCCCACTGAATTATATGAAACATTGAAACTTCAATAATTTCATTAACTCTATGCAACTTCATATTAATTCCTCAATAGAATTGAATTAATGGGTAGATTCCACTCCTTTATGTAAATCTCGAAATTTACTAGTGCCTAGCACTTTGCCAAATTCGAGTCTACTAAATGCCTAGCATTTTGTGGATTTCGATTTTCATCAAATGCCTAGCACTTTATGAATTTCGAATTTCTCCAAGTGTATGACACTTTGTGATTTTAGTTTTATCCATTTAATTTAGAGATAACTTTAAGAGTCTCAAAGAGAACCAACGAAAAGTATAACTCCAAATTAAAGATTAAACTAACTTTATTATTACTCAAAACTTTAAGCAATAACTTGAATCAAAACAATAAAGACTTAACAAACAAATGACATAACACAATAAAGAAGATATAAACTTTGAATTTCCAAACTTGGAATTCCCACACATACTTTATAATTCGAACAATGACTTGTTCCAGAATCTAAAATATTCATTACATAATGATCAAACTGAAAATAACTCTTATTTAAAGTTCTAGTGTAAATCTTCTTCATTGACTTGGATTGAAGACATAGTGGTGATCATCACTTCTGAGTGCTTTCTTTCCCCACTTCCTCCAATTCTTCTTGAATCTCTTGGCTCTTTTCCTTTCCACACTGCAATCATGCAATATGAAAAATTTCAGTATTAAATACCAAAATATATTCGAGTCGAGATTATGTCAATAATCTGTGTATAACTCTTATACCTTTTGTGGATTTTCCACTTGTCTTGCAAGATGGTTGTAGTCATCAAGTGATGCACATAGATATCCATCTCTGCTGATAAGAGCATGTCGAAGACCTCATTGACTGTCTTCTCAACTCCCATCAATTCATAGCACCACAAAGGCATAGTAGTATGATGGTAGTGATCTCAGAAGTGTGTCAACTGCTTGCTTTTCTGGAATTGGTTTCCCAATGTCCTTAAGCTTCCTTAGTATCTTGCAGAACTTTTCTTTGTGCTCCCTCATCGAGCCATCGCTCGATAGTTTGCAATCACTAAGTTCCACATTGAATTTGTATATGCCAGACACATCTGATTTGAGAATCGAGCTTTCAACGCTTCCATAAGACGGAAGGGGCGATAGTACGGATACAAATCGCTAAGCTCAAAACTCATCTTGTCTAGCATAACCAATCCAGCTTGATACTCATCTTCTCCCATAGGAGAATAGTCATCTTCTCCTTCCGGAACAGGTGTATCCAGAATATGCTCTAAATCGCGTCTCCTGAGATTTTCTCTCAGTCCATGAAGCCAATCCGCAAAGATCGTGCTTCCCACAGTCAACTTTCCTAACAAGTCTTCTTCATAAATCTTTTCAACGGGATCCATTTTCTACAACAAAACAAGTTTATTTAGACTTCTAGTTTATTACTAATTTTAATGCACTACTTTAATTCAATCAAACATGAATCTAAGATATGCTCCCACTAAGTCCAATAATCCTCTTGATTGGCACTAAGTGATTCAGGACCCGATTGCCCTACGAAGCAAGCATGGATACATGTCATGTCCGTCGGCCAACCGGTAAGCACTATGCTAATTGCAGCAGCTACAACTCCTGTTCGTCTTTCGACGGATGTGTTCCGAACTCATGATTGTTATGCTTGGACGTCAAGACAACCAACCGACACTGGCTGCTGGAACTGTTCGCGCCCGCCTCCCGAACCCTTGGTACACATTACTCCTGGATACAGGTCGCACGGTAACAAGCATCCGGTTTGACGGTGCCACGGTTGGTAAGAACACGATCTCCTTGATTTTATTTGAGGATTCACCCTAATAAACGACTACTGCGCAATCAAGGTGCAAACAACAAAGGATAAACATCACAGGCAATTAATAATAATTCATGTGCTTTGGTATAGCCTTTGTTATTCCTCGGAAGTCCTTGGCGCTCGTCCTTGAGGATCACCATCTTCATTGTTCCCGGTCATGGAAAATTCCCGAAGGAAAATTACCATATCCGAAACTCGCCAAGTACACGTCGCCGACCAATGCCGGCGCCTCCTCCCGGTCTCCACGATGAACTCTTCTTCGCTTGATTGTCGATGACGAACTCGATCAATTGTTTTGGCTCCCACCATCATGTTAAGACACCGTAACAAAATAGCTATACCAAAACACATGCACACAATCCTGCAAAACCAAGTTAGACGTATCTAACGCTTTGTTTGCAAGTTTTACGTGGCTTTGTAGGCTCTACGGAATTACCGTCACTACCTACGTATTGAAGCACGTTTAGGCTAGTTGCTAGATTAACATTGCGGGGTGATTGAGATCCCAACATTACGAAAACGTTGCAGAACCCCAATCTAAACGATCACATGTGCGCGTGACCCCCGTGAGGCGTCCAACCCTCAGGCCCAATCCATATATACATCAACGTCCACAACTAAGGGTATAGACCCGAAGCTACTGAAGCACATCGTTGGCGCCAACAAGCATACTAGGAGCAGCCGGAAGGTCCGCGGATAGCCAGAAGTTCGTAAAGATCTTGCCAATACTGCCATGGAATATGATGCACAACTTCTTGGGAAGCAACTAAAATAAACTTAATGCAAGAACCATGCAATGCTCACACCAACTGGTGCTCTAGATCAAATCATACCAACGCATAGATCGGCTCTGATACCACTATTGGGTTGGGGGAAAACTTTAAAATTTATCCGTAACCTTACCGCCAAGATCTATTCTATGAAGGTACGTTGCACCCCATAATGCGATGATCCAGAATACTTACAAACACCGTTGCGGAAGATCTTGTGTTTGTCGAAGTAGATGTCGGTGTAGCCTGATGAAGAATCTCACGTCCACGCCGGGAGGTGAGATTGTTGCGTACGTCGTCGTTGATGTAGACCTTGATGAAGTTGTTATGTTGTCCAAGGAACTCGCTTGCACGAATCCCGCTCTAGCGGTATCCACACATACACCGTGTCAACCCACCCCATGCGTTCACCGCCTAGCTACTAGCACGTGGTGAAGAGAGTCAGCCTTGCGGTGTAGTTTAGGTGGTAGATCTAATCAACTAGATTAGATCTATATGAGAAGATTAGAGACGTCTAATTCTCAACACATGAGATCTACAAGAGAGAGAGAACTTGCACGGAGGCAAACTTGTGTGTCAAACCCTAGGGGCTTGGGGTTGCTTATAAAGGAGGCCAAGGGGTGGAGGGCTTGGGGAAGGGGCCAATCCCTTCCCCTTTGGGCCGGCCGGCCAAGGAAGGGACGGAGGAGTTCTCCCCTTCCCCAACTCGGATTGGGGGAGGAGTAGGACTCCTCCCTCCAAACCTGCCTTTCCCAACAAGGAAGGGGGAGGAAACCTCCCCTTCCTCCAACTCGCACCAAGGAAGGAAGGGGGGGGAAGGAAACCTTCCCCACCCCAACTCGGATTGGGAGGGGAGGTCCCTCCCCACCCGCCTCCTGCCATGTGGGGCCCGCCCCTGGCCACCGACCCCTGTGGGGCCCGCCCTAGGCCGCCGCCCTTACCGCCGGGGAGGGGGAGTCCCCCCCTAACTCGGACTCGGCCCCTCCCCAACATGCCATGTGGGTGCGACTGCCTTGTGGGCCCCATGGGTCCACTTGACAGCCCCCTTTTATTGGGCTCCAAATAAAATCCTTTATTTATATTTTCCAATATAATTAATTAAATAAATAATTAATTGTTTTGTCTAATTAATTCCTAAATGAATATTTCCTTTTATAGAAAATTTTCGAAATTAATTACTTATCATATAACTCATATTTATATGAACCGGGACACCTAGTATCTGCCGACAAAACCATCGGAACAATATTTCCCTTTTTTATATAAGCACTCGGATTAAATCCGCTGATAATAGAAAACATTCTATCATCCCGGGACATTAGATGTCCGCATTCTCTCTAACTTATAATTCACCGGAATAAGTCCCAGTGACATCGGAGCTACTCCGACACAATCTCATTCCCACTAAAACTACATCTTTACTCTCAATTAAAGATTGACCTACAGCTTAAGTGTGTGACCCGAAAGGTTCAACAAACACAAAGTATTATTTGGGAGTTACCAAACAATAACCAACAGTGGGTTAGGCATTCGTACTGGCACCCTTGTGTTGTGAATGAACAATAGAACCTGTGCGTTACTCATTACGCTTAATCCCCTTACGTACACGATACCAATGATATCTCGAGATTGAGACAATGTGTTCTAGTGTGATCAAACCCTTTGATCATAAAACATATTATTCTCGTACCAATATCATTCTCTTTTCTCATTCCATATATTTGTTTTCCCGTGATAAATCACGCTTGTGTCTGGCCAGACGATTGGGGTGACAACTATAATACTGAGATGGCCTAGAGGATGTATCTCTCCATCGCCTAGAGGAGTAAGTTCCATTCTTGAACGATCTCTGTTCCAATACATTATCCTAGTTCAACCCAAAAGCCACCTATCATAGTACCATGTTACTGCAAGACGTTTGGTGGAAATCAAAACTCGAGTGTCGAATAAGCGGTGACAAGATATTCTCATAGCATAGGGATCTAGCTAACGATAACTAAATAGATGATCAATCGCTATTTCATCGTTGACGATTTGTCTCATAGCAAGATCATACGGTGGGTCGGTTCAGTGCGATTATCATTCCGATAAACCACTCCTATAGTTGTATGACATACAAAATTCATGATCAGGAAAACATGATCATCGAACAACAAGATAGGCTAGTCTTAGAGACAAGACCAAGAATTCTTTTACCATTCATATCTCTACACGTGTATCGGAGGTTTTCCTCTTGCATACGTTGTATTTGCTATACAAGTACCCAATACAGTTGTAGCATAAAGATATAAACATTAATAATAAACATGGAGATAAATAATAAACTTAATTATTATTGTCTTTAGGGCATATCTCCATCATCTTTTTGTAAAGTTGTTCATGGCAGTGCCCGTTGACAGCGCTCACCTCTGTCACCAATATTTTGTGCAATTCGATGCTAAGACCACCAACCATGCAGATGTGCCGGCTTTTGACCTTGGGCTA
The DNA here is from genome assembly GCA_947311845.1 of Poa pratensis. Lineage (NCBI taxonomy): Eukaryota > Viridiplantae > Streptophyta > Magnoliopsida > Poales > Poaceae > Poa > Poa pratensis. The sequence goes on from CAMZMU010000035.1 coordinate 42,972,146, forward strand.
GACCTAGGTGCTTACCTCAAAGAATCCACGGGCGTCGGCCTTGCGCCAGACCTAGGCACCTACTTCCATGTCTCCACGAGCGAGAGCAGAGCGACCACAAACGCAGCAGATTAAGAAGACACGGGGCAGAGCTATCCCTCCATGGTGCCTCGCATCAGCACACCAACGCACATCAGCACAGCCGCCAGTGGGCAACAATGCCATGTATGTATGAACACGGCTGCCCACATCCTTAGTAGAGGAAGTGGTCCACCTGCGGACCTGCCTGCAATATAGGTCAAAGATATCTAATCAAATGGCTGAAGAAGATCTATTTGTTTCCCTTGCCAACCAATCACTACAAAAAACATGTTGTGTACCACAAATGTCTTGCTTCCCGGTTGCCTGCTTCTTGGAGCTCCACCATCTTCCGGTAAAAAAAAAGAATGAAAACCCTGTGGTTCTCCTGCTTTGTTGCCTTTGCATCACTAAAACAGAGCATTGTCGCATGTTCTTCTGTTCATGGACAAAGAGGCACAAATTAAAGTTAACGCTCATGTTATGCAATAATTGGTTCTTTTGCCCATTGAGTATATACATATTGAAATATATGGAAAAAGGAAGTACAAAGAGAAAAAGAAGAAATGATTATCTAAAATGAAACGAAAGGTGAGGAGGAGGAGGCAATTTGAAACAAAAGAGTGCAAGACACCGGGAAATTGGAAGAAATTGCTACCGTGGCGGACTAAGCTTCACAGACTTGGAAAAACACATGTAATTTTGAAGTGACCACCCCGGTGCTGGATACGCGCGCACTTGATGTTGAACACGTACCAGTTGAAAAAGGAGCCTTTGTTGACGCACTCGGACAGGTCGCTGTCATCGAACTGGTTAGCGCCGGACATGAGGCACGGCTGGAGGCCGACGGCGATCATGTAGAGGCCGAACATGACGAACTCCTGAGCCAACACCATGTTCGACGAGGTGAAGGACGCGCTGGTTTTTTCACGAGCAGGCGCGGGTACGCCGAGAGCGCTGTCATGAGCATGCCCTGCCCAAAACAGAGAGGGTCAACCATGGTCTGAATATTTACTTTCGGCAAAGAGCATGAGACGACCATGGTGTGGTAACTGATGAAAACTGCAGCGTGATGCTTAATGATTGATTGAGGACTTGAGGTGCAGAGTGGTTTGAAGGGGGATCAAGCAACGTACTGTGACGTCGACGGAGCAGGAGACGACCATGGTGCGGTAACTTCCCCAGTAGGAGTTGGCGACGATGGCGCCGGCAAGCGGCATGCCCGCATGAGGAAGCACGTGGCTTGCCAGGACAAGTTCCGTGGAGGCGACATTGCTTTGGCCCAGGACGCCGGTCAGGTACGTGACGAGGTTGTACGAGATGCCATAAAACGTCAGGCAGTAGCAGAACTCGGTACCTGCACATCCACATCCAAGAAGCAGAAAAACTAATTCACCATCAAACCAAGAAGAGCTGAAAACTACGGAGATATTAGTCTTGTTGAGATCCATGTCAACTCTAGGGGAGACAAACACACCATTGCCGGCTGCTCCATGCGTTGGGCTTGCACATGCTCGAATAATGGCGCGTCCTCCATGACCACCCGACGCAAGGACGCCACGCCACCGTCGGCAATCCGCAGCTCATGGCGCCATAGCCGAAGGGCAGCACCAACCATAAGCACCCGCAGCCGAAGGTGTAGCACCTACCATAAGCGAAGACTAGGTACGCGTTAATGGCGCCCCTCGCCACTACTCCAGTAAGGAACCACTGACAATTCGCTCGGAGGATGCAGGTAACGACCCCGTCGGGGGGTTGGCGCGGATGGGGGAGGTGCTAGATGGTTGACATAATTGACTCTGAGCTAGCATGCAGAAGGTCGCATTGTGGGGCTTGGGGCACTGCCTGGATGCAAGTGAAGATTGATACGTCTCAAACGTATCTATAATTTTTGATGTTTCATGCATGTTTTAAATCAATTGCCACATGTTTTATAGGCACTTTATATCATATTATGACATTTATTGGACTAACCTATTAACAAGATGTCATAGTGCAATTTTTTGTTTATTTTGTTTGTGCATTGCAGAAAAGGTCCAAAAATGAAAGTGCTCAGAAAAATCTGGAAAACTTACAGAAATTCTAAAATGCTAAAAGACTGCGTGGGCCAAAAGGACAGCTCCAGAAGAGGCTCAGAAGACCCCAGCTCAACTAGGGCACATACCCGAGGCTGAGGGCTCTACCGGTAGCTATGTGGTTTATCTCTCTCTCCCATGGTGTGATCTTTATGTGATCATGAGCTTTGTAATCTAGTTGAATAAGTAGATGTTACTCTTTATCTATTATGCCACTCTAGAGGTTACTTTAATATGAACTCCGGAGTCACTCTCCACGGTGTGAAGGTGATGGTGTGTGCATCGTGTGTGACTCCTTTATGACGTTGTGGTGTTTGTTTACTCAGACTCTGAGGTGTGCTTTTACAGCCCTACGTAATGAATGGTGTTCGTTATCCAACATGAGAGTGTTTGAGAGTAGCTTTTATTTATTCAATTATGAGGTCATTATTGAGAGTGTCCACTAGTGAAAGTATGATTCCTAGGCCTTGTTTCTAAGCATTGAAACACCGTTTACAACAAGTCCTGCTACATGTTTGCTTGCTGCCATTTTTATTTTAGATTGCAATTACCACTTATAATCATCCATATTACTTGTATTTCACTATCTTTTCGCCGAACTAGTGCACCTATACATCTGACAAGTGTATTGGGTGTGTTGGGGACACAAGAGACTTCTTGTATCTTAATTGCAGGGTTGATTGAGAGGGATATCTTTGACCTCTACCTCCCTGAGTTCGATAAACCTTGGGTGATTCACTTAAGGGAGACTTGTTGCTGTTCTACAAACCTCTGCTCTTGGATGCCCAACACTGTCTACAAAAAATATAAGCGTGCGTAGACATCAAGCTATTTTCTGGCGCCGTTGCCGGGGAGGTAAGTGTTGGAGGGTATCTCCTTTAGATTCTGCAATTATATCTTTTTGTCTCTTGTTTTTATTTCACTAGTTAGGCTTAATGGAAAACAACAAAAAAATAGAGATCTTTATGAACTTTATATTGATTTAGGACATGATGCTTTTGAAGAGAAAATTAAAAAACCTATGGAAGTTTGTTTGCATAATAGTGGTAGCAATGTTATTAGTATGAATTCTTTAAGCACCATTATTGCTAATGCTATGGAAAAGTCTAAGCTTGGGGAAGCTAGTTTTTATGAAAATGATCTTTTTAGTTCCCCATCTTTAGAGGAGAAAATTTGCTCTGATGATAGTTTGTCTCCCATATGTGATAATTCGAATGATGCTTGTGATATTCCAAATCCACCTGTTGAAAGTATTTCTTTTAAAATACCTATGAAAATTGTTGAAAGGGTTATGAATGATCAGTATGCAAGGGATGGATCAGTCCATCCAAGTGCTCACTTGTCGAAACTTACAGAACTTTGTGAGTTATTTAAGGTTGCAGGTTTATCAAGAGAAAATGTCATGAGGAAACTATTTCCATTGTCACTTACGGACAAAGCAAAGGAATGGTATAGACTGCTGGATGAACAACCTTTGAATTGGAAGCAGCTTGAATCTCTCTTTTACTCTAAATTTTATCCTCTTCATGAAGTACATCTAGATAGGAATTACATTTATAATTTTTACCCTCATGATGGAGAAAGCATTGCTCAAGCTTGGGGAAGTCTGAAAACATTAATACTCAAATGTCCTAACCATGAGCTTTTGAGAAAATAATTGTTACTAATTTTTATGCAAGGCTTTCAGGTCATTACAAGGATTATGTAGATGCATGTTCACAGGGTTCTTTCACAAGTAAGAAGGTTGAAGCTAGATGGGATCTTCTTGAAAGAATTCAAAGCAATACTGAAGATTGGGAGAACGACAAAGGTAAAGGATCAGGTATAAACTATGAATATGAATGCATTAAGTCTTTCGTTGAAACTGCTGGTTTTCAAAAGCTTAGTGCTAATTATGGTCTTGATTCTCAAATTATTGTTGATTGTTGTAGAACCTTTGCTTCTCATATTAATGTTCCTAAAGAAATTTGGGGCATGTATCATGAACATTTCAAAGACACTTGCATGAAAAATGATACTGTTATTAATGATTGTAATAAACATGCTCAAACTTCTGAAAATACTATTTCCTATAATCATGTTAATTTTTGTGGATCACTATACCTTGTGAAAAGAATCAAATCGAAGATGAATGTTGTATCCATCATAGGAATGAAAAAACTAGAACGTGAACAGAGCTCTTGATGATCTTGGTGAAAAAGTTTGTGCCCTCTATCCTTTTATTTGTGAACTTTGCTATAAAGTGGGTCATTTAATTTTCAATGCTCGGGCTATGATAATAGTCTTTCGAATCCTATGAGTACCGCGAGTTTATATTGTGATGACATGATCACTCCTAATCAGCATGATGAACTTACATTATTTTTGGGGTGTGAAGAGTTATCAAGAAAAACTTCTTGGTAGATATGAGTGCTTTTGATATAAATAGTGTCCTGCATGCATGTCATCTTTATTGTGTTGATAATTGCCACGCAAATACTTACATACAAAATATTATAAAGGATGGGACTTTACAAAAATATGACAGGACTAATATGTCTTTTGTTCTTATTAATGAAAGAGAGGAATCCTCCCAAGTTTCTTCTGTTGTTCTAACAATAAACCAGGTTATGTGGAGAAGCTTCCTTTCAAACCTCTCCCTCCTAAAGATAAAAAGAAGAGGGGAAAGAAGAAGAAGAAGAAGAGGAGTAAAAGGAGAGAGGAAATGGTATCTTCCCTAAACATGTTGCTCCTATTGTAGTTTTTGCTGATGAGTCTGAATTAGATGATGTTCCTATGCCTGTTACTTATTCTAGTGATCATGATTGGGAAAATGAAACTACTTTTGATATTGAAAATCTTTCGGGTACCAATTCTGAAAATGATGATGTTAATAATTGCCATACTATTAGTACTATCCATGTTTCTTCCAATGATGATATGAAAAGCTCTAAGCTTGGGGATGAGGTGTTTGAAAATCCTTTTGCTACTACTGATTATATGTTTGATACATCTCCTTCTAGTAAAAATGATGATATGTTTACACACGAACACACTTTGGAAGATAACTATTCTATTGCTTATGATGATACTATGCCTCCAGTCTTTGATAATTATTATAAAGAATACTATGACATAGGTTATAATTACAATCATCCTCATGAAACTTGTCATAGTTATGAAGGGACTACCCAAAACCATCCCTTTAATATACAACTTATCTATCATGTTCGAGTTCTTTATGATGATCCTGCTCCCATTGTTATTAATGAGAAGAACTTTTCTTGTGTGGAATATATTGATACTTTTGTGCATATGGATCATGGTAAGAATGTTTCATGTGATGGTTATATTGTGGATTTTATCAATGATGCTACTGAAAGTTTTTATGAGAGAGGGATACATGGCTTCATACATCTCAATAATATTAAGTCTCCTCTCTTTTTGTTGAAATTTTTGAAGTTGCACTTGTTTTATCTTTCTATGCTAGTAGCTTCATGCTTCAATAATTTGTCTTCTTAAAAGATTCCTTTGCATAGGAAGTGGGTTAGACTTAAATGTGTTTGATATTTACTTTTTGATGCTCTCTTATATTCAACTCTTATACATATGAGAGCATCATCAAAATTGACATGCCTAGCTAAAAGGATTTAAAGAAAAGCACTTATGGGAGACAACCCACCTTTTTATTTTCTGTCATTTTATTTTATTTTGAGTTAAGGAGCTTTCTTACTTCTGTAACAATCCTTTGTATCTTTATTTTATTACATTGTTGTGCCAAGTAAAGTCTCTAGTTGAAAGTTGATGCTAGATTTGGATTTCTGCGCAGAGACAGATATTTGCTGTCCACGGTTTTGAGCTTTATTCACTGCAGAAAAATTGAACAATTCTGAAAAAAATCACGCGTCATCCTCAGATATGTACGCAACTTTCATTAGTTTGGACTTTCTCCATCTGAGCAACTTAAGTGCCTCGAAAAAATTCGTCTTTACAGACTGTTCTGTTTTTTACAGATTCTGCCTTTTATTTCGCATTCTCCCTATTACTATGCTTGAGTGGATTTCTTTGCTCCACAAAACATCAGTGGCTGTAGCTAATGTCCAGAGGCTTTGATGATGATTGTGTCATTACAGAATATGTGAATTTTTGATTATGCACTAATCCTCTAATGAGAATTATTTCGAGTTTGGTGTGAAGGAAGTTTTCAATGATAAAGAGAGAAGGATGATATGATATGATCAAGAAGAGTGAAAATCCTAAGCTTGGGGATGCCCCCGTGGTGCATCCCAGCATATTTCAAGAAGACTCAAGCGTCTAAGCTTGGGGATGTCCAAGGCATCCCCTTCTTCATCAACAACTTATCAAGTCATCTCTAGTGAAACTATATTTTAATTCTTTCATATCTTATGTGCTTTACTTGGAGCGTCTGTGTGCTTTTATTTTTGCTTTGTTTGTTTTATTTTCTGAATAAATTGGATCCTAACATTCTTGTGTGGGAGAGAGACACGCTCCGCTTTTTCATGTGAATACTCTATTCTTCACTTATATGTGTTGAGTATTCTTAACTAGCTACTGCTATGCTTTTAGCTCCTGTTTTTCATGCATCTCTTGTTCAGAGCTGTTAGTTCTTGTAGAGAAGTACTCTCTTGTTTCCTTGTAGTATTATTTGGAGAGTTTTATGTTGAAATAAGTTGATTGGTGTTTGGTTGGAAACAGAAAATGCTACATGTGGTAGTTGGTATTGGAAAAGACATATTCATTATTGTAGATCATTGTCTTGTTTAATTTGTCACTTTGCAATTGTTTTGAGCTCTCAAGTAGATCATGTTTAAGCTCTTGCATCATGTAGTCAAAGCCTATTAGTGGAGAACTACCGTAGAGCTTGTTGAAATTTGGTTTGCATGTTTGGTATCTCTAAGGTCTAGATATTTTCTGGTAAAATATTTGAGCAACAAGGAAGACAGTGTAGAGTCTTATAATGCTTGCAATATGTTTCTATATAAGTCTTGCTGTACCGGTGATATCCTGTGTTTACTTCAAACAACCTTGCTAGACTAAACTCTGTACTAAGAGGGAATGCTTCTCGTGCATCCAAACCTTGAGCCAAAACCCATGCCATTTGTGTCCACCATAACTACATAGTATGTGGTATTTCTTGCCATTCCAAGTAAATACTTCATGTGCTACCTTTAAACTATTCAAAACTTTATTACTCCTTATTTGTGTCAATGTTTTATAGCTCATGAGGAAGTATGTGGTGTTTTATCTTTCAACCTTGTCATTTACTTCTGACAAATTTTCACCAATGGACTAGTGGCATATACATCCGCTTATCCAATAATTTTGCAAAAAGAGCTGGCAAAGGTGTGCCCAGTCCCAATTAATTACAACATTAACCGCTGAATTCTCTTCACATTTTTGCCCTGATCCAATCAGTTAAGCAATGATACCAGTGAATAACTGCATGTGTAAACAAAAGAGAATAAGAGGGATGATCTGCCTTGCTGGTAGAAATAACGTTCTTCATGGGAGCCGCTCTTGATACTCTGGTTGACAAGGGGGTTAGAGTGCCCACTACCATTCGTTGACAACAACAAACACCTCTCAAAACTTTATTTTTATACTCTCTATATGATTTCAAAAACTTAAAAAGCTCTACCACATGATTTAATCCCTGCTTCCCTCTGCGAAGCGCCTTTCTTTTACTTTATGTTGAGTCAGTTTACCTACTCCTTTCTATCCCTGAAGTAAATACTTGTGTCAACTTTGTGTGCAACAATTCTTATATGTTTACTTATTAAACTTATTATATTGTTTTGTGTTGACAACTATCCATGAGATATACAAGTTACAAGTTGAAAGCAATTGCTGAAACTTAAATCTTCCTTTGTGTTGCTTCAATTCTTTTTACTTAGAATTTATTGCTTTATGCAAAACTTAAATCTTCCGCGCATCGCCGCCGCCTCCACTCCGGGCTGCACCTCTTCATCAACCTCTCCATCAAGTGTGCTCACCATGACCATGTGTGAGTAGTTCTTCCCCGAGGCTGAGCGCTCTACTGGTAGCTATGTGGTTTATCTCTCTCTCACATGGTGTGATCTTTATGTGATCATGAGCTTTGTAATCTAGTTGAATAAGTAGATGTTACTCTTTATCTATTATGCCACTCTAGAGGTTACTTTAATATGAACTCCGGAGTCACTCTCCATGGTGTGAAGGTGACGGTGTGCGCATCGTGTGTGACTCATTTATGACGTTGTGGTGTTTGTTTACTTAGACTCTGAGGTCTGCTTTTGCAGCCCTACGCAATGAATGGTGTTCGTTATCCAATAAGAGAGTGTTTGAGAGTAGCTTTTATTTATTCAATTATGAGGTCATTGTTGAGAGTGTCCACTAGTGAAAGTATGATCCCTATGCCTTATTTCTAAGCATTGAAACACCGTTTACAACAAGTCCTGCTACATGTTTGCTTGCTGTCATTTTTATTTCAGATTGCAATTACCACTTATAATCATCCATATTACTTGTATTTCACTATCTCTTCGCCGAACTAGTGCACCTATACATCTGACAAGTGTATTGGGTGTGTTGGGGACACACGAGACTTCTTGTATCTTAATTGCAGGGTTGCTTGAGAGAGATTTTTTTGACCTCTACCTCCCTGAGTTGATAAAACTTGGGTGATTCACTTAAAAGAAATTTGCTGCTGTTCAACAAATCTCTACTCTTGGAGGCCCAACACTGTCTATAAGAATATAAGCGTGCGTAGACATCAAAGATCAATGTGGGGATTGCTAGATGCTGGTGCCGATCTGTGCGGAGATGCCTGTGAACAGGAAGAACAAGAGGGGAACGACTGGAGGAGACGAGAGGAAGAGAAAGTACTGGGATGAGATTCGTGTGCTACAGGCCTACAGCGGACATGTGTGCGTGCGTGGTGTATTGGGCCAAGCCTATGTGGCCAACCCACCAGTTCTCTTTTTTTTTCTGTATTCCATCCATACTATATAGGTTAATTATTTTTACAATTTTGATACAGAAAAAGTTTCACTATTCTTAGAGCAAAATAAATTCTGTTTTAAGTTATAGAATTGTCACTTTAAACTAGAGGTTTTGAGAGGTTAAGATGCTCCTGCAATTTGTATAAAAATAGAGTAGATCCGGTTTATAACCAAATTAGAATGGTCTGTAGATCATACAACACCTTGTTATTACAGATTATTACAGAAAACGGCACAAAATCACAATCATCCACACTATGCTAGGCCACCACCGAGTTAACGCATCCTACCGATTTTCATGATTTTTCCATTCAGACGTAAGGCGTATCAGTCTGAAGATAGCGAATGTTTCACCAACTTCGGGGCCACTACCCTGACTTATAGCCAAACTAATCTCAAAGATCATATCAACTAGGCGAACGAACACGCAATCCTCACAACACAATTCAAACACCAGTAATTCTACACTTACCCATATTTTTAGGTTGTGACACCATTTCTCCACACTACGGGGACCAAGGATCGATGTGAGAGAGGCAACTCGTGTCACGCATGACGTGTAATTGAATGTGCAATCTGACATGTAGGACTGACTTTGAGAGGGGGAGGGGCGCCAGAGCGACGGTTGCACCAAAACCTAGGAGCCCCAGTACCAACTATGTAGTATGTACATGTATGTACTACTCAGCTGGCCAAGACCGAGGGGTTACATTCATCATACGTGGGGAGTCATCCGTGTAGCTAACACGGGAAGTTGGTAATAAATCCTGCGACCCAGCCACACGGACGACGCTTGATGTTGTGATTTCTGTTTCTACATCTCCTCTAAGTCCACGGAGTTCAACGAAGACAAAGAACAGTAGGCGAGATTTCCCCCTTAACTCCATTGAGCGATAGTGCAGACTTGACCCAACTCTACCACACCATCATGGATGACGAGCATTAGTCGCGGACAAGAGGAGCATGAGTAACAAGTCAAGACTACATGAGTACCTCGATCTTTTCGATTCATGAATGACACACTGTTCCTCCTTAATCCAAATAAGTCCATCCGATCAGTTAAAATGTCAAAGAATATATTTTGCTGGGTAGACAATCTACACAGACACAACCTGTTCTAGTTGAGTACTATGCCAGCTACATGGATTTATTTGAAAATTTTAAATTTGGATAAAAACATTGGAGTGACTTAAAACTAGCTAGCTAATCAACTTAAGATTGTTACTCTTCTATGATCTTGTCTAAATTTACCAAATTTCACTGTAGTTTAGTTTCTACCAGACTGTTTTGATAATTATGCATTTACTAAAAAGCCCACCCTTTTGGGGTTGATAATATATCCCAATAGTTAGCTGACCATTAATTGGGAGAAGATTGATTATTTGTGCCAAAATTCAGATGTTGGCTGCGACGAATGGACCTTAACCACGACGAGTTGTCCGGCCTAGACGTTGATAATGCGATGTTCGCTATTGTTTACACTATGATAAACCATAAGCTTTCCTACTCTATCCCTTATGCATGTCGGTATGGAAAGGCCGCGTGATGTATTTATGACCTAATGAGCTATATTCTATCTATGTATCAACTAACAAACTTGATATATCCAAAAAATACTCACGCCACCCAATTATACAGGCATAGTGGTACAATTTAAGATTCATGATCTACCCAATTCATCAAATACAGTGGGACAACCAAAGGAGAACAAGTTACAAAACTTCATCCAAAACAACTGGGGTCAAACACAGTATGAGAAGCACGAGGACCAATGGAAAAAAAAAATGAGAAACTATTCACCGTAAAAAAAAGAGAAAATATAGAGACTTGAAATCAAGGAACCATGAACAAAATTGCAGCACCCAATTACAAAGAAAAATATAAAGCAGTGTACCAATTAATATATCGATAAATTGTCATAACATTGAACCCACTTCATGAGCATAAATATATAGTATATGGAAAATGCAGCTAATTGAAGTACAAGCACACAAATATAAAACCACAAACTCACAAGACAGTAAACCAAACAAACATACTATAAACATATATATAAGGAAAACATTATACTCAAACATGACACAAAAAATATATTAACACATATAACCACACGCCGCGCCATAGCCTACTAGTGGTCTACTATGGCGTTTCCTATAGTATAAATGTATCATAGGACTTCTTTTTTGAATTTAATGTATCATAGGGCTTAGACACACATGGCTGTTCTTGCCGAACACAGATTCCTAGCAACCAAAAGCAGGTGAATTTTTCACAGCAATCTTCTTTCATTTTACTGACGGGCCTACTTAATGACAAATATACCTACGCCAATTAATGATAAGAAAAAATTGCATGCATGATTGAACACGTATATGTACGTTCAAGATGAACGAGATCAAATTTGTTGTTGTATTCCGTGATAGAAGGCTCATTTTTTAGAGAATTATTTTTTTGCTAACACTGATTAATGATAGGGGAGGAAGGAATTGCTCTTAGCCTTTTGAGTCTTTTTTATCATGTGTATGGAGTGAAGACGTGCGTTGCACGTACATGTCAACTAGTATAAATAACGTGTTAATCAATACTAGCTAAGGAAAATCATAACTGACATACCAGATGGTACCAGGTGCACCGTCTCAATCACCGTAATAGAGCTCTCATTGGGTCATTGTATCTTTACCGTTAAAATGAGAGTTGGACGTGAAACCTCCGATTTCTGCCGAACGATATTTTTTTTTAGAGAACAGCAGAAGCTTTATTAGATAATGTTCATGGGGATACCAAGATGATCCGGAGGAACCATTAGCCAAACATGGCGCCCGAGCTCTAATGATGTAGCTGATCTAGCAAGTCGATGCGCCTCCCCATTCGCTTCTCGTCGCTCGTGACCATAGCTGGTCTCCTGAAACCGTGCTCTAATCTTTGCAAGATCATGCATACAATGAAACCCACAGCTCATCCCGGAGTTGATCTCCTTGATAACGGACAGGCAGTCCGATGCAATCTTCAGATTCTGCAGCCGCAAATCTTGGGCCTAAACCAGGCCTTCTCTACACGCCAGTGCTTCTAACATTGTTGTCTCTGTGATACCATCAAATTAAGACGACTGCCCAGAAAAACGCCCTTATCATCTCGACAGACCACCCCAACTGCACCACTCGCTCTGGTCTTTGCAACAGCGCCATCGACATTCAGTTTCATAACTCCAGTGGGCGGAGCAATCCACCCACGTACCAGAAGCTGGTATGCCTGCCACAGGTTGACTCGGAAGAGTCCCTCGTATCCAGTCAAGCTCTGAGATATATTTCTTGATGAACATCTGCGCCTCATGGATTGCCTTGCGCCTTGCCCACCAGGCCACCATATTGCCCAAAGAGTAACTTGCAGGATGTGTACAAAGATCTTCTGTTCTGGTCAAGCGTATTACAGAGACAGAGGGAAAGCAGCCAGAGTTTTGGGTCCGACGTCCTTTAAAAAAAAATCAAATGCAATGAAAGACAGGTCCTCACAATTTTTCTTGTCCTCTCCATCTCTCAGCCCGACACGCCGCCGCCACTCACCTCGGCGCGCCGCCGCTCTACCCGGTCCTCTCCAGCTCCGTAAGTCCTCCCGCTCGCTGCTCCTCTCCGCTCGTGCGCTACACGGATTCCCCCACCGCGGCCGCTTGGGCAACCCCTGCCGCCGCGCCTGCGCCGTCGTATCCTTCCCTGGCCTTTGCCACGGTGGTGGCGGCCGAAATGCAGGCCAAGTAGCGCATGCCCGCGGATCTCCTGCGGCAGAACGTCGTGATGTACCAGGCAGTACCAGCCTTGCCCTTCTGCAACAAGATCAGAGGTGAGATGAATTCCGACCATGTGATCCTGTTAGACTTGAGAGGAGTGGCATTGCCTTAATAGTTACAATTATGTCGTGTTAGGTTAGATTTGTATTTAGCCTGCACCCAGTGGATCAAATTAGACTGTAATCGCAGATTCAATCAGGGCTAGCACTTGTCATTGGTTCGGCAGACCAACATTGTCAGTCTGGTGCGTCGGTGTCAAACCTACTTCGGCATTGGCTGCAAGCAAAAATGTTACCTTTCTAGAAACTGTGAATTTAGTTATATAATCCTTTCTCCATGTCTGTTGTGAAAATGTTATACTGCACATACGACGACTAAACACCTTTCGACGTATGTTCCACTTTTCTAGGTAATCTCCTGACTTATATCTTTACATGTATGACTTTAAAACTGGTTAAATGTAGAATATTGTCTCACCTGGTGATCCCTCGGGTACCCAAGAATGTCTTTGTGTATTGACATGATCTGAGAGCACGTGATATTCTTAAGTTGGGTTTATTGATTAGAAACCATATGTAAAATACTGGCAGCTGGAAGCCTTGGTAATGGATTTTCTAGGGCCAAGCCTGGACGATCTATTTAATATTTACAGCAAAAAGTTATCTCTTAAGACTATACTTATATATACTTGATGATCAGATGGTACGCAGACTCCAATCGTTTGATGCTAAGCATTTGTGCTTTAATTTTATATCTATCAAGAAATTAACCCTTTTATAGCTGACCTTTCTTAAATTTTCGTAGACGCCAGCTCCATTGTTGGTACCCACACTTGCACTTGTGGACAGACTCATTTTGACTGGTTTTTTCATTTTTGTGTCATATATTCGTTAATCTTTCTTCTTCCTCACGTTTATACTTTCTGTACTACCTTTTTATTGCATTTTCCTAGCATAAGAAGTTAAGAACTATATGTGATCTGTGTTTATCCACTTATAGATAAACCGAGCGATACTCATGAGATTTAGGCGAAGTGGAGGGGGGATAAATCTGAGGAATCAACATGTAATGATTCACCCCCTTTTGCACATGCCTTCAATCTACGAATGTACTGGTGTGTTGAGACACATGTTCTCCTTACTAGCTATATCATCACTGTTGCAGAAACCATGCGTAACTTCATTAGCATACTCAACCTTGTATCGTGTCATGTCACTATAGGAAAACATGAATTCTACTTTATTCGTATCTTCTAAAAAAGGATAACTATTTTATGCACTCTTTGGTTAATATGCCATTTTTAGGCTCAGGTTAATTGGGAAACAAGGTGGAGCAACACTTGTCAGAGAATATTAGAGGATATATTTGTCAACAACTGAGATTTTTGCTGAAGCATCTTATTTTATCCGTTTCTTATTCTATATTCGGATTCTTGCCATTTCTTGATCCGTGTATTTGAAATCATGAGTCTGAGAAGCATTCATCATAATTCAGTGCTAATATTCCCTCCGTTCTTGTTTAAGTTCAGTTTTGTACTAAAACCATGACAAGAATTATGAAACAGAGGAAGTGTTTTTGCAGCATCCAATAGTGTTCCTCCATGCACATGTTTTATAGGATGTTTATCTTGCCAAATGCATAGCTGATTAAATCCATGCTCGAAACATATTTGTTTCTTCGTATATGAAAGATCATGAGCACGCCGGGTTAAAATTGTCCTCGTCGTTGCACCTGAGAGGATCAGGTTCTTATGACTGTTTACATACTATCAAAATAATAATTACCCACTTGTTATTGGCCACATTTTTTATGGTGCTCAATCTATTGAAGGACAATTGGAAGTACGGAGATGTACTTGTAGCAATCTTGTGTTTATTTATAGTGATTGGAAAATGTGCTTGTAGCATGCAGGTTAGTTCCGTGAGGTGTTCATCCTGTGTCTATTTCCTCAATAGTGATTGGAACATTTTCACATTTTATAGCATGTATTGGGACTTAACTAACCCCCTTTTGCGATTCTCTTTATAGAAAAAATATTGTTAGCTTCGATGTGCTGGTTGCACAAAGGTATTCGTGCCAGTCAGGTCACTTGATTGGTTCATAACTGTTTGGATGTGATAGAAGCACATTGTGAGAAGATGGCATGCTAGCAGTTGGAAGCTTGGCTGCGTGGAGCCTTGGACGAGGATGGTCGGCATTACACTGGATTCAGATAAATGTAAGATCCTAGAAGGACGAGGCATGATGTACAGTCAGTGCATTGCAAAGGAGCAGCCCCATGCTCATTCTCTTACTGTAGGTTTTCCTTAGAATTTTCTTAGCTTTTGAGAAATATGGCTATCGGTTCTTAGCTTGGAATTTATTGCTTGATTTTTTCGGTTTATAAGATGGTTTTGACTGCTTTGAGAAGCCGTTGTCATCTTGATGAAACATAGCGGATTTGATAATCTTCAAAAAAAATGTATGATTATTTATGATTCTGGGAAGAAACCTTTGAGTTTGTATGAACATTGTCTTTGAAAAAACTTATGTATGAAATGTTGTATGAAACTTGATTGAATACTGTTGAATGTTCTTGAAAGAAAATATCATATGAAACCGGAGGGGTAAGGGCAAAAAAAATCTACCGGTGGAAAAAGTATTTGTGATTTTTTTCTAGAAAAATAAGTACTTATGATACACGAAAAAAAAACAGATCATCCGTAGAGTACTTACAACACGTTTTGACCAAGAGAAAACACCTACTAACAAAAGCGGGCGCTGCTAGGAATCTGATGCCGATGGATAGCTTCCCATCGGACCAGGGCCAGGCCGTACGATAGGAAGCATGCTGGACGTTGGATTTTCCACAGGCAGTGCGACCTTCTCTTTCAAACCAAATTGCATGCTTCTGTAATAATTGTTAGTAATTAATGCCATACGAAATTAACTGCTGCGCAATCCAACTTTTCCGGATTTTCGCTAGTACCCAATCTGCTTTTCCGGATTTATAGCAAATGAAATCATGTCTTGAAGGAAACTAATGAATTCAGTAAAATTTAGGCATGCAGTGCTTCGGTGGGAAGCAGAAAAATGTTCTTGTGTTTTGCTTCCGTTGCAACGGCATTTTGCTTCGATTACAATTGAATTTTGCTTCGT
Organism: Poa pratensis; assembly: GCA_947311845.1. NCBI lineage: Eukaryota > Viridiplantae > Streptophyta > Magnoliopsida > Poales > Poaceae > Poa > Poa pratensis. Next base: position 42,988,177 of record CAMZMU010000035.1, read on the forward strand.
CCTGACGGTTGCTTCCGTGGTGAATGCACTAATTTTGGAAGCACGTCGCTCATTAGTTCCCAGAAGCTTCATGGTTATGCTATGCCTAGCAGCATAGTACACTCTTGTTAGAAGCATGATTAGTTGTTAACAAAAACTTAGTTCACCTGTGTAGGAAGTATACAAGTATTGATAAACCTGTAGCATTCCTTTTTGTATCACTATAGAAGCTTCATTCTAATACTTTGAGAAAAATTTAGCGTTTCATACATTCACTTGGCATATTTCGGACAACTTACACATGTGAATCCTTTCAAAGTCGTCAAAATACACTCTTACTTTTATATGACATGTTTCTTACATGTTACAAATTTGCTTCAATCTACATGACGATTTGTTTCTTGGATACATCAATTGGTAACAAACAAATGTATTACAAGCACTCAATTCATTTCCTTGGGTGGCATCGAGACGTCAACCAGAATGCTTTGGCGCTTGAAAGACAAAATGTAACTCCGCGGGCTCCCTTGCTTGTTGGTCTCATCGTCGACCATAGCCACCGCCCACCGCCATCAATGTGAAATCCGTTGGCGACTTTTGTTGGGATATGGGATCAATGTGTAGTTCAGATCCTATTGGTAGCATCCACCTAATTTGGAATAAATACCCACATCAAAACATTGAATAGCCGAAGCATCAGATTTATGATAATGCATCACAATGAGGCCTTTGTAGAAGAAGAAGCTTGAAAAATATAACTAGTAGGAGGAGGAAAATATTTAAACAATGGTTCTAAAAATGACTAAACAAATCAAGAATAAACATGGTTATATGGTGCAAACTATCTATACCAAAAAAACATAAAGTATAGATATGAAGCATGCATATTTCAAAGCAAGAAATTATCTCAACATAAAGCATTGTATTGGAAGCATTAAAATTTGTAATTGGAAGCACTAAGATTTCTAAGCAACGAATTAGTTCTATCTCAACATAACAAATATGAATGGGAAGCGTAGATATTTTCAAGAGCATAATTAGTGTTATCTCAATACAAATCACTTATGTTGGAAACATATTAATTGCACCTTTAAAAATAGGAAGCACGCATATTTCGAAGCATAGGAAGCACGCATATTTCAAAGTATGCATATCTCACCTATAAATTTCACCTTTAAATATAGTATACAAAGGAAGCATGCATTTTTCGAAGCAAGGAGTTATCTCAACATAAATCATTGCATTGGAACCATTAATTTCTAACTAGAAGAACCAATATTTCTAAGCAAGGAATTGGTTCTATCTGAATATAACAAATATGTATTGGAAGCGTAGATATTTCGAAGCACATAACTAGTGCTATCTCAATACAAATCATTTATGTTGGAAACATATAACACCTAATGGCCCCAATTCCGGAGTGGATCCTTGACAAATTTGAAGCATAACAAAATCAACACAGAAAAATACTAACTTGAATAGTAGAACCACTAAAATTATCTGTTCATGTATCCAACTTCATCATTACCGGTATAATACTTGGAAAGCATGCAAGACGAGAAGCATGCATATCCCTCTCACCAAGCAAAACGATACAGTAAATGGAAGGAAAGAATCTTGAGAAGCATAAAAGCTCTTCATGCACAACGTAACAAAATCAAGGTAGAAGCATCCATATTAGAAAAGAAAAATTACTGCTTCAATGGTTGCCGCCAATATGTATGAATATCACTATTGTACCAGCACAAGAATACAGTAAACGCAAGAAATGAGCATGCATCCATTAGCAGAAATCATGCTTTGGGAATAAAAATACAAACAGAAACCCTTTCCCTAGATCATGCATCGGTCGAAGCCTGGTTTTCCAACTACCCGGGTTACTGATGAGTACTGGAATAATGGATTTAATGGCTGAGAAAAATCCAAAAACAGTACAACATTGAGAGCTGGATATTTGTATTACCTAGATCGGGCCGAATCAGCCAACGAGCCGATGCTTCGGCTGGAAACAATCGTTCCTGGCCATAGATGAGCTGCCTCCAATGTCTACTTACTCCAGTGTAACACCCCGGAAATGCAGACCGAGTTTTAAATTATTTTTGGACGCCGGAAAACTTTTCTAGTTTTAATAAGGGTTTCCTAAAATCTTTCGAGGAGATTTGACGTAGAGTTTGCTCTCTCTTGGAATTCCGGAGGACTCCCCTACACACGTCTAGAAGACCCGCCTAAAAATATTTCATACTCCAATGTAATATTTCCGATTTCGGAGTTAACTATTAAATGTCGGCTCCGATCCCAAATTTATTCAGTCAACTTAGGAGTCTCGGAAAATTCTCATAATTTAGGGAGATGCATATTTTTGTGTCTCCTACACTTCTTCTGTTGGACCCAAACCCATTTGAGCAAATTTTGACCTACTTCCTTTGTAAGCCGAATATCGATGCCGGTACGCGGCTTAGCGGATTTTTGCAAAACCCCTTTTCCACAACACCAAATGAGCTCAAACTCCTTAGACACCATCCATATACCCAACATACCGGTGGTAATTGTTTGGGATTTTTCTGAGATGTGCAAGACCCTTGATGTTTCATCGAACACCTGGCATTCCCTCGGTTTTTTGAAAATCTTGCACAGAGGAAGTTCAAGCCCCTGAGTGTTTCTTATTTTGTTGAGTTGGCCCTGTCCCTAGGGACCCAGTGGTCGAAACCGTTTTACTTTTGGTGCTCCGAGTCACCGGGAACGCGTCATGCCACCCGCGTCGTGCTCCGGACGTCCCGGACATGCACGTTTTGGCGTGACCTAAACCTAGCTTAGCCCTAAACCTTTGCCTAATCTCCGGCTGCAGTGCAACCTCATGCGGAACTGCACCTCCAGCTCCTCCTCTTATCCTCTCCACCGACGATACAGTGGCATGGAAAAAAATCATATGCGGGAGCTTCTCGTATTTCCTCTCCCTCCGACTCTAAAAGGAACCCCGAGCCCTCCTCTGGACTCACAACCTCACTCCCTCCTTCCCCAGAACCTCCCCGTCTTTTTCAGAAAGGAGTCCACACCTAGCTCGTGGTCATCCAAAACCCTGTGTTCCAAAACAGAGCTTAGGCCGCCATGGCCAAAGCTCAGCCGAGCTGCTGGCGACACGGTCGTGGCCCCCTGCCCTTCCTGGACACATCTCCGAGCGCGGCATGGCCGTGGGCCTCGCTTATGACGGCGGTAGGCCCAGGCTGGCAGTAGGATGGCGCCGGCGACGACCACCCGAGCGCGTAGGTATTCCGCGGTACCGGCAACCCGAGACCCTGACCCCTTGCTATGAGCCATCCCGCAATGTTGTTTGTTATTTGCTCATTGCCTTGCCGAGTGTTTATATTTGTCTGAGCCAAGTGGTGTCCGTCTTCGGAGGCAAGCTAACCCCTTGCTATGAGCCATCCCGCAATGTTGTTTGTTATTTGCTCATTGCCTTGCCGAGTGTTTATATTTGTCTGCGTTCGGAATATATTATGTCGGTCTGCTATTGTTGTGTTCAATATGTTACTTCGAATATTGCTCCTGCCATGTTTTATTCATCATCCATGTATGCATTAGAATGACGTGTGAATTAATTGTGCGCCTCGCACTTGCGTGGCTTTGTCGAACCCTCTGAATAAACAACTATAAAACCTGCGTTCCTATGATTGTTTGCTTCTTCTCCATCGCCGAGGTGAGGAGCGGAATGTCGTCTTATGATCCTCGGAGTTGGGGGCATTTGACAAAAGAGTTATTTGCTTCTTCTCCCTCCGTCAAACGTGGTTGGCATATGCCCGCCTAGACTGCGACGCTTGGGACATTTGCTTTCCATTTGGTTCTTTTTGCCAAGATTGTTTGTAGTTAATCTGCGAGGACGGTGGCTGGAGGAACCGCCACAGTCGTCCGATTGACCCACTGTGTTATATTTTGTAGTTGATCTGTGAAGGCGCTGGTCGGCGGAATCGCCGCCGTAGTCTTCCGGTTGACGTTTCTTTTCTTCTTGTCGAACGAGAAGGCGCTTGCCAGCGGAATTGCTGCCACAGTCTTCCGGTCGACGTTTCTTTCTTGTCGAACGAGAAGGCGCTTGCCAGCGGAATCGCTGCCACAGTCTTCCGGTTGACGTTTCTTTTCTTGTCGAACGAGAAGGCGCTTGCCAGCAGAATCGCTGCCACAGTCTTCCGGTTGACGTTTTATTATTGCTATGCTTGGACTTTGGACATGGATACTACTATTTCTTGAAGTATTGTGTTGCTAATGTTTTATCGTTTGATGATATATTATTATGGTATTGTGGTTGTTGTATTGCTTGAATTATGATGTTCCTAATGTCTTGTTGTTTGATGATATAATATTCTGATATTGTGATTGTTGTGTTGGACTAATCCTCTGTTGTTTGGACTTGTTATGAAGAAACTTGATTAAATGAAACACCCCTCCAAACTTTGATAGGGTCAGTCCATAGTGCCACTAATCTGAACATCGAAAGCACTACCACTGTCGCTCATATGGGCGGGACTTGACCTACGTATCCTATTGAGCCTCCTTTGATGCTACCATTTTGGCAAGACTAGTCGGTTACCATAGTTGGTCGGGGCTAGTCTTGCGAAGGTTCCGGAGCTAGGCGTCGCTCATGGGTTGGGGACGTGCCGGATTCACTTCTGCATAAGGCATATAGTTATGTCGGTGGCTATATAGTGAGTGTCTTGATAGCGTGAATGGTCGAGTGAGTGTATCAGACCGTCTTAAGGATGTGATCCTAAAGTACCGGTTGTTAATGATCCACTTAGATAAGTGAAGTATTGCAACCTCTCGAGAGTGTAAATCTGGATATCTAGCCTAGTTCCTGGGATATGGAACAACAGTTCAGTGTCGGTCACACTATTGTCTTTGTCGAGTCAGGAGGTTAAACATAAGTCTATTTGAAAGAAAGATGAATGACCTGATTTCACTAAATGAACAAATAAGATGATGCAGGGAATGTTGCCTTGAGATGTGATTGTGAACCAAGTTTAGGGATGGCGGTGCGGTGCGTTGGGGAGCCTATAGTTAGGCTAGAGCCCACATCAACCGTGCGTGCCCAGAGTGGAAAGATGAGGCCAGTGGGCCTAGCAGTGATCACATGTGCTGTTGTGTATTATTTGGTACCAACTGATACACCCGGTTACTCATCATAGGTAAGCCCTTTGTATGATTGCTGGTGCACGATCCAACCCCACCTGGCTTGGACTCTATACTGGTGATACCCCGTTGTCTGCTCACGACATGTTTGGTTGTCAATGTCATGCTACTTTTATGTCATGTATCTAGAGTACACTTGACATGTTGTAGGAGTTTATTTCCAATGTATATCTTGTTGCATGATTGTTGGATTGTTTGTAGTGAGTGGCGATTCTTCCTGAGTGCATACAAATGTACTCACGGGTCTTGTGTTTGTGGCCAGATTTTGGCGAGGATTCATCTTCTACCTTAGCCAGAAGTGGAGTAAGAGCGTGCTAGGATCAGTAGCCCAGCCAGATACCTGTGCAGTGGAGCCGCTCCAAGCCGTTGCCTCATTTATGTCTTCCGCTGCCAGTTAAAAACTCTGAGTTGGGCCATGCTGGGCAAGAAATTTTGTAATGCCTCGATGGCCTTGTAAACCTTTTGTAGCACTTTGTGCCTAATTGTGTAATGATTTCCGCTATGTTGCATTGTCGTAACGTGCGGCCAGATATCTTGGGCTGGCGCACGGGCGACCGCCTCTCTGGAAACATGTGCTAGAGCGGGGTGCCACGGAGCATGGTATCAGAGCACCAGGCTGGCTGTAGACTACCCTAGCATGGAAAGCCCAGCCTTACTTTTGCCCGACAAGGAGCCCGATGGATTTGACCCATCTCCGCCGAACCGGCATGGCTATTGTTGGTGAACAGTATGGCGCAGTAGGACTTGTCCCAATCCCCGAGTGAGGCTCGCCGGTTTCTTTCATGAGAAGGAATCGACACTACCCATTAGTATGAGACCCAAGTCCTGGCTACCTATAAAATCCCACCCTCGCTTGCTATCCTTTGCAACCCAACTCTCTTGAAGCAGATCCCGCTCAGGAATCTTGCGCTCTCCTCTCTCCCAAGTACCTTAGCTTGAGGTTGTAGATGGAACCTATCCTTGTTTTCGAGACCACCGCTGAGTTTCGCCCCGGTTTTCCACCTCTGCTGTGGGAAGCTGCTCGCGATATTATTGGTTGTGTTTCTCGGCCGGTGTACCATGTATATCGGTCTAACCTCTCCTCCTGCATGAGCGAGTATCATGCCGATGTGTATGTCGCCACAAGTGCCTTAGGAAGCGCGGCGCCATATGTGATTCAAAGCCACTTCGTGGATTCCCCGGAGATGGCCCTCCAAGTTGCAGCTTGGAAATGTCTCGCTCGTCTGCGGTACTTTGAAGCCGCGACAGAACCTCCCGCCTCTCGCTTTTTCCCGCCAAGATCCCTTGCAAGCCCCAGCCATCCCATGGTAAGCGTTGAAGTGATGCTCAACTCAACCTTGTTCCACCTCGAAGCCTACACCACCGCCTTGGAGAGCATTCTTGCCTACCACTTGGAGGAGTGCCATTCCAATAGGCAAGCCCTTGCCTGAGTCCCGTAGCCCACTGACAAGAGCCCAGTGGATACCAAGCTTTGCTTAGGACCAAAACCGCAAGATCCAGAAGGCAACAAAGTGGATGCCCAGACCAAGTCCCCACCAAGTGAGGAGTCCTAAGTTGGTAGGTGAGAGTTTGTGAGGTTGTTTGTAACCCCTTGTGTTTTCTTGTGCTGCATGTTTGTTCTGTCTGCGGCTAAGTTGTGGTTAGGTTAGCCCGGTGTAAAACTTGATGTTCTGATTTCCTTGTTAACCACTTGGTTGACATGTGACGGAATACCATGTCCTTTTCTTCAGTTGAAAAGTTTTGAAGGAAGGACAGATCACATAAAAGCAGAAGCGGTATATGTGAACCCAGACACATATGCGCGCCTGCAAAATTAATGCAAACTTTGAATGATATTATTTTCTAGTATGGAAATTATTTTGTGTGTGTTGCACAAGTTTAACTATTAAGTTGAAGTATTTAATGAGATACTATAACCACGGTGTCCTGCTCACTTAATGTTGGCTCGTGCATAGGTTTGAAAAACTCATACATGTAACAACGCAAGGTTCCTCACCCAATATGAACCTTGTGTGGACTCGTGTTAAAGAAAGGGCCTAAGCCCTCCATGATGACCACACATCACAAGCTCTAGTATGCTTGTTGAGTGTCCCCTCGTCGTTGGAGCACTAAAGGATTTCTTGTAGAGTGTTTTTTTAGCTGTTGTGAACGTGTTTATACGGTATGGTTGAAATGATTATGCCATACTGCTGCAACTGTTTGTTTTGGGCCACGAAAATGTAGGACTATTTTTCCTAAAAATGATGTTTTTCTCAGAATAGAAATTCTGCTGTCTATATGCTTGTATTCCAGCCATGTTATCTTTGCTGCAAGACACGGAGTATGGCCAGTGGAATTTTTTTCTTCAGAAATTAAGGATGTAAGTTCTACTCTAGCTAGAACTCTGCAATTACTTCAGTGCGAGGAGGTACCCTGAAAGTTCTTCCCTCGTATCTATGGCATTTCATAGGGAAAAATCTTTGCGAAAACAAATTTTGGGTGTGGCCCTACCCTCAAAATCTAGGTGCTTGTGAGCCCATTTTGGGTGGCACAAACATCCTTCTCCTAAAAGAAACCGTCAATTTTTCAAAACCTATGTATGCATGAAAGTGTATATATAGCTTTTCCAAAATAAAACCCTAGATGAGGGATAGGATAGCATATCCCAATCCTTTTGTTTATAAAAATTTGGGGAACTGCTTACCCCAGTTCAAACTCTGTTTGTTGAATGATAGCTTGTTTGTAGACATGCTTGTTTGCTTTTGCCATGGTTGTGTATGTGTGATCGTTTAAGCAAAAACCCTAGTTTATATTTATATACCATGGTGGTAGATCCTATTTTTGTGTGATTCTGTGAGCCCCTGCCATGTCATTCATTTGGGTGTGCCTTGTTTGATAGTAATGCTATGCTTGCAAAATGCCCGGTTTTGAGAAAAACCTTGTTGTGTGTGTGGATCTCCCCGAATGTTCTAAACTCGAGTATTTTGTAGAAAAAGTTTTGAAAAGATTTGAAAATAGGGGTATAATTAAACCGTACAAGAAATATCTTGTTATAACTCCAGGAATCTCTACAAGTTTCCGAATCTCGGGACGAGATTCTTTTTAAGGAGGGAAGGTTTGTAACACCCCGAAAATTCAGACCGAGTTTTAAATTATTTTTGGACGCCGGAAAACTTTTCTAGTTTTAATAAGGGTTTCCTAAAATCTTTCGAGGAGATTTGACGTAGAGTTTGCTCTCTCTTGGAATTCCGGAGGACTCGCCTACCAACGTCTAGAAGACCCGCCTAAAAATATTTCATACTCCAATGTAATATTTCCGATTTCGGAGTTAACTATTAAATGTCGTCTCCGATCCCAAATTTATTCAGTTAACTTAGGAGTCTCGGAAAATTCCCATAATTTAGGGAGATGCATATTTTTGTGTTTCCTACACTTCTTCTGTTGGACCCAAACCCATTTGAGCAAATTTTGACCTACTTCCTTTGTAAGCCAAATATCGATGCCGGTACGCGGCTTAGCGGATTTTTGCAAAACCCCTTTTCCACAACACCAAATGAGCTCAAACTCCTTAGACAGCATCCATATACCCAACATAACCGGTGGTAATTGTTTGGGATTTTTCTGAGATGTGCAAGACCCTTGACGTTTCATCGAACACCTGGCATTCCCTCGGTTTTTGAAAATCTTGCACAGAGGAAGTTCAAGCCCCTGAGTGTTTCTTATTTTGTTGAGTTGGCCCTGTCCCTAGGGACCCAGTGGTCAAAACCGTTTTACTTTTGGTGCTCCGAGTCACCGGGAACGCGTCATGCCACCCGCGTCGTGCTCCGGACGTCCCGGACATGCACGTTTTGGCGTGACCTAAACCTAGCTTAGCCCTAAACCTTTGCCTAATCTCCGGCTGCAGTGCAACCTCATGCGGAACTGCACCTCCATCTCCTCCTCTTATCCTCTCCACCGATGATACAGTGGCATGGAAAAAAATCATATGCGGGAGCTTCTCGTATTTCCTCTCCCTCCGACTCTAAAAGGAACCCCGAGCCCTCCTCTGGACTCACAACCTCACTCCCTCCTTCCCCAGAACCTCCCCGTCTTTTTCAGAAAGGAGTCCACACCTAGCTCGTGGTCATCCAAAACCCTGTGTTCCAAAACAGAGCTTAGGCCGCCATGGCCAAAGCTCAGCCGAGCTGCTGGCGACACGGTCGTGGCCCCCTGCCCTTCCTGGACACATCTCCGAGCGCGGCATGGCCGTGGGCCTCTCTTATGACGGCGGTAGGCCCAGGCTAGCAGTAGGATGGCGCCGGCGATGACCACCCGAGCGCGTAGGTATTCCGCGGTACCGGCAACCCGAGACCCTGACCCCTTGCTATGAGCCATCCCGCAATGTTGTTTGTTATTTGCTCATTGCCTTGCCGAGTGTTTATATTTGTCTGAGCCAAGTGGTGTCCGTCTTCGGAGGCAAGCTAACCCCTTGCTATGAGCCATCCCGCAATGTTGTTTGTTATTTGCTCATTGCCTTGCCGAGTGTTTACATTTGTCTGCGTTCGGTATATATTATGTCGGTCTGCTATTGTTGTGTTCAATATGTTACTTCGAATATTGCTCCTGCCATGTTTTATTCATCATCCATGTATGCATTAGAATGACGTGTGAATTAATTGTGCACCTCGCACTTGCGTGGCTTTGTTGAACCCTCTGAATAAACAACTATAAAATCTACGTTCCTATGATTGTTTGCTTCTTCTCCTTCACCGAGGTGAGGAGCAGACGAATATCGTCTTATGATCCTCGGAGTTGGGGGCATTTGCCAAAAGAGTTATTTGCTTCTTCTCCCTCCGTCAAACGTGGTTGGCATATGCCCGCCTAGACTGCGACGCTTGGGACATTTGCTTTCCATTTGGTTCTTTTTGCCAAGATTGCGGACACCACATCGGGTTAATCCTTATGTGGAATGGATGCTTTCTTTCTTATGAATGCTTTTCGGTTCATTGTTTGGAGGCTACATGCCTCACCAACTTTGTAGTTAATCTACGAGGACGCTGGCTGGAGGAACCGCCACAGTCGTCCGATTGACCCACTGTGTTATATTTTGTAGTTGATCTGTGAAGGCGCTGGTCGGCGGAATCGCCGCCGTAGTATTCCGGTTGATGTTTCTTTTCTTCTTGTCGAACGAGAAGGCGCTTGCCAGCGGAATCGCTGCCATAGTCTTCCGGTTGACGTTTCTTTTCTTGTTGAACGAGAAGGCGCTTGCCAGCAAAATCGCTGCCACAGTCTTCCGGTTGACGTTTCTTTTCTCGTCGAACGAGAAGGCGCTTGCCAGCGGAATCGCTGCCACAGTCTTCCGGTTGACGTTTTATTATTGCTATGCTTGGACTTTGGACATGGATACTACTATTTCTTGTCGTTTGATGATATATTATTATGTTATTGTGGTTGTTGTATTGCTTGAATTATGATGTTGCTAATGTCTTGTTGTTTGATGATATAATATTCTGATATTGTGATTGCTGTGTTGGACTAATCCTCTGTTGTTTGGACTTGTTATGAAGAAACTTGATTAAATGAAACAACCCTCCAAACTTCGATAGGGTCAGTCCATAGTGCCACTAATCTGAACATCGAAAGCACTACCACTGTCGCTCATATGGGCGGGCCTTGACCTACGTATCCTATTGAGCCTCCTTTGATGCTACCATTTTGGCAAGTCTAGTCGGTTACCATAGTTGGTCGGGGCTAGTCTTGCAAAGGTTCTGGAGCTAGGCGTCGCTCATGGGTTGGGGACGTGCCGGATTCACTTCTGCATAAGTCATATAGTTATGTCGGTGGCTATATAGGGAGTGTCTTGATAGCGTGAACGGTCGAGTGAGTGTATCAGACCGTCTTAAGGATGTGATCCTAAAGTACCGGTTGTTAATGATTCACTTAGATAAGTGAAGTATTGCAACCTCTCGAGAGTGTAAATCTGGATATCTAGCCTAGTTCCTGGGATATGGAACAACAGTTCAGTGTCGGTCACACTATTGTCTTTGTCGAGTCAGGAGGTTAAACATAAGTCTATTTGAAAGAAAGATGAACGACCTGATTTCACTAAATGAACAAATAAGATGATGCAGGGAATGTTGCCTTGAGATGTGATTGTGAACCAAGTTTAGGGATGGCGGTGTGGTGCGTTGGGGAGCCTATAGTTAGGCCAGAGCCCACATCAACCGTGCGTGCCCAGAGTGGAAAGATGAGGCCAGTGGGCCTAGCAGTGATCACAGGTGCTGTTGTGTATTATTTGGTACCAACTGGTGTCATGGGTTTGTCACGTCAGGTATCATAGATGACTTCGTAGGTGTGGGATTATGCGAGTCAAGCATCTCCGAGCTTGGGATCGCAGGAACAAAGATCAACACAGATTTACCCAGGTTCGGCCCCCTCAATGTGAGGTAAAAGACCTACTTCCTGCCTACCCTAGATTGGTATTGATATGATAATCGAGGTGTTACAATGGAGGCGATCCGATCTGGTACTCGCCGTATGAGCTATGGTTTGGGGCTTGATAGCTTGACCCGCTCTAAGTCCTGCGAGTCCTCTTTATATACACAGAGGCTCGCTAGGTTACAAAAGGAAACTGCCCCCATAAGGAATACATCCACAGAGGCCTACTCGGAGACTACTTGGTCTTCACGTCCTCCGGGATATGTCTTCTAGATCTTTCCCCTTATGGCGGTTCAATATTGGGCTTGTTCCCAAGTGGGCCTTCGTCCGTGCGAGTCAATTAAGTCGCACTGGGCCACGGGTTAATCCAGAAAGTATTCCCCCGACATTAGCCCCCAAGCGTGGCCTGAACTTCATAGTATTTCTTGATCTTGAATGCTTAGGCCGCGCTTTTCCTTGTTTCGCGGCTTATAATTCTTCTTTGGCGGCTCGAGAACGCGACTTATCCTGTCTTGACGGTTGATTTTCAGATCTAAACGTCTTCCGTGTCTGGGTTATTTATCTTGACTCATCATTTTCCCCAGTGTTTCTGCATCAAGTCCTGCATTACGCATCCGCTACTCCTTTCCGCCGCCTCCAATCTCGCTTCTCGTACTCACAATCCTTCGGTGGATATCTCCATTGATCTGAGAAAAATGTCTCGCCGCAAATGCAACTGGGAAGGCTCGTGGGTCGACGAAGATTTCCTGGAATCCCTATCTGCACGGGGCCTTCTTCCGCCAAAAGATCAATGCGAATGGCGGGCGGCCGGTGAGGAGGTAATCCCCAATCCTCAACCAGGAGAGATAGTGATTTTTGCGGAGCATGTTGAGCGCGGGTTCAAGCCCCCAGGCTCTCTCTTCTTCCGCTCCTTGATGCAGCAGTTAGGCCTTCGTTTCCATGATATTGGCCCTAATTCGATGTTGCAAGTGAGCAACTTCCACGTCCTCTGCGAAGATTATCTGGGTATCCCGCCTTCAATAGATTTCTGGCTTGCTCTTTTCAATTGCAATAGTCAAAGGGAAACCACAGATGGTCCTTTTCTCCAATGCGGCGCCATTTCCTTCCAACGCCGTCGGGGTAGTATCTTCCCAAAACTAACTCTTGCCAAGAAAATCAAGGAGTGGCAAAGGACATTCTTCTATTGTAAAAACACTTCTCCTGAGGGTGAAATTCCTCTTCCTCTTTGGTCTCCTCTTCCCTTCGAGGCTACCGATGCTCTGTCTTCCAAACCTGATCCTTCTTCGTTGCCCTTTGTCGAATCCCTTTAGACAAAGTGAGAGCGCTGACACTCCATGGTCTCACTGGACTAGATCTCATATCTTGCTGGACTAAGTGGCGAGTTCAGCCTGTGAGTCGCCGCTCGCGGCTTATGGTGGATTTCACTTGTCATGCAAACGACGTCGATCGTACTTGCCCTGAAGATTGGGACAAAGGGGAGTGGATAAATTTCATTCGCCGAGTGACGGACGAGGATATTGACTCGTATGACAACGTCGGACTTGCTCCCTTCTGGGCTGAGCACAAGCCTTTTGTGGTAATGTCTACTTGTCACTGTTTCCTCGAAAATTCCTTCTCCAAAATTAATTATTTCTGACCTGAGCTCCTTTTCAGATCGATCCCTATTTCTGGGTTCTTCCTCAGAGGACGTCGACTTGAATCAAGGATCCGGGCTGAGTCGTCAAAACAAGCCGCAGCCTTTGGCGAAGATACAGTTATGCACGAGGGTAGTGCTTCTGAAGAGGAACAACAAATGGCCGACGCTCTCCTCGACTCCAAATACTCCTTTCCTGGAACTTCCTGAGGTGCCTCGCAGGTCCTCGAAACGTATTTTATGCCAGAGCTCAGAAGACCCGCGCAGCCTGAGAAACGTCGCAAAGCCTTGGCGTTACTAGCAGAAACAAGAGCTGCCAAATCTTTAAAACTCGCTGATCCCAACAAGGCTACTTTTCTTCCGAGGCTGTTGCAAAGGATTGCTTTCAATAAGCTCGGGTAATTGTTTGCGACTCTTCTCCTTTTCTTTTTGTGTTCACGCTTTTCTGGCAAGGAATTGCTGATCACTACTTCTTTTCATACTCTGTAGGTTCAGATTTGCAAGGTTTATCTTCTCCTTCCTCTGGTTGCCTGATGAAGAGTATCCGTGTCGCCTCTGGGTATGGTTCGCCTTCTTTTCAATGTTGCGGCTCTGCTAGGTCAGCTTATTAACCCATCAATGTTTTGCAGGGCTATGTCTGAAGAGGCTACCAAGTCTAATTCCCATCCCACTTCTTCTCAGCAAGCTATGAGCGAGGATGATGCTGCTGATGAAAACGTGGGAAACAGTAATGGTGCGACTCAACCAAGGCCCTCCCTGGAGGAAGGTATTGCAGACGCGGCTCCTGCCGCGACTCCAGCCGCAGCTCCATCCACAACTCCTGCTGCTGGTAGGATATCTACTGAAAATAGAATTCCAGCTCCAGGAAATAGTTCTAAGTCAATCGCAGATGCCATAATTTCTGCTGGAGACAAGCATGCTGCTCTGCTGCGCGGCTTAGTTGAGCAATTTTCTTCAAGTCGCCAGGTACATATACCGTAGCCCCCAAGGATCAAAACCTTGTGTCATCGCACGGGGTGTTGATTCTTTTCCTGCTTCAAATCTCGAGCCCCCAAATTCCTGGATAATTTACCTATGCGTTTTGCTCTGTTTGTTTTCAGCGTGAACTGTCCTTGCTTGATGCTTCTGGCTCAATAAAGGGTAAAGGCATTTCCATAGACCATCCTGAAATGATGCAGTCTCGCCTGGAGCAGCATAATGAGGTCATTAGGGACCAAGATCAGGAAATAAAATCTCTCAAAGGTCAACTCGACTCCTGCGAAGAGCAATTTAAAGAACTTGAAGCTGATATGCAGCAGCGACTCATGGAGAAAGACGAGGTCATTAGATCTTTGCGAGAAGGACTGGCTCTTAAAACTGAATTGATTGATCGCCTGAAGGGGACCACGCAAAGGAACTCGCCGCGCGAGATGAAAAATATAACTCGCTGCTCAAAGCCTTTGAGGGTTTTGGCTCCATGGTCAAATCAGCCGTCCTGCAGCTTGCTGGTTGGTCTTGTATTCCTTTAATCATACATATTTTGGGTAACCAATCGTTAGTCTCTGACTTGTTTCTTGCCTTTTCTTTCTTTGACATAGGACCTGAGGCCCCAGTGTCCCGTCCAATTTGAAGGATCAACTGGTATATCTGTCTGACCTCAGCCAGCGCTTCTTAAAGGTTACCAAGGAAGTTATGACGGTAATCACTCCTGCGACTGATGGCCCAACATCTTGCGAGTATTGGATAAATAAACTGCTCAAGGCTCCACATTATGTCTCTGATTGGAAACGATCCTCTGCTCGCGCCGGAGCCGCGCATGTCTTGACATTGCTTCGAGCATATTATCCAGAGATAGATGTTGGCAAGGTTGCTCGCCACGGCCTGGCGATGAGCGCAGATGATACTGAACTGCCAATAAGCGAGTACTTCGATATCTGGAAAGGGATGCGCGGGTATGCCACAAAATTTGTTGATAACTTAGACTTGGGCACTTATCTTGATAAATTCAATCTTGATGGGAGCAAGGTGTCAAGGAAAAGTCCTCAGGAGCTGAGTCATCTCGGGCTGCCACTCCAGCAACAGTATCTGGTGGCCCTTCTGCTCGTCTGGCGGCGCCCTGATTATTAGGACACCTGCGACTGCAACTGCGAGACAAGCCGCGCCAATTCCCACTCCTGTTGCTCGGAAGAGGAAAAATAAATAATGTGGGACATGCCCGTTAGTCTGTAAGATATTCATGTATTATAAACAGTATTTTTGTGACCTATAAGCAGGTTCTTTTCTTGATAATTCCATTAAGTAGACGCTCGCGCGGCTCAGTATTTCCTAGGAACATGTGTGTTCAGGGTCGAGAGCGGCCATGATAGGCAATCAAGCTCGATTGACGCCACACCCCAGTACTTTGGTCGCATAATGCAAGACGCTTCTAGCTTAAGGATTGCCACTAGTTTGGCAAAATTTGAGGTGCGATTGGTACTCGCGATGCTCGTAAGGAGCCCTCAAGGGTCAGTGATATATGAAATTCAAAAGACTCAGCGACTCAATGATAGTTGAGGCGAAACGACAAACCCTTGAATGTCAAGGGTGCCGGCTTTATTTCATAATCACTCGATGTTTTACAGGGTGTTACATGATGATGCAGGCCCTTTAATGCGGGTTTTCTATTCCCCGCAGGCCATGCATACTTGATACTCATCGCACTTAGTTGCGAATTAATACTCCTAACGGAGTGGGTTGAACACCTGATTGGTTCAATTTTGAGTCGCTAAAAGCGACTCGGGTCGAGCATGATAGCTCCGATGTATGTCTCATGTTGAAGCAGAAGCACTGTTGGGCGATCAGCCGCACTGAGCTGCGACTTATGTTGAGTTGAGTTTGCTTTGTAAGGTCTCACGATAACTGAGCCCCTTTGGCTGGGTTGTTGATCGAGGCTGGGTCTATGCACATGCGCCATTTCTTGTCTTCTTTTTGTATCAAGGCGACCTCTGGGGCATTATCTTGCTGATGCGCGACTTCTCGGTGGGTATTTACCATCCGGTGGCTGCATCCTGTTGGCCGCTTCCGCGGTACCTCCAACGCGACTCGTTTTGAGCTGCGATCACCGATCTGCGACTGATACCCATGTGAAGAGTTGGCGATACAAGCTTCTTCTGCGAGTACTGAGCCTGCGTTCTCGCATTCTAACGCTCTCTGTCTGTCTCCATATATTGTAATAACACCGTTTGGTCCTGGTATCTTTAACTGTAGGTAGACGTAGCAGGGGCGAGCGGTAAATTTGACATAGGCTTCTCTTCCAAAGATCGCATGATATGAGCTTTTGACTGCTACAACCTCAAAGTCTAGGAGCTCTGTGCGGAAGTTCCGCTCTGTTCCAAAGCTAACTTCAAGTGTTATCTTTCCGATTGGTCGCGTAACAGCTCCTGGGATTATGCCTTGAATTTCTTTCCTGGATGGTCGCAGCCTTGTCTCGGGTATATTCATTCTTCGGAGCGTGTCTTGATATAGGATGTTTACTCTTCCTCCTCCGTCCATTAACCTTACTTAACTTGTATCCCGCGACTTCTGGCGTGACCACCAGAGCTGGCTGTCCTGGATCTCTTACTTCTGGGGGGTGATCGCCGCGACTCCAAATAACCGATTGCTCTGTCCAGCGACGATACCTTTCGGCGTTGAAATCTGACCGTCTTCCGGCTTCCGTCCGTTGTTTGTACTCCACTGTATGAAACTGTCCTATGTTTCTTCTAGGTAAAACGTCAGGCCTTGACGAGAGCTAGATTTTCTTGTGCTGCATCGATCCGCTGCGAGCCGTGTCTGGCGTGTCGCCTTCTTTCCACCTCCGGTAATATGACATTGCGCCTTTGTGTGACCCGCTGGCCTGCCATCTCTCTGCGATGTAAGTCGCAAGGCACGTCGAAGATCCCCTTGCAGTTATTAGGGTAAGGCCTTATCACTCTCTTGCTCCTGTATCTGGTGTGCGATGTTCAATCTCCGCGACTTGTAATTTCCCTGTTGGGTTCTGTGATAAGCCGCCTGCCCTTTATCTGTCTTTGTACTTGTCACTGCCAAAAGCTGGTCGAAACTATCAATCTTGTGCTCAGCGCGACTTAATTTGTGCACCAGGCTCAAATCTACAGTTCTTTCTCATAGCTTGTATTGCAGCTTGTACTGTTAAGTTTTTGGCGGAGCCAAGGATCTCCGCGATTCTCTTGATCCAGTCGCCGCTTGATTCGTCCTCTTTTTGAATGCATTGTCTAAGGTTTTTCATATCTTCTGTTTGGAATCTGCGGATGAACTTGTCCTTCAAGTCTTCCCATGTGCTTATTGATTTTGATGGCAGCCTTAACAGCCAATCCCTAGCTTCTCCCTGTATTGCCAAGTGGAAGTATTTCGCACGTATTTCTTGAGTCACAGCCCCTGTTATGCTTGCCTCGTAATCTCTATCCATAAGGCAGGGTCTTGGTCACTGCGATAGGTGGTGACTCGCTGCGACTCGTCGAAGTTCGGGGGGAAACGAGTGAGCCGTATTTCCTCTCCAAAACATGCTGGTCCTTTCAATAATGAATAGGAGTTTACTGGCGCTGAATCTTCATCTGAATCAGTTTCAATCTGGGATGGCTGAGTCGCTCCGGACGTCGCGACTCGCCTTCTATCTTCTTTTCTTTTTCCAATGATACCTGCAAACCTGCTAACTGGTTGACCACTTCTTCGACGCTGTACTTTCTCCTCCCCATGATACCTGTTTTGCGGCTCATTGGGCGTGACTCCATACATATTTGCTTGTTGTAAAGCAGCAGTTTGCAGTAGGTCGATCGCATAGCGAGCTTCCTTATCAGCTCGCGTGTCTCCAACCGGTGCTATCTTTGACAATATCCCTATCGCGGCGTGCACGTTGCTCTCTGGGTCGCCGTGGAACTGTGATTTCTCTCTCCTGTCCATCTTGATCTGATGTTTTTGCTGCCAACGACGGAGTCGCCACTCTTCTTCTTGGAGTTTCTTGCGCTCAGATGTCGTCTTGGTTCGCACCGCCTGGTGCTTCGGCTGGCAGCGGCGGAGTCGTCGGCCTTCTTCTTGGAGTTTTTCGCGCTCAGCCGCGAGTCTTTGTGCCTCTTCACAGAGCTCCGTCCTGATAGCTTCAATCTCTTCAATCTTGAGGTCTCCTTCCTGATTTGGTAGAGATCCCCAAACAGGTCTTGATGGGACGGGGATGGGCAATCTTGCCGTAGCTTGTTGTAGCTCCTCCAACACGCGGACCCTGACCGGCCGCAGCTCCTTCACCGATTCGCTTCCTTGAGTCGCGTCCATAGATCTGCGACTGACGGATCCGACGAAAACTTTTACTGATCCGATGGGAACGATGTATCCGAACTCGATGCGATCTGCCTCGGGTCCCCACTCTGAGTCGTCGATGAAGGGGACCCCATTGATGTCTTCAACTTGGCCGATGGCGATGTCCTTGAAGCCTGATTTCGATCCTGCGCGGAACGTGACGCTTTTGACCGCAGGCCCCACGGTGGGCGCCAACTGTCGTGGGTTTGTCACGTCAGGTGTCATAGATGACTTCGTAGGTGTGGGATTATGCGAGTCAAGCATCTCCGAGCTTGGGATCGCAGGAACAAAGATCAACACAGATTTACCCAGGTTCGGCCCCCTCAATGTGAGGTAAAAGACCTACTTCCTGCCTACCCTAGATTGGTATTGATATGATAATCGAGGTGTTACAATGGAGGCGATCCGATCTGGTACTCGCCGTATGAGCTAGGGTTTGGGGCTTGATAGCTTGACCCGCTCTAAGTCCTGCGAGTCCTCTTTATATACACAGAGGCTCGCTAGGTTACAAAAGGAAACTTCCCCATAAGGAATACATCCACAGAGGCCTACTCGGAGACTACTTGGTCTTCACGTCCTCCGGGATATGTCTTCTAGATCTTTCCCCTTATGGCGGTTCAATATTGGGCTTGTTCCCAAGTGGGCCTTCGTCCGTGCGAGTAATTAAGTCGCACTGGGCCGCGGGTTAATCCAGAAAGTATTCCCCCGACAACTGGTACACCCGGTTACTCGTCACAGGTAAGCCCTTTGTATGATTGCCGTGCACGATCCAACCCCACCTGGCTTGGACTCTGTACTGGTGATACCCCATTGTCTGCTCACGACATGTTTGGTTGTCAATGCCATGCTACTTTTATGTCATGTATCTAGAGTACACTTGACATGTTGTAGGAGTTTATTTCCAATGTATATCTTGTTGCATGATTGTTGGATTGTTTGTAGTGAGTGGCGATTCTTGCTGAGTGCATACAAATGTACTCACGGGTCTTGTGTTTGTGGCCAGATTTTGGCGAGGATTCATCTTCTACCTTAGCCAGAAGTGAAGTAAGAGCGTGCTAGGATCAGTAGCCCAGCCAGATACCTGTGGAGTGGAGCCGCTCCAAGCCGTTGCCTCATTTATGTCTTCCGCTGCCAGTTAAAAACTCTGAGTTGGGCCATGCTTGGCAAGATATTTTGTAATGCCTCGATGACCTTGTAAACCTTTTGAAGCACTTTGTGCCAGATTGTGTAATGATTGCCGCTATGTTGCATTGTCGTGCGGCTAGATATCTTGGGCTAGCGCACGGGGCGACCGCCTCTCTGGAAACATGTGCCAGAGCGGGGTGCTACATCCAGCCTCCTGTCAATCCGGCGAGTCAATCTGGCAAGGTCTCCACGCACTGAATCGCCATGACGAATCGAAGTGCAGAGTCGACTGAATCGGCGTGGCGTCTGCAGAAATCGAACCAGCAAGACATGGTCGGAGTAGGGCATAGGGGCGGTGGCGTAAGAACGAGAGCGAGCGAGTCGATCGGGAGCGGAGAGAGCGAGATGAGTTTCCCTGCGGAGCGATCCATCGAGGGGATGGGGAACGGGGTAGCTGTCCTCAATTAATGTGCGCCAGTTACGGGCGACAAATCAGGGCTTAATTTTCGGTGGGGAAAAAGGCAAAATCGGAATCGTCCGATTGAAACACGATCGACGGCATACGAGAGGTCCGACAATTCGTTTCCAATCGGACCACGATATGTAGTATACTACTAACAAAATGTGTGAACCGCGCCACGAAGCGCGCTGCTCCGTCTAGATATTTCGAAGCAAGAAATTATCTCAACATAAAGCATTGTATTGGAAGCATTAAAATTTGTAATTGGAAGCACTAAGATTTCTAAGCAACGAATTAGTTCTATCTGAACATAACAAATATGAATGGGAAGCGTGATATTTTCAAGCGCATAACTAGTGTTATCTCAATACAAATCATTTATGTTGGAAACATATTAATTGCACCTTTAAAAATAGGAAGCACGCACATTTCGAAGCATAGGAAGCACGCATATTTCAAAGTATGCATATCTCACCTATAAATTTCACCTTTAAATATAGTATACATTGGAAGCATGCATTTTTCGAAGCAAGGAATTATCTCAACATAAATCATTGCATTGGAAGCATTAATTTCTAACTGGGAGAACCAATATTTCTAAGCAAGGAATTGGTTCTATCTGAATATAACAAATATGTATTGGAAGCGTAGATATTTTGAAGCACATAACTAGTGCTATCTCAATACAAATACTTTATGTAGGAAACATATAACACCTAATGGCCCCAATTCCGGAGTGGATCCTTGAAAATTTGAAGCATAGCAAAATCAACACAGAAACATACAAACTTGAATAGTAGAACCACTAAAATTATCTGTTCATGTATCCAACTTCATCATCACCGGTATAATACTTGGAAAGCATGCAAGACGAGAAGCATGCATATCGCTCTCACCCAGCAAAACGATACAGTACATGGAAGGAAAGAATCTTGAGAAGCATAAAAACTCTTCATGCACAACGTAACAAAATCAAGGTAGAAGCATTCATATTAGAAAAGAAAAATTAATGCTTCAATGGTTGCCGCCAATATGTATGAATATCACTATTATACCATCACAAGAATACAGTAAACGCAAGAAATGAGCATGCATCCATTAGCAGAAATCATGGATTGGGAATAAAAATACAAACAGAAACCCTTTCCCTAGATCATGCATTGGTCGAAGCCTGGTTTTCCAACTACCCGGGTTACTGATGAGTACTGGAATAATGGATTTAATGGCTGAGAAAAATCCAAAAACAGTACAACATTGAGAGCTGGATATTTGTATTACCTAGATCGGGCCGAATCAGCCAACGAGCCGACGCTTCGGCCGGAAACAATCGTTCCTGGCCATAGATGAGCTGCCTCCAACGTCTACTTCCTCCAGCCTCCTGTCAATCCGGCGAGTCAATCCGGCAAGGTCTCCACGCACTGAATCGCCATGACGAATCGAAGCGCAAAGTCAACTGAATCGGCGTGGCGTCTGCAGAAATCGAACCAGCAAGACATGGTCGGAGTAGGGGATAGGGGCGGTGGCGTAAGAACGAGAGCGAGCGAGTTGATCGGGAGCGGAGAGAGCGAGATCAGTTTCCCTGCTGAGCGATCGATCGAGGGGATGGGGAACGGGGTAGCTGTCCTCAATTAATGTGCGCCAGTTACGGGAGACAAATCAGGGCTTAATTTTCGGTGGGGAAAAAGGCAAAATCGGAATCGTCCGATTGAAACACGATCGACAGCATACGAGAGGTCCGACAATTCGCTTCCAATCGGACAACGATATGTAGTATACTACTAACAAAATGTGTGAACCGCGCCACGAAGCGCGCTGCTCCGTCTAGATATTTCGAAGCAAGAAATTATCTCAACATAAAGCATTGTATTGGAAGCATTAAAATTTGTAACTGGAAGCACTAAGATTTCTAAGCAACGAATTAGTTCTATCTCAACATAACAAATATGAATGGGAAGCGTGATATTTTCAAGCGCATAACTAGTGTTATCTCAATACAAATCATTTATGTTGGAAACATATTAATTGCACCTTTAAAAATAGGAAGCACGCATATTTCGAAGCATAGGAAGCACGCATATTTCAAAGTATGCATATCTCACCTATAAATTTCACCTTTAAATATAGTATACATAGGAAGCATGCATTTTTCGAAGCAAGGAATTATCTCAACATAAATCATTGCATTGGAAGCATTAATTTCTAACTGGGAGAACTAATATTTCTAAGCAAGGAATTGGTTCTATCTGAATATAACAAATATGTATTGGAAGCGTAGATATTTTGAAGCACATAACTAGTGCTATCTCAATACAAATCATTTATGTTGGAAACATATAACACCTAATGGCCCCAATTCCGGAGTGGATCCTTCACAAATTTGAAGCATAGCAAAATCAACACAGAAACATACAAACTTGAATAGTAGAGCCACTAAAATTATCTGTTCATGTATCCAACTTCATCATCACCGGTATAATACTTGGAAAGCAGGCAAGACGAGAAGCATGCATATCCCTCTCACCCAGCAAAACGATACAGTACATGGAAGGAAAGAATCTTGAGAAGCATAAAAACTCTTCATGCACAACGTAACAAAATCAAGGTAGAAGCATTCATATTAGAAAAGAAAAATTAATGCTTCAATGGTTGCCGCCAATATATATGAATATCACTATTGTACCAGCACAAGAATACAGTAAACGCAAGAAATGAGCATGCATCCATTAGCAGAAATCATGGATTGGGAATAAAAATACAAACAGAAACCCTTTCCCTAGATCATGCATCGGTCGAAGCCTGGTTTTCCAACTACCCGGGTTACTGATGAGTACTGGAATAATGGATTTAATGGCTGAGAAAAATCCGAAAACAGTACAACATTGAGAGCTGGATATTTGTATTACCTAGATCGGGCCGAATCAGCCAACGAGCCGATGCTTCGGCCGGAAACAATCGTTCCTGGCCATAGATGAGCTGCCTCCAACGTCTACTTCCTCCAGCCTCCTGTCAATCCGGCGAGTCAATCCGGCAAGGTCTCCACGCACTGAATCACCATGACGAATCGAAGTGCATAGTCAACTGAATCGGCGTGGCGTCGTCTGCAGAAATCGAACCAGCAAGACATGGTCCGAGTAGGGGATAGTGGCGGTGGCGTAAGAACGAGAGCGAGCGAGTCGATCGGGAGCGAGAGAGAGCGAGATGAGATTGAAACACGATCGACGGCATACGAGAGGTCCGACAATTCGCTTCCAATCGGACCACGATATGTAGTATACTACTAACAAAATGTGTGAACCGCGCCACGAAGCGCGCTGCTCCGTCTAGTTAATTTAAAATCTTAAATGTAAGGCAGGAATAAATATTAGGGCCTCACTTGGTTCATTGTATGATATGCGAAACGATAGGAAATTTTCACGGACTAGGAAAGGGGTGGAAAATATTTCTGATCCGGAATCGTGAACGACAATCCAAGAAGGCCCAAGTATAATGTGCACGTTCGTAAATCACGGCCTACTTTAAATTAGAGTCGGCAAGAATAAAAAATTATGGAGCACACAACGTAAGGCTGAAAGATATTAGAAATTATATCTCCCTGCTTCCTCCCGTTACAAGAAAGAATATCTCAACTAAACATTGAGTCGATCTCACCACATAATTTTATTCAAATAGCGCTACGGCGTGTTATACACGCACTTATTTTTATTTCAATGGTGGGCAATTCTTCTGACATTCACTTATGGAATGAAAACACGGTACGCCTGGCCGAGTGAGGCAACAGATGCAAGTTTTGAGCACTGCTTCCTCTTTCTTCCTGCAGGTTCTAGGTAGACACATTTTCAACTCAATCTTGCTCCCATCTAACGATAATTCCACCGTGGTCGAATTGGCACGACCATCTTGGTAGCTCCTTCGGGTTTCTGGACGACCTACAAACGCAATATTCTATATTTGTCAGTGCGGAATATGCATATTACGAGAACAGCACAGGCTATGATTTTGCTTTATAGCAGGGGGAAGAGAACAACATGACACCGTTACAAAACAGCAACACACAGCATGGCGAAAGTCGAGCACAACTCAAAACCACTAGCTTGGGATCTATGGCCTGGCAGCTAACTAGCAATATGCATATATATGATGGAAAAGATTTTGTAAAAGATAAAGAATATAGGATAGTCCTTACATTGTCCACCAACAGCAAGAAAAGCCAGGAACACAAGAGCAATCACGTACACCACGCAGCCCTGCTTCATTGTTAGAGTTGTTTTTTGGACGAACCAGACGAAGGCAATGTGGCCACGACCACCTCTCGCCTCAGTATATATATAGGGAGAGGAGATTGTACGATAGTAATTAACTACGAGATCTATACATATTAATTGGCACATTCCATACATGAATGACGGCTACTTATGGGAGATAATCCTGGTTTGGAATACGCACTAAAAGCGCCAGGTACTTAACTAGAATGAGCGAGATTACTTGCCATATACGCATCGTAATCTGACGCGTACCCCCAATATTTTGGGAGCTCACATTATACGGAGGGATATCTTTACTGTATGGTAAGCCGCATGGTATCTTGGGAGTTCCTACGTTGGTAGGTCCTCCCATTTTCTGCCAGACCACCTCGATCGATCGATGGACTACTGCCATCGCTCACATGGGCCGGCCCATCAAGGAGTGATTTCTTTCCCTATATGACGCAAGCAGTAAATACAATCGTCATCGTTAGTTTCCAAACTAACTGATTCCTTTCCCTATATGACGCAGGCAGTCAAACCAATTGTTATCCTTACTCGCCAAAAATAACTATTTCCTCTCCAGCATACTGGCCCGCACAATCAGACAATGAAAATTTGAATACACCAACCTGTCGCCCTGGGTTCGCGACATAGAGCAACCTTTCGCCCTCGGTCGTGCCGGTGACCTGCACTAGCTTCGGTTTCCACGCCATACCAACGACGCCGGTTGTCGCGCAGGCTCGAGAACACAGGTTGCCATCGCGTCCTGCTTCGAGCCCTGCCAACGAATTTCGCCGTCGGCCGTACCGGTGACCTGCACTAGCTCCACTGTCCACCCAGCCCACGGCCTGGTTTCTACCCCATACCAACGACGCCGGTTGTCGCGCCGGCTCGATGACACAGCTTGCCATCGCGTCCTGCTTCCGGTCCTGCCATGGTGAAGTGCAAAATCAGTCGAGTGCTTAACAAAAGTAGCCTACAGTATCACATCTGAGGCGAGCCCACAGTTAAAAGCAGGAAGCAAACAATAGAAATGGATGCCTGAACTTTGCTGGTATGGATGCCTAACTTTGCTTCTATGGATTATACAGTTGTAGTTCCTGATCTTCATCCAATTAGTTTAAGGGAAAATGCAATGAAAGAAAAAACTGAAAGGACAAGATGACAGAAAAACAATTAGTACTACATACAAATTATAGGCAACCCAATACAGACGATACTTCTCAAAATTAACTACCCGAGTTTGATGACAAATATTTCACATATCATGCAGTTTTAATTCATCGTGCTTATCTTATCCCATGATACAATCATATGTTTTATCACAGAAACCATGTTGCTTTGGGTCGTGATGCTAATCAGAAAACAGCAACTTTCTCTACACCTATAGGCCAATGTGGCACATGGTCACAATGTTTTCGTCAAAAATGCTAAAATGCGGCCACAACATATGACAGCGAGTTTGTCTTCCGGCCACACAACCAGCTTGGTCAATAACTGGAAGCGTCTACTGCAACAAACGTTGCAGCTAAAGAGTCTTTATCGCAACAAGTTAGAGATGCCATCGAATTAAGGAACATTGTTGCAAGGAACGAAAACTTTGCATAAGTACACTAAAATAGGGCACTTATCTCTACTACTAAAGGATGTCTTAATAATAAGTTCCACACCGTAGCGAATTTACGGCCTTGTTTTGGAGTTCATGTTTGCAAGGACACTCAAGCTTAGTATTTTGGGGAGTTTCTTTTTACTTTGTACTTCTTTGATTTCAAATTTTGCCATAGAATAATGTAACTCGACCAAGATGAGCTTGTCAGATTTGCAAACCTTCACGTTGGACATATCTTCAGTGGAGGCAGCAGAACACATTCTAGACGCATGTTGCTCCATAGTGAACACCACGTCCTTGCTCAGCAGAATTGGTGTTTTTCATCCTATGTGTCGTCACTTTGTGTCCGCCGCTTGCATCTTTACCCTGAACTGTTTCATCCTCCGAGTTGCTTCAGGAAGTAGTATAAGATCGGCACTATAACCCCTACAGTTGGAACCACATGGAAATTCAATAAAAAACCAAAGGTAAAACTAGAAAGGTTTTGTCAACGCAGCTCGTATCATAACAATTTAGACAAGCAACTGGAAGGCAATAGAGAATACATGAATGATAAAGATTTGATAAGCATAAAAATTAATTTAAAACACAATTTAATACCAATATCAAAATGATGCTATGGACCGTGTGGTGTGCAGAAACTCAGAAACATTGTTTTGGATTTCCATAACAAAAGTTTACAGTGCACGTCATGATATTGCAGTAACTAAGCAGCTTACGGGAAACAGAACCAAGTGCAGATCAAACTTTGGATGAGCGAGCAATAAAAAATCAATTTTCAATGTACATTTAATTGCCGTGTCGGTAATATTGAAATAACTAGGTAATGAATCATGAAACCCACCGTAGATAATTTCAAACTAACTGAACTGTTCCTGTTAAACTTAGGTGGGAGTACATAATTACGAATTATATGTGGACATCAACATCCATCCTTCCTATTTTGAGACTGACGAACCTCTATCCTCGCAATCCTCTTAATACTAGAAGAAAAACTATGGTCCAGCTATGGAATCAATAATCCTAACACGTCTCAAAATCCCCTCAATAAAAGGACTATAACATATATGGAGGAAGATTTTGTGATTTCATTGCAGAATCATACTTATACCGGAAGGAAATACTGTGACCCAACACCTAGCAAATACTAGCAAACAATGTATATACCAAGTATACTATAATAAATAGAGATTACCTACGTATAATTTTCCTCGGTGATCGACCTTCAGTAGTGGATTCAATCTAACACGACGACAAGTACTCCTTGGCGACAAGGTATGATCTGAAGCCACGCCACACCACTGCCAGGCCTCTGCCGTCCTTGATCCCTTCCGTTAAAACCGCTCCCTCGAAGCCATCGGTGTCAACGCGCCCCGCCCGCCGCCTCCTCCACCGCCATGAATTAGCCCACGCCCACTACTCTAGGCCTCGCCCGATCTCGCGAAATTGAGAAAGCGGAGGCAAGAAGGAGGGGAACAACAATCGCGCGCCGCGGTTATGTGAGGAGAGGCTCTCCAGGGCGTGGGGGGAGCAGGCGGCGTGGACATGAGGGCTGGCCTGGAGAGCAGACTTCTGGAAGAAGAAGAAGAAGATAGGAGCTGAGGATTGAGAAATTGGAGGTGGGAGGAGCATAGAGTCGAGAGTGATGCTGGGCTATTTTTCTTGTATTCTTTTTTACCTGCTCGGCTGCTTCCCCCGGTCCAAGCTAGGGATGGCAATGGGTACCCATCACCCGCGTACCCTGCGGGTAAAAATCCTATTAGGGTAAATGTTTAGTATAAAATAATACTCATGGGTATGTAAAAGGAAAATACTTGTACCCAATGGGTGGAGAGGGTACGGGTATGGGTTCGCATAACCCATACCCGCGTACCCACGTACCCTCTAAATATGTAATACTACCTCCGTTTCAATGAATACGGCGCACACGCTTTTTAAGATGAACTTTGACCGAATAATTTGAGCAAACATTTCTTGATTATAATCTACATTATTAGTACCGTTGGATTCATATTGAAAAGCACTTTCTAATGATGCTAATTTTAAACCAATAAACTTTACATATTTGGAGTAATTCTTGGTAAAAGAAAAAACACGCAAAACGAAGGCGCCTTACTTATTGGAATGGAGGGAGTAGCTGACAAGTTGGTCCACAAATAATAACCTGATATGCCAATTTTTTTCCATAATGCCATGGATGAATCAATCAATCAACGATTGTGATAGAGGTCAAAGCCCATTAGGGCGCTCCACATTCCCGTAGGTCCCACCAGGCATACTATATAGCTATCAATATCAATTGTCATCCGTGACTTCCGTCGTTAGCAGATCGATTGGCGATCGCTAGTCACATCTAGGTAAGCAACTATAATATATTGTTCGTATTTTATCTTTATTTAACGATTTCTAATCATTGTCTTGTCATGTGTATAATACATTTTATAGATGCTATTAAAGGAGATGCTAGCTTTTGGACTTGCCTCCAAGACATCCAAGAGGAGGCGCAGGTTAGTAATTACTAACTTGAGTATTTGGGTACATCATCTAAAATACAATTATAATAAATGAATGTATGTATTCATGTTTCCCACTAGGACTAGGCCCTTCAAGACGTGGTGACATGGAATCAGCTAGTCATGGTGAAGACTAAATAAATGATAAGTCACGGTCTTTGTTTTCGTGTCCCTGGATTGTTCCAGTTTATTTCAGTTGAACTTGTTTAGTGTCAACACATTATTGTAATGAGTATTTTGTGGTCTTGCGTACGTTCAAAATTACTATGTACTTTGTCGTGAGTTTGAACTTAAAGTGTATGACTATGTGTTGTTGTTTTATCGCTATGTGCTGCTGTTTATCATTGAAATGTGTTGTTGTTTATGTGCAAGTGCTGCTGTTGTTTATGCGCAAGTGCTGCTGCTTGCATGTTTTGCTGATGCGTAAATTTTGCTTTTTATAAGTATATGTGATGTTGTTTACAATGTGTTTCTTTGGATAATGTGATGCAGTTCATAACTTTGTGATGTGGTTTAAAATGTATTTGTTGGTTAGAGTTGAATGATTATATGATGTTTTTTACGACTTTTCCTACTCATTTATTGTGTTGCAAACATGGGTATTTTGACCCCGCAGGTAACCCTTTACCATGTCGGGTGAAGGGTATGGGAAAAAGTTGTACCCGTAAAGGGTATGGGTACGGTGACGGGTATGGTTGGGAACGACGGGTAAGGGTATTGGGTGGCTTCACCCTTCCCCATACCCTGCGGGTGCCATCCCTAGTCCAAGCTGCACTTCCTGGCTGGAATGATGATGTTTTCCTTTATTCCATGGGGTGAAATAACAGTTATTATACTTGATCCATTCCTTTACCGGATATTTGGAAGGAAAGTCTTCTCAATAAAGATACGTTGAAGCTAAGTGATATTTCATTCCACGGCTCTTCAAGCTGCAATTCCTGGTTGGAATGATGATGTTTTCCTATGGCGCCGTGTCAAACCGTGCCAGTTAACCATGACAAGTTAGAAACTTGACAATACATATATTTTCCAATATTTTTCTACACGTTTGCTAACCGCGACAGTATGTCCATCACTATAGTAACATGTCTGGATTTCTGGTTTTAAAATTTACGCGGTCATGAAATGGTTAAGAACTTACATGACCATATGCCATAGTGAGTACAATCATGTTAATTAAAAAGTGTAAGCTGTTCGTGATGGTTATATACTTATATAATGCATGTGCAGGATTGTAAACTACGAAATGAAGTGTCGGTACACATTCTGACGTATTCCGACAACGAATGTCATCGTATGAAACAACAGATGCCTAGGGGTAGGCTTGAGTTTGGGGCCGATGGACGCTAGAGGATTCGGGTAGGGATAGCGCGCATGATTGCGCACATAGACGAACAGACGAACACGGGGATTTACCCTGCTTTGGGACTCTCGTGAGAGATAACACTCTACTGCAGCATCTAGTCTACTTGGTGTATTGTCCTCTCATATGTGATTGGTACAAGTGCTCCTTGAGCTGTATGGAGCTAGCTATGGAGATGTGCTCAAGAAGAAGAAGCATGCTATGGGGGAGAAATGAGCCCAAGGGGCCGTGCGAGCCCGCGCGGAGCTGCCGCTCCTCTTCCCCCTGGTGCCCTTTATATAAGTGCCCAGGGGACAAACGAGGGAACAAGCAGACAAGGTGCGATGTGCACTTTACACTGTACATACACTGTAGCTGAGGTCACTACTGGGGTCTTGTCATACTGTACGCGCGTCATGGTGCTGTCCCATCCGACGTACTGTAGCCACTTCCAGGATGGGCGTGGCCTATCTCGTCCTTGTCCGTGGCCTTGTCCTCTAGCTCCTGTCCTGGAACCTCCTGGCAGAGCATCTGTACGTGTCAAGGAAGGATGCTGATGCCGGGATGCTGGTCAACGGTGTGATGCCAGTCGGTGGAGAGCTCGTGCCGTGGTGTGGTCGAGGCAGCGCTGGAGATGCTGGTAGCGATCATGGCCCATCCGAAGTAAGGTGGTGCTGGTGGTTCAGACGAGAAGCAGCCGAGGTGGAAGCTGGGGATGTCGACGTAGAGGTGATGCTCCTGGAGGTTGCTACCGAGGTGTGATATGCCGGACACAGGTCGCGGCCGAGGGGCGGATCAACTCGTCTGGCCTGAGTCCCTGCCGAGTTGTGAATCAACTCGGCTCCTATATGTTGGTAGCGATCGAGCAGAGAAGAGGTTCAGGCGACTCGGGCCTGACCGAATCAGCTCCTGGGAGTACAACTCGGTCAAAGAAGCGGCCCAGCCTGGGAATATGTCGACCTGCCTGAGGCTGAGTAATCCGGCCTGCCGAGGTGTGTATCTCGGTCCAGCTAGGGTTCGGCCCAAGCCGAGATCTGGAGGAGCGTCGGCCAGAGGCGAGGCGAGGCAGAGCGTCGACCTGGCCCGAGGCGGCGAGGCGCAGTGCCGGCCTGCCCTAGGCAACGGGAGGCTTGGCCCGGCGGAGGCCCGTCCGGGATGCGCCAATATCGGCCCGCCGAGGCTGAGTTAATCCGGCCTGCCGAGGTGTGTATCTCGGTTTGGCCTGTGGGAAGCAATCTCGGCCCAACCAAGGCCCGCCAGCACTGGAGTTTGACTCGGTCCACCCGAGCTAATTGAATGTCGGCCCAATATTGGGTATATCAGCCTGGGCAGCTCCAATATCAGCCCAGGACGCTCTTTTTTGCCTATTCTTTATCTTCTGCTTATTTATTTCCTGCTTTTACCTCTTTTACTAACACAACTACCTCATGCCTTTGGGGTACCGGGGATTACATCCCCGACATTAGTCCCGGAGGCTGCGGGGGACTCGCAGAGTCGCGCGCAGACTTACAAAGACAAATAACCATACCAAAAAACCTCCATATACACAACATCCTGCCTGCATGGGCACCACTGTATGTCACTTCTTAGCCATCTTGGGCTTTACCGAATTCGGATGTCACCAGCATTAGCTGGACCAACATAAACCTGCATGTACGTATTTCATATGTTGGTTTTTAGCCACTCTGGGCGTTTGCCGAAGGCGCATGTCGCCAGCATTAGCTGAACCGACATAAGCCTGCATGGGCTTATCTCACATGTCTCGGTATCTTGGCCTCTCTGGGCATATCTCATATGTCTCGGTATCTCGGCCTCTCTGGGCATATCTCATATGTCGGTTTTTAGCCACTCTGGGCATTACCGAAGGTGCATGTCGCCAGCATTAGCTATACCGACATAAGCATGCATGGGCTTATCTCATATGTCTCGGTACCTCGGCCTATCTAGGCATATCTCATATGTCTTGGTACCTCGGCCTCTATAGGCATATCTCATATGTCGGTTTTTAGCCACTCTGGGCATTACCAAAGGCGCATGTCGCCAGTTCGGACATAACTGATATGTCTCTCATATGTCGGTTTCAGCCGCTCTGGGCATTACCGAAGGCGTATGTCTGTACGGACATATCTCATATGTCTCTTTGGCAAACGAACATAAAGGATGATGTGAGATATGGAATGAAGCCGTGATATGTTGGCAAACCGAACAAATGGTGATATGGAATATGAATGATGCCAGGATATGTTGGCAAACCGAAATAAACGGCGATCGGGGATATGAATGATGCCATGATATGCTGGCAAACTGAAATAAACAGCGATCTGGAGATATTACATGATGCCGTGATATCTTGGCAAACCGAAATAAACGGCGATGAGGTAGTGTTGTTGCAGTAATAGAGGAAGATGCTTATGCCGGCATGAACACCGTCCTAGCGGCCCGAGCCACCATATCTCAGTTTGAACCACCTGCATGTCAGACTTGACCAACACATTTCAGATTCGTCCAACATGTGTCGGATTCCAGCCTTACCTCGATTTCCAGATACCTCAGATTTCCATTATACCTCGGATTTCCAGCATACCTCGGATTTCCAGGATACCTCGGATTCCAGGATACCTCGGATTTCCAGCATACCTTGGATTTCCTACATACCTCAGATTTCCAGGATACCTCGGATTTCCATTATACCTCGGATTTCTAGCATATTTCGGATTTCCTGCATACCTCGGATATCCTGCATACCTCGGATTTCTAGGGTATCTCGGTAACGAACATTCTCCGCAAAACTGATACCACCTTTAAACGTCAGTCCAGCATATATATCATGAATATTTTAAAGAGAACAACAGTTCTACTAACAGAGGCAACAAACTATAGCATGTGTCGGAAAGTAAATCTAGCAGCCTGATACGTCTCAAACGTATCTATAATTCTGATGTTCCATGCTTATATTATGCCAATTGCCACATGTTTTACACTTTATATCATTTTTATGCATTTTCTGGGACTAACCTATTAACAAGATGCCATAGTGCCAGTTCCTGTTTTCTGCTGTTTTTGGTTTCAGAAAAGTTGTTCTAGAAATATTCTCGGAATTGGACGAAACAAAAGCCAAAGTTCATATTTTCCCGACACGTACACGGAGACCAAAGGGAGAAGGAGGAGGGCCATGGGCCATCCTCACCATGTCATAGCGCGAGTGGGCCCTGGGCCGCGCCACCACGTGGTGAGGAGCCCACGGGTCCCAACCGACCATCGTCCTTTTGCCTATATATTGCCCCCGACGCGAAAACCCTAAA
Organism: Poa pratensis; assembly: GCA_947311845.1. Taxonomy (NCBI): domain Eukaryota; kingdom Viridiplantae; phylum Streptophyta; class Magnoliopsida; order Poales; family Poaceae; genus Poa; species Poa pratensis. The sequence goes on from CAMZMU010000035.1 coordinate 43,021,262, forward strand.
ATAATCAGTCATATTCCACGAAGAGTTCCGCAGCGCCGCTGCCATCGACGACAAGTTTCGGGGGACAGAAGTCTCGGTTCCGGTACCTTGCCGGGACGGGGAATTGCCCCCGGAGCCATCTCCATCGACTCCACCGCCATCTTCATCGCCGCTGCTGACTCCCATGATGAGGAGGGAGTAGTTCTCCCCCGAGGCTGAGGGCTCTACCGGTAGCACATGTGGTTTATCTCTCTCTCCCATGGTGTGATCTTTTGTGATCATGAGCTTTGTAATCTAGTTGAATAAGTAGATGTTACTCTTTATCTATTATGCCACTCTAGAGGTTATTTTAATATGAACTCTGGAGTCACTCTCCACGGTGTGAAGGTGACGGTGTGCGCATCGTGTGTGACTCCTTTATGACGTTATGTGTTTGTTTACTCAGACTCTGAGGTGTGCTTTTGCAGCCCTACGCAATGAATAGTGTTCGTTATCCAACAAGAGAGTGTTTGAGAGTAGCATTTATTTATTCAATTATGATGTCATTGTTGAGAGTGTCCAGTAGTGAAAGTATGATCCCTAGGCCTTGTTTCTAAGCATTGAGACACCGTTTACAACAAGTTCTGCTACATGTTTGCTTGCTGCCATTTTTATTTCAGATTGCAATTACTACTTATAAACATCCATATTACTTGTATTTCACTATCTCTTCGCCGAACTAGTGCACCTATACGTCTGACAAGTGTATTGGGTGTGTTTGGGTCACAAGAGACTTCTTGTATATTAATTGCAGGGTTGCTTGAGAGGGATATCTTTGACCTCTACCTCCCTGAGTTCGATAAACCTTGGGTGATTCACTTAAGGGAAACTTGCTGCTGTTCTACAAACCTCTGCTCTTGGAGGCCCAACACTGTCTACAAGAATATAAGCGTGCGTAGACATCAAGCTATTTTCTGGCGCCGTTGCCGGTGAGGTAAGGTAAAAGGTATTCACATCCTCTGGCTACTAAGCTATTTTCTAGTACTGTTGCTAGTGTGTGAGTGCTCGAAGTTATTTCCTTTAGATTCTACAATTTTATCTTTTTGTTTCTTGTTTTTATTTCACTAGTTAGGCTTAATGGAAAACAACAATAAAAATAGAGATCTTTATGAACTTTATATTGAATTAGGACATGATGCTTTTGAAGAGAAAATTTAAAAACCTATGGAGGCTTGTTGCATAATAGTGATAGCAATGTTATTAGCATGAATTCTTTGAACACCATTATTGCTAATGCTATGGAAAAGTCTAAGCTTGGGGAAGCTAGTTTTTATGAAAATGATATTTTTAGTTCCCCAGCTTTAGAGGAGAAAATTTGCTCTTATGATAGTTTGTCTCCCATATGTGATAATTCGAATGACGCCTATGATGTTTTAAATCCACCTACTGAAAGTATTCCTTTTGAAATACCTATGGAAATTGTTGAAAAGGCTATGGATGAACGTTATGCAGGGGATGGAACAATCCATCCAAGTGATCACTTGTTGAAACTTACAGAACTTTGTGAGTTGTTTAAGGTTGCAGGTTTATCAAGAGAAATAGCCATGAAGAAATTATTTCCATTGTCACTTAAGGATAAAGCAAGGGAGTGGTATGATCTACTGGATGATCCTCATCATTCGGAGTGGAAGGAGCTTGAATATCTCTTTTACTCTAAATTTTATCCTCCTTATGAATTATATTTAGATAGGAATTACATTTTTAATTTTTGGCCTCGTGATGGAGAAAGTATTTCTCAAGCTTGGGGAAGGCTGAAAACATTAATACTTAAATGTTCTAACCATGAGCTTCCTGAGAAAATAATTGTTAATATTTTTTATGCAAGGCTTTCAGGTCATTACAAGGATTATCTAGATGCATGTTCAGAGGGTTCTTTCACAAGTAAGAAGGTTGAAGCTAGATGGGATCTTCTTGAAAGAATTCAAAGCAATACTGAAGATTGGGAGAACGACAAAGCTAAAGGATCAGGTATAAACTATGAATATGAATGCATTAAGTCTTTCGTTGAAACTGCTGGTTTTCAAAGGCTTAGTGCTAATACGGTCTTGATTCTCAATTTATTGTTGATTGTTGTAGGACCTTTGTTCTCATATTAATGTTCCTAAAGAAAGCTGGGACATGTATCATGAACCTTTCAAAGACACTTGCATGAAAAATGAAATTGTTGTTAATGATTGCAATAAACATGCTCAAACTTCTGAAAATGCTATTTCTTATAAGCATGTTAATTTTTGTGGAGTGCTTAGACCTTGTGAAAAGACTAATAATGAAGAAGAATATTGTAAACTTCATAAGCATGAGAAAACTAGAATATGGAGTAGGGTTCTAAATGATCTTGCTGAAAAGGTTTGTTTCCTATATCCTTTTATTTGTGAACTCTGCTATGAAGAAGGTCATTTCGAATTCCAATGCTCAAAGTTTAATGATACAATTTCGAGTTTGTTTGATGATAGCATGATCCATCCCGATCTTTATGATGAACTTGAATTATTTTTGGGGTGTGAAGAGTTATCATGGAAAACTTCTTTGTTAGATATGAGTTCTTTTGATATGAATAACATTTTGCGGGGATGCCGTCTCCATTATGTTGATAAGAGCCACAGTAATCCTTATATAGAAAAAATTATAAAAGATGTACCTTTACCAAAATATGAAAGGACTTATACTTGTTTTACTCTAATTAATGAAAGGGAGGAATCCTCCCAAGTTTGTTCTATTGTTTCTAACAATGAACCAGGACATGTGGAGAAGATTCCTTTCAAACCTCTCCATCCTAAAGATAAAAAGAAGAGGGGAAAGAAGAAGAAGAGGAGTAAAAAGAGAGAGGAAAAGGTATCCTCTCCTAAGCATGTTGCTCCTTTCATGATCGTTTCTAATGAGTCTAAATTTATTGAAGAAGATTCACATACTTGGGGTCATTATTATCTCGACACTAAATCTATAGGCACTATTGAAGATGATTATATGTCTGTTACTTCTTGTAGTGATCATGATTGGGAAAATGAAACTACTTTTGATATTGAAAATCTTTGGGGTACCAATTCTGAAAATGATGATGTTAATAATTGCTATACTATTAGTACTATCCATGTTTCTTCCTGTGATGATATGGAAAGCTCTAAGCTTGGGGATGAGGTGTTTGAAAATCCTTTTGCTACTGATGATTATATATTTGAAAACTCTCATTCTAGTAAAATTGATGATATGTTTACAAATGAACACACTTTGGAAGATGACTATTCTATTGCTTATGATGATACTATGCCTCCAGTCTTTGATAATTATTATAAAGAATACTATGGCATAGGTTATAAGTACAATCATCCTCATGAAACTTCTCATAGTTATGGAGAGATTACCCTAAACCATCCCTTTAATATACAACTTGTCTATCATGTTCGAGTTCTTTATGAATCCTGCCCCCATTGTTATTAATGAGAAGAACTTTCCTTATTTTGAAAATAAAGATACTTTTGTCCATATGGATCATGGTAAGAATGTTTCATGTGATGGTTATATTGTGGATTTTATCAATGATGCTACTGAAAGTTGTTATGAGAGAGGGAGACATGGCTTCATATATCTCAATAATATTAAGTGTCCTCTCTTTTTATTGAAAATTTTGAAGTTGCACTTCTTTTGTCTTTCTATGCTAGTAGCTTCATGCTTCAATAATTTGTTTTCTTACAAGATTCCTTTGCATAGGAAGTGGGTTAGACTTAAATATGTTTGATATTTGCTTCTTGATGCTCTTTTATATTCAACTCTTATACATATGAGAGCATCATCAAAAATTTCATGCCTAGCTAAAAGGCTTTAAAGAAAAGCGCTTTTGGGAGACAACCCATTGTTTTTTTGTTTTCTGCTATTTTTATTTTATTGAGTCAAGGAGCTGGCTTACTTCTGTAACAACTCCTTTGTATCTTTATTTTATTGCATTGTTATGCCAAGTAAAGTCTCTAATAGAAAGTTGATGCTAGATTTGGATTTCTGCGCAGAGACAGATTTTTGCTGTCCACGGTTTTGAGCTGTATTCACTCCAGAAAAATTGAAAAATTCTGAAAACATTCACGCATGATCCTTATATATGTATGCAACTTTAATTCGTTTTAAGTTTTCGCATCTGAGCAACTTAAGTGCCTTGAAAAAATTCGTCTTTACAGACTGTTCTGTTTTTGACAGATTCTGCCTTTTATTTCGCATTCTCTTTTTTACTATGTTTGAGTGGATTTCTTTGCTCCACAAAACATTAGTGGTTGTAGCTAATGTCCAGAAGCTTTGGTGATTATTGTGTCATTACAGAATATGTGAATTTTTGATTATGCACTAACCCTTAAATGAGAATTACTTTGAGTTTGGTGTGAAAAAAGTTTTCAAGGATCAAGATAGAAGGATGATATGATATGGTCAAGAAGAGTGAAAAGCCTAAGCTTGGGGATGCCCCCGTGGTGCATCCAAGCATATTTCAAGAAGACTCAAGCGTCTAAGCAGGCATCCCCTTCTTCATCAACAACTTATCAGGTCATTTCTAGTGAAACTATATTTTAATTCTTTCACATCTTATGTGCTTTACTTGGAGCGTCTATGTGCTTATATTTTTGCATTGTTGTTTTCATTTTCTTAATAAATTAGATCCTAGCATTCTTGTGTGGGAGAGAGACACGCTCCGCCTTTTCATGTGAATACTCGTATTCTTCACTTATATGTTTTGAGTATTCTTAACTAGCTACTGCAATGCTTTTAGCTCCTGTTTTTCATGCATCTCTTGTTGAGAGCTGTTAGTTATTGTAGAGAAGTACTCTCTTGTTTCATTGATGAATTATTTGGAGAGTTTTATGTTGAAATAAGTTGATTGGTGTTTGGTTGGAAACAGAAAATGCTACATGTGGTAGTTGGTATTGGAAAAGACATATTCATTCTTGTAGATCATTGTCTTGGATAATTTGATACTTTGCAATTGTTTTGAGCTCTCAAGTAGACCCTGTTTAAGCTCTTGCATCATGTGTTTAAAGCCTATTAGTGGAGAACTACCGTAGAGCTTGTTGAAATTCGGTTTGCATGTTTGGTATCTCTAAGGTCTAGATATTTTCTGGTAAAATGTTTGAGCAACAAGGAAGACAGTGTAGAGTCTTATAATGTTTGCAATATGTTTTTATGTAAGTCTTGTTGTACCGGTTTATACTTGTGTTTGCTTTAAACAACCTTGCTAGCCTAAACTCTGTACTGAGAGGGAATGCTTCTCGTGCATCCAAACCTTGAGCCAAAACTCATGCCATTTGTGTCCACCATAACTACCTACTATGTGGTATTTCCTGCCATTCCAAGTAAATACTTCATGTGTGTGGCGCCCCGACCTGACTGCTATACAGTGATACTGTGTCTCCGGTTAACCGATACCAGCAGGCACACTATCAAAGCATAATAGAGAGATCAAGACTTGTGGAACAACTGGCACATCACAGACTCTACGACACAAAATCATATAGTTCAACTCTTATAATAGAGAAAGATAGCAAATGACAACCAGAGGTCACAGACCCAACATTACAACAAGCGGAAGCAAAGGGCGTTGTTCTAAACAACAAGAACCAAATTATGGCCAAAGAGGCCTGCAAATAAACATCCAGCGCCAGCTGTTCCGGGATGTCCCAAGCTGCCACCTGGGAAACCCCAGACTACTCGTCAACGTCCACACAGAACCCACCTTCGAGGGCGGTGAAGTCCTCTCCTGAAAATAAGCAAACGACGTTGAGTTCGACGAACTCGCAAGATTAAGAGCTAATATATGCTCGATGAGGCTTTCAAAGTTATATGGCTGTTTTGCATAAAGCTGATTTTATTTAAGAAAACATAACTCAAAGGCAACGACTATTCAGGGTATTTTCAAAAGAGGTAAGAAGTACTCTTTTCTTGATTACCTTTCTCAACAACAACCATCATCAACCACTGTACCTGTTCGTCAAAGGCACCTCCCCGAATCACCCTCGAGGAAGCTCACCTTGCTTTTGTGAGTGGTACCTCTAGTACCCAGTTTTTAATCATTCCGTTAAAGTTATTCTATGATCTTACCTTCACTTCCCAAGTCGTCCATAACCGCGGACACGGCTTTTCGAAAAGATTTATCCCTGCAGGGGTGTACAAAGTGGAAGTCCCCGGAGTCCCGAGGGGCTCCAGCTCCTTCACCACGCGTACCGTCCGGCCCATTACCTGTACAATTAGCTCTCTTCCATGGAAAGCCGGCTGGGTGGGAGCGGTGTCGACTTCTCCCTCGTTAAGGACTTTCCAGGATCATCAGTGGCGGCAGGGCTGCCAGGATCACACACCCCGCCCACGGCCACTTATTTTCCTAACACCACAATCCTCATCCCAGTTCATCCCACCATCATCACGCACGCGCAAATGGAAGCCCGAACTAGAGGACCCTGGCTAGCCCCGCTCGAGTTATTTAGTCTATGAGGGTTCCTGCAAATGCATAGGCCTCACGCATGGCTGCACGCTCAGTCTTGGTTCAAGAGGTATAGCACTCACACCTAGGCGGCGAGAACGAGACAAAGCACCACAACCACAGTGGCCTCTCATCCCCACCTTTAAGCATTTTATTATCCGTCACCACAATTTCTCCACCATCATTCTCATTTCATCACCTGTTTCCAACATAAACCGTCCACCATATAGCTATGCAATTAACTAAGCATGGCTAAGCAACAACATAGCATAGTAAGTATCTCGGCCAACAATACAACCCTATGGATAATAGGAGGGAAAACAGGTAAAAGGCATAGGGAACTTAATGCAACTATAGGATACTCTAATCCAAGAAAATTGACATTTAGAACCGCATGCAATATTATAGTGGAGAAAATATTTGCGGAAACATAGGATAAGATATGCTCAGAGGGGGATTACGCTTGCCTTGCTCAACGTGCGGGTAGTACGGATCGTCGGGGTATTGTGGAGTAACCCCGGCTGCTTGATCTATCGAGGCATAGCAACGGAAGAACAATCAATCACCACACAAACTTTAGCAAATGCAATGCATAAACACATGATGACATATCAATTTAAATCCCCGAGAGGAGGATGATTCAACTATTCAATTTAAACGGAGTTTGGGTGCTTAGTGGGGACACACCTCGAATACACCGTGGAGTTAAGTAAGGAATCATCTTTACTTGTTGATTAACGTAGTTGAGACCCTAGGATTTAACTTGTAGATGATATGACATGATCATGTGAGAGATGCAATGTTTAGGTGGTTAACATTCTTGCAACAATTATAAGGCAACGGAAAAAGAATTGGTGTTGAAACAAGTTTCAGAGAGCATCCGGTTTGAAATCCGGAATTTTCTGGGATGATTCCGGGTTTTGTACCGGGTCATTCCGGGTTTTATACCGGGTCTGGCACCGGGTTTAATTCCGGGTCATTTCCGGGTATGATCCGGGCGAAAATGGTCGAGTCCAGTACCGTTTTTCTTAACCCGGTATAGATTCCGGACAATTCCGGGTCTGGTACCGGGTGATTCCGGGTTCAGTTCCTGATATTTCCGGGTTGGACACCGGATTTGTCAACGCGACCAAAACGAAATGGAGCTACGGGGATTCGATGAACTAGGGGGAAAAGGAGGAAATGTAGAGGTCCATTTGGAGGGTTTGCTCACCCTGAACTCGTGGGGGTGCTTGGAAGGACCGGAGATGGACGGAGACGGCCGGAATCGTCCGGGAGAGCTTCCGGCGGTGGTTGGCGAAGAACTTGGCGGCACGGTTGGTTCGCGGCGTCCCGGCTCGATTCCTTCGGTGGAGTGGTAGAGGACGACGAGGCGGAGCTATTGGTGGTCTTCGTTTCGCTCGGGGACTCCTCAATCAACGGTGGCGAGCTCGGCCCGGGTGGCTTGGTTTTGGACCATGGAGGGAAAGAGGATGGAGAGGGAAACGGGAGAGAGAGAGAGTGAGTGAGTGGTGTGGCAGGTTTGTGTTCTTCTCCTCCACTTTAGTTTTCCCTTTTTACACAAAACCCCCTGCACTTTTGTTTCCAACACGGATAGGTCCTTTCCCCTTTTAAAAGAAAGTTAGTAGCTCCTTTCTAGATTTAATTAAGGTACTAACTTATTTTAGAGAAATATGACAAAATTTGGGGAGGCTCCCCTTAGCTTGTAGAAGCTCCACGAATTTTGGTGTGACAAAATAAAAGGTTTTGAACCACGTTTGTTCATATAGGTTTGGATTAGGGCATTTTGCTAAAATTCAAATGTTGCTCCTTTGGTAAATTAGAACAAGTGCAAAATACTACCTGGAAGTTTGTTGAAACAAGTTTGCATTGTGGTTTTCAAATGGTGCTAAACCATTTAGTGTGTTGCCCATCAATTTAATATGGATGCCATGATGCAATTAAACACAAAAGCGAAAATTTTACTCGGGTTTTTAGGTTTTCGAACTTTGGGCTGTTACAAAGTGCTACCTTTTAACTATTCAAAACTTTATTACTCCTTATTTGTGTCAATGTTTTATAGCTCATGAGGAGTTATGTGGCGTTTTCTCTATCACCTTGTCATTTACTCATGACAGACTTTCACGAATGGACTAGTGGCATATACATCCGCTTATCCAATAATTTTGCAAAAAGAGCTAGCAAATGGGGTGCCCAGTCCCAATTAATTACAACTTTAACCGCTTAATTCTCTTCACATTTTTGCCCTGATCCAATCAGATAAGCAATGATACCAGTGAATAACTGCATGTGTAAACAAAAGAGAACAAGAGGGATGGTCTGCCTTGCTGGTAGAAATAACGTCCTTCATGAGAGCCGCTCTTGAAAGTCTGGTTGACAAGGGGGTTAGAGTGCCCACTACCATTCGTGACAACAACAAACACCTCTCAAAACTTTATTTTTATACTCTCTATATGATTTCAAAAACTTAAAAAGCTCTAGCACATGATCTAATCCATGCTTCCCTCTGCAAAGGGCCTTTCTTTTACTTTATGTTGAGTCAGTTTACCTACTCCTTTCTATCTTAGAAGCAAACACTAGTGTCAACTTTGTGTGCATCAATTCTTATATGCTTACTTATTGCACTTGTTATATTACTTTGTGTTGACAATTATCCATGAGATATACATGTTGAAAGTAGAAAGCAATTGCTGAAACTTAAATCTCCCTATGTGTTGCTTCAATGCCTTTTACTTAGAATCTATTGCTTTATGAGTTAACTCTTATGCAAAGCTTTTTGATGCTTGTCTTGAAAGTACTATTCATGAAAAGTTTTGCTTATATGATTCAGTTGTTTACTCTTTATCTATCTGTTAGCAAACAATAGACCATTGCTTTGAGTCACTTCATTCATGACATGAGCCTTGCATTATTATTTGATCAAGATTGTCTGATAGCATGTCACCTCAGAAATTATTTTATTTTTATCGTTTTACCTACTCGAGGACCTATTAACAAGATGCCACAGTGCCAAATGTATCTATAATTTCTGATGTTCCATGCTTATATTATGCCAATTGCTACATGTTTTATATACACTTTATATCATTTTTATGCATTTTCTGGGACTAACCAATTAACAAGATGCCACAGTGCCAGTTCCTGTTTTCTGCTGTTTTTGGTTTCAGAAAAGTTGTTCTAGAAATATTCTCGGAATTAGACGAAACAAAAGCCAAAGTTTCTATTTTCCCGACACGTACACGAAGACCAAAGGGGAGAAGGAGGAGGGCCATGGGCCATCCTCACCATGTCATGGCGCAGGTGGGCCCTGGGCCGCGCCGCCACGTGGTGAGGAGCCCACGGTCCCAACCGACCATCGTCCTTTCGCCTATATATTGCCCCCGACGCGAAAAGCCTAAAAAATCAGTCATATTCCATGAAGAGTTCCGCAGCGCCGCCGCCATCGACGACAAGTTTTGGAGGACAGAAGTCTCTGTTCCGGTACCTTGCCGGGACTGGGAATTGCCCCGGCCATCTCCATCGACTCCACCGCCATCTTCATCGCCACTGCTGACTCCCATGATGAGGAGGGAGTAGTTCTCCCCCGAGGCTGAGGGCTCTACCGGTAGCTATGTGGTTTATCTCTCTCTCTCACATGGTGTGATCTTTTTGTGATCATGAACTTTGTAATCTAGTTGAATAAGTAGATTTTACTCTTTATCTATTATGCCACACTAGAGGTTACTTTAATATGAACTCTGGAGTCACTCTCCACGGTGTGAAGGTGACGGTGTGCGCATCGTGTGTGACTCCTTTATGACGTTGTGGTGTTTGTTTACTCAGACTCCGAGGTGTGCTTTTGCAGCCCTACGCAATGAATGGTGTTCGTTATCCAACAAGAGAGTGTTTGAGAGTAGCATTTATTTATTCAATTATGATGTCATTGTTGAGAGTGTCCAGTAGTGAAAGTATGATCCCTAGGCCTTGTTTCTAAGCATTGAGACACCGTTTACAACAAGTTCTGCTACATGTTTGCTTGCTGCCATTTTTATTTCAGATTGCAATTACTACTTATAAACATCCATATTACTTGTATTTCACTATCTCTTCGCCGAACTAGTGCACCTATACGTCTGACAAGTGTATTGGGTGTGTTTGGGACACAAGAGACTTCTTGTATATTAATTGCAGGGTTGCTTGAGAGGGATATCTTTGACCTCTACCTCCCTGAGTTCGATAAACCTTGGGTGATTCACTTAAGGGAAACTTGCTGCTGTTCTACAAACCTCTGCTCTTGGAGGCCCAACACTGTCTACTAGAATATAAGCATGCGTAGACATCACAGCCACACTACACACCAGGAAGCAGACTCGGTTTCAACCGAGTCCCCGAGTTATTTTACAGATCTAGGAGAAAAAGCAGAACTGACTGGCCAGCCAGTCCCCGGGTCAAGACATCTCACTCCCGGGAAAACAACTAAGAAGGTTTGTCGGGGCAGTCCCCGGGTAACTTTCAGGATTAACTAACCGAGATATGTTGATGATGTTTGTTGATGTAGGCTGCGCCTGCCACTGCTTATAGCGGCAAGCTCGAGCTCGGGGGATAATGGTGATGCCGAGTCCCCGAGTTGTTGAAGAAGGTCCCGTCCGAATAAATCAAAAAATATTTTGATTCATTGCCTGTTTCTTTTGCTCTTGTTTTAAAAACTCGAAAAACCCAAAAATATTTGTTGTTCTTTTTCGGTTTTGTATAGTTTGTTGCAGAGTTGGACAGCCTTCCGTGACTCCGGTGGAGCTTGGTTTTCATTCATATCTTTCAAAGAAAACACAAGTGAAAAGCAATAATGACGATCTACGACAATTCGAGTTGGGGTGAGAGGCTGGTATGAACTCTATTTGTTTTCATTTTTGTACATGTACTCATCTATGTGAGCATGCTTAGTTGGTTCATGTGAAGTATATGTTATTTAGTGGATGCTTAGTAGTTCATGTTCTCTTATGATCAGTTCCAATTTATTAATAGTGGGTAGCATGTTATATTGATGTTTGCTTGCATTGTTCTATTCATAAAAGGGTATGACATTGTGGTATCCTCCTCTGAATGATTCATTTGAATTGACTTGGCACATGCTCACGCATGCATATGACTGAAAAACAAAAAGTCAATTAAGCCTCGATAATTTATTTTGCCTCAGAGTTCTTCTGTCACTGTTATGCCTCCGTTAATTTTGTTTTGTCGCAAGCATGATTATGACGGTTATTGCTCTCTTGATTGTCGCTTCCCAGTCTATTGCTAGCCTCCACTTGTACTGAGCGGGAATGCTGTTCGTGCTTCCAAATCCCTGAAAACTAACTTATCCAAAAGCGTCCACCATAAATACCTATGCATGGCATTTCAAACCATTCAAGTAAATTTTCATGTGCTACCTTTAAAACCTTCAAATTACTTCTCATTTTGTGACACTATTTTTAGCTCATGAGGAAGTAGTAGTTGGGTTTGTTATCTTCCATACTAAATTAAGTACCTCGACTTGCATGCTTCATCTGCTTGTCACTAATTTGCAAAGAGCTGGTTAGAACATTATAACATCAAAAAGCTAAAACAAATAAAAATAGGCACTCCTCCATGGTATGTGATTGTTGGAAGGCACCCGAGGATTCGGTTAGCCATGGCTTGTGTAAGCAAGGTTGGGAGGAGTGTCAAACAATATAAAGTGCATGATATACATGCTTAATATCAACATCTCGGAACCGCTCTCAACTTGTTTAGTATGGAAGATAACAGAAACTCTATTGCCATTCGTTGACAGGAACAACCACCTCCCAAAACAATTTTACTTCTGTTTTAAAAATAAACAGCTCTAGCACATGTTAATCCCTGCTTCCCTCTGCGAAGGGTCTATCTTTTACTTTTATGTTGAGTCACCATCCTTTCTTTGAGCACTTTCTCGAGAGCATAATTGTCATTCTTAGTGTAATGTGCTTGTCCCAGAATGCGGTTAACTGTGGTATAACCTTGATGCTTTTATCTTTGATATCTTTACTTCTAGTCTTCCCTTGAACTTCAGAGGTGCCTGGGCATTTATGTTTTGCTGTACAAAAACGGGCAAGCGAGATACCACCTTTTCATATATTGTTATGAGCATTACAATCTTGTGAATAGATATGTTTCATGTTGCTTGTTATTAGTATGTTGGCATCTTCTCATGGTTTACATGGCTATAAGTATGTTGGCATCTTTTCATGGTTCAGAAACTAAGCTTGGGGATGCTTGATACGTCTCAAACGTATCTATAATTTCTGATGTTCCATGCTTATATTATGCCAATTGCTACATGTTTTATTACACTTTATATCATTTTATGCATTTTCTTGGACTAACCTATTAATAAGATGCCACAGTGCCAGTTCCTGTTTTCTGCTGTTTTTGGTTTCAGAAAAGTTGTTGTAGAAATATTCTCGGAATTGGATGAAACAAAAGCCAAAATTCCTATTTTCCCGACACGTACACGGAGACCAAAGGGGAGAAGGAGGAGGGCCATGGGCCATCCTCACCATGTCATGGCGTGGGTGGGCCCTGGGCCGCGCCGCCACATGGTGAGGAGCCCACGGGTCCCAACCGACCATCGTCCTTTCTCCTATATATTGTCCCCGACGCGAAAACCGTAAAATAATCAGTCATATTCCATGAAGAGTTCCGCAGCGCCGCCGCGATCGACGATAAGTTTCGGGGGATAGAAGTCTCTGTTCTGGTACCTTGCCGGGACGGGGAATTGCCCCGGAGCCATCTCCATCGACTCCACTGCCATCTTCATCGCTGCAGCTGACTCCCATGATGAGGAGGGAGTAGTTCTCCCCCGAGGCTGAGGGCTCTACCGGTAGCTATGTGGTTTATCTCTCTCTCCATGGTGTGATCTTTTTGTGATCATGAACTTTGTAATCTAGTTGAATAAGTAGATGTTACTCTTTATCTATTATGCCACTCTAGAGGTTACTTTAATATGAACTCCGGAGTCACTCTCCACGATGTGAAGGTGACGGTGTGCGCATCGTGTGTGACTCCTTTATGACGTTGTGGTGTTTGTTTACTCAGACTCTGAGGTGTGCTTTTGCAGCCCTACGCAATGAATGGTGTTCGTTATCCAACAAGAGAGTGTTTGAGAGTAGCATTTATTTATTCAATTATGATGTCATTGTTGAGAGTGTCCACTAGTGAAAGTATGATCACTAGGCCTTGTTTCAAACATTGAGACACCGTTTACAACAAGTTCTGCTACATGTTTGCTTGCTGCCATTTTTATTTCAGATTGCAATTACTACTTATAATCATCCATATTACTTGTATTTCACTATCTCTTCGTCGAACTAGTGCACCTATACATCTGACAAGTGTATTGGGTGTGTTGGGGACACAAGAGACTTCTTGTATATTAATTGCAGGGTTGCTTGAGAGGGATATCTTTGACCTCTACCCCCTGAGTTCGATAAACCTTGGGTGATTCACTTAAGAGAAACTTGCTGCTGTTCTACAAACCTCTGCTCTTGGAGGCCCAACACTTTCTACTACAATATAGTGTGCGTAGGCATCACAACCACACTACACACCAGGAAGCAGACTCGGTTTCAACCGAGTCCCGAGTTATTTTACAGATCTAGGAGAAAAGCAGAACTAACTGGCCGGCCAGTCCCCGGGTCAAGACATCTCGCTCCCGGGGAAAACAACTAAGAAGGTTTGCCGGGGCAGTCCCCGAGTAACTTTCAGGATTAACTAACCGAGATATGTTGATGATGTTTGTTGATGTAGGCTGCGCCTGCCACTGCTTACAGCGGCAAGCTCGAGCTCGGGGGATAATGGTGATGCCGAGTCCCCGAGTTGCTGAAGAAGGTCCAGTCCGAATAAATCAAAAAATATTTTGCTTCATTGCTTGTTTCTTTTGCTCTTGTTTTAAGAACTCGAAAAACCCAAAAATATTTGTTGTTCTTTTTCGGTTTTGTATAGTTTGTTGCAGAGTTGGACAGCCTTCCGTGACTCCGGTGGTGCTTGGTTTTCATTCATATCTTTCAAAGCAACACAAGTAAAAAGCAATAATGACGATCTACGATAATTCGAGTTGGGGTGAGAGGCTGGTATGAACTCTATTTGTTTTCATTTTTGTACATATACTCATCTATGTGAGCATGCTTAGTTGGTTCATGTGAAGTATATGTTATTTAGTGGATGCTTAGTAGTTCATGTTCTCTTATGATCAGTTCCAATTTATTAATAGTGGGTAGCATGTTATATTGATGTTTGCTTGCATTGTTCTATTCATAAAAGGGTATGACATTGTGGTATCCTCCTCTGAATGATTCATTTGAATTGACTTGGCACATGCTCACGCATGCATATGACTGAAAAACAAAAAGTCAATTAAGCCTCGATGATTTATTTTGCCTCAGAGTTCTTCTATCACTTTTATGACTCCGTTAATTTTGTTTTGTCGCAAGCATGATTATGACGGTTATTGCTCTCTTGATTGTCGCTTCCCAGTCTATTGCTAGCCTCCACTTGTACTGAGCGGGAATGCTGCTCGTGCTTCCAAATCCCTGAAAACTAAGTTATCCCAAAGCGTCCACCATAAATACCTATGCATGGCATTTCAAACCATTCAAGTAAATTTTCATGTGCTACCTTTAAAACCTTCAAATTACTTCTCATTTTGTGACACTATTTTTAGCTCATGAGGAAGTAGTAGTTGGGTTTGTTATCTTCCATACTAAATTAAGTACCTCAACTTACATGCTTCATCTGCTTGTCACTAATTTGCAAAGAGCTGGTTAGACCATTATAACATCAAAAAGCTAAAACAAATAAAAATAGGCACTCCTCCATGGTATGTGATTGTTGGAAGGCACCCGAGGATTTGGTTAGCCATGGCTTGTGTAAGCAAGGTTGGGAGGAGTGTCAAACAATATAAAGTGCATGATATACATGCTTAATATCAACATCTCGGAACCGCTCTCAACTTGTTTAGTATGGAAGATAACAGAAACTCTATTGCCATTCGTTGACAGGAACAACCACCTCCCAAACAATTTTACTTCTGTTTTAAAAATAAAAAGCTCTAGCACATGTTAATCCCTGCTTCCCTCTGCGAAGGGCCTATCTTTTACTTTTATGTTGAGTCACCATCCTTTCTTTGAGCACTTTCTCGAGAGCATAATTGTCATTCTTAGTGTAATGTGCTTGTCCCAAAATGCGGTTAACTGTGGTATAACCTTGATGCTTTTATCTTTGATATCTTTACTTCTAGTCTTCCCTTGAACTTCAGAGGTGTCTGGACATTTATGTTTTGCTGTACAAAAACGGCAAGCGAGATACCACCTTTTTCATATCTTGTTATGAGCATTACAATCTTGTGAATAGATATGTTTCATGTTGCTTGTTATTAGTATGTTGGCATCTTTTCATGGTTTACATGGCTATTAGTGACACTATTTGGATATGCTTTATATTGAATTGCCTAAGAACTTGTCCATATAGTGAGAATATATACATCATATGAAGCAAATGTGTTCGTGAAAGTTTCTTTTATAGCACTCAGTTGTTAACTGAATTGCTTGAGGACAAGCAATAAGCTAAGCTTGGGGGAGTTGATACATCCAAAACGTATCTACTTTCCCGAGCAGTTTTGCTGTTGTTTTGCTTCTAATTTGACTGTTTTGAATGCAACTAACACGGACTAACATTGTTTTCAGCAGAATTACCCTGGTGTCTTATTTTTGTGCAGAAAGTCAACTTTCGGGAAAAAACACCAGAAAAGGTCGCAAAGCTCCTATTTTACCAGAAGACCCACGGAGCCAGAAGGAGAGACGGAGGGGGGCAGCGAGCCGCCCTCACCACGTGGCGGCGCGGAGGGCCCTAGGCCGCGCCACCATATGTGAGGCCCACTAGTATAGAACGACACATCGGAAATGGGCCAAAAACCCCTTCGGCAACGGAGAAAGGGTCCGTGTCCCGCTTCCGATACTGATGTGGGGGCCCTCATCGGTAACGGTGGCAGAACACCGTTTCTGATGTGAGAAAATTTCGGCATCGGAGCCTCTGGCTCTCCGTTACCAATGTGTGACCATTTCGGCAACGGAGGGTTTTGTCCTCCGTTACCAGTGTGGTATCATGTCGGCAACGGCTATTTCTGTTTGCCCGTTTCCTATGTCTAATTGCAAGCCCATAGTAATTAGCTGCGCTTGCACGCCCGTGCTACAGCAATTATTTAGCAGACATTCAACAATACAAGTTTACAACAATCATATGAACACAAAGTTTACAGCAAATGTTGGAATACAAGTTCACAGCTATTGCGATTGCTACAAATACAAAGTTTTCAGCCATTGTTCAGAAAAAAGTGGACACAATTTAAAGAAGTTACACCACATGGTGACAACAATTGTTTTGGAAAAATCTATAGTCTCACCAGCGAGAATGCTGGTATGGATAGGTGAACAAATGCCGAATAGGATCTCATGATCATGGATTAGGGTTGTGTAGTTTTCCCTCCTTGCTTAAGATGTGTTTAAGGACGAACGCAGCAAACGTGCCTCTCACCATCGTAAGAACATCCTTCTTCAAAGGTGCACGTCCCATTCCACCTATAAGCTGCAGGCAGATTCTTAGTTAGGTATCTTTCGTCATGTATGTCTGCAAATATTGTTAGGAAACATGAATTGTTGATGATGTCGTGGATTACTAACCGAATCGAGGGTTGGTAGACTTCTCGAGGTGGGAACGACTTTCAATATTGCATTGCACACATAATACCCACAAAGATTTGTACCAGGTGGTTGCTGAGGGCACTGTAATGTTGGTGACAAAATCGCTCACTTAGTTTGGTTTGCTAGCAGGTATTTGTGAAAACTAGGAATAAAGTAGCAACTGTTACCGGGTCAACTTGTACGTGACTCAATATGGCCTCCTGTTCTCCTCTCTTGGCCAACGGTCTCTTGATTATCGTCAAGTACTTTTCGAACACACTACAAAAGTAATGAGTTGGCGGATTGAGAAAACAACACGTGAAAGTTAAATCATAAAGTAAACTAGGGAACGATGTAATACATGTTCAAGAATTCCTCCAAGGGTGTATAATTTATACTTCCAAGTAGGGAATCTATATACAATACCTAGTTCTGTTTAGGAATGATGACAGCTAAGAACCAGTGAGAACTGCAAAGGAAAATAACAAACTTACGCCTGATGGTAAGGAAGCAGGATGTACAGATAATTTTTGATAACAAACTTACGTTTGATTGTAAGGAAGCAGGATCAACTCTTTGTCTTGATAATGAGTTAACGCTTTCAAAGCATAGTTGAATATATTGTCGTATCCATTGCTGCAGATGTTCGTGTAATTGATAAGAGCCGGATCAAGGAAACCTACCGGTTCTTTCCTACGGTTGCACTCGAATACCTGGCTCCTAAGTACAAGAAAGAGAATAGTTAGCATGTACTGAACAAAAGAAAGCTATTAAAATGTGAAAAGTATTTGTAAGGCACATACAATGTGAACAAATGCATGAACGTGCCATCAACAATATTCAGGTTGAAAACTTGGAACATCTCTGAAAACTCCCAGTTATAACGAACATCACCTTCGACGCCGTAAAAATCCTCTTTCCTGACACTGAAGGTCATCTCCTTATTCTCTTCACAACATAGGAGGTACTTTTCATGAAGCTGCTGGCAAGCCAAGCCTGATATTTGTAATCCATCTCTAGTCAACAATGGCTATCCACGCACGTATTTGGGGCCACTTTGCACCTCTGCACTGTATTTCTTATTAAATTCTTCGTCATCTAGGTATTGGTCGCTGTCAATCGGTGCAGTATTTTTTATTTTTAATGGTCTTGGGCTTGGGCTTGGGCTTCATCGGGGTTCTATTTATCGGGGCCATCTTGGCATGGTCCTTCGCCCGGACGGGTGTGGTGCCTCTACGTGTCCGAACAAGTTGGGGCGGAGGCGGAGGCGGAAGATGAGCCTGCTTTGGCTGAGGAGGCAGGGACGGCAGTTGAGCCTCCTGTGACTGAGGCGGAGGCGGCAGATAAGCCTGCTGTGGCTGAGCGGGAGGCGGAGGCGTAGGCGGTGTTGGTGTAGCTTCAACCAAGTTGGTGGTGTTGTTCACCACAAGGGCAGTAGGTGAGTTACCATCGACAGGCGGTGTTGGTGTGGCTTCACAACTCTGTGCAACCGTTGTATCTTCAACTGCTTGTTCTCTGGAAGGCTGTTTGGCCGCAATATCAAGGAGGAGCTGTGCTGAACGGAGGCCTTTCAGATGACGCCATCTGTCGAGAAGCTGTTGAGGTGGATGGCAGGGCACTGAGAAGAGAATCTCCTTCTTGGGCCACTGTACGTATCTCAGCTTAGCCTGGCCCAAGCTTTGTACGTCTGCATCGACGCAGCTGTTAAATAGCAAGATGCCTTCGAAGCCAGGCATGACCTTGTCCACAAAGCACATTGCAAAACCTGGCTTTAAGGGCACACCATCCACTTGAGGTACCACATCGGTAGGTGGCTGAACCATACCTAGTGCTGCCACCAGGGGATGATGCGTCATCACGGTTACAGGCACATGTAGTTTGCATCTCACCGGGCTCGTGATGTCGGCAACAGCATATTTGTCGGTGTCTACAAGACCATCAACCGACAATGATCCACAACTACTCCTGGCTGCAGGGCACTCCCCCCTACAGGGATCAAGGTGACCGTCTCGAAGATGCTTAACGATATTGGCCGTAATATTTGTCTCTAGTGCTTTCATTTGAGCGTCATGTCTGGCCCTTTTCATTGCCTGCCTTTCAGCCTGGTCTATCGCGAAAGCCTTCTTGTGGCCAACATGGGTGTTGTATGTCCGAGACCAACCAGAGGGCTCAGGCATAGCCAAAGCATTTGAGAGAATGTCATCTTTCCCTCGCGCCAGAATCTCTCCGCTGTCCTTTTTATTTTTCAGCTCCAGCTGGAGATAAGACAAGTAGTACACTGAATTCAGTACACAAGGAAATATTGTGTCAGTTAAGGAGGAAACAACTAAGGTTATATATGGTTATTACCATTGTTTTATGTAACTTTCGGCTCTCGGGGTGAGTTATAACAAGTTCACCAACTTCGTTTGTTTTAGACCTCGCCGTCAAGAAGTCTCGTGCCCGTTCACCTTCAAGATCAGAGTAAGGAACCGTGCCCCCCGAAGCAACTGCTTCTTCATCCTGTTTTCTCCATATGGGCTTCGAACCAGCATATCCAAGAACCCCCATATTGTGGGGATGCTTGTTTTTACTGATGAGGGCGCTACCGGCTTTACTCTTTGTTAGGAACTCCTCCGTCCTCCTATACTTCTTGAACTCCTTCCAGTCGTCAGGTTTAATTAAGGGGTATACAAGTGTAGCATCCCGATTTTTCTTCTGGAATTTGGAGTACAGACGGTGCCTGAAGTTACGGAACGAATCCTTTGCTTTAGAAAGAGCAGCAGCTTGAACTGCAGGCTTGCATTCCACATTTGCGAGCTAGAACTGGCTCATTATGGCGTTGACGATGAAAGTCTTTTCTTCTGGAGTGACTTGACTCCAGTCGTCAACCGTAATGGGGACCTTTTCCCTGACTACACACCCACACACTGTCTTAAATTTCCTATGTGCCTTGACTGGTTTCAACGGGGCACCAGTTTTCTTGTCAATCATCTCCAATGTAAATGTTCCTCTTGGCTTTAGGGTTGGTTTTCTAATTCCTCGACCCCTTTGTTTCATGATAAACTGATCTTGTTGCGAGGATGAGCTCGAGGACCCTTCATCACCAGACGACAGCTCTGAATAACAGGTGAATAATAGAAGGTGGATCTAATTAAAACTAAAAGGTCCGACTTTACAGTGTGTAATACAGTTAATCAGCACAACTAACCTGTCCCAAGTGTGTCTCCGGCATGTATGAGGTCGCTGCTGTCTGCCCCTTCCTCTATTGCGGGCAAATCTGTGGCGGCAGCAGCTCCGGGAGCTAAATCAGTGGAGACGGCGGCCAGATCTGTGGCGGCAGCATCTCCGGGAGCCAAATCAGTGGAGACGACGGCTGCGGTTGTCGCCTGAGGGGGGCATAGAGCCCGCCCTCTGGGCGTCTTCGCTGACCACGGCGTCGGCGCGACGCCGTCGTAGCCTTGAGCTACCCCGCGGCGTGGGTTGGGGGATGGCCAGGGAAGCCGTCTGCGCCGCAAGGGCGGCCCGAGTAGTCCGCATAACTAACTCAGCTCAGACCGCGGGTGGGGGGACGGCCAGGGAAGCCGCCTGCGCCGCAAGGGCGGCCCGAGTAGTTCGCATAATGAACTCAGCTGAGCGTGAGTATGCCGCCGGGGGTGGTGTTGAAGACGGTGAGCGGGGGGAAATGCGAGGGGTGGTAGGTTGGTCCCCAAAGTTTAAGTCTGAAAGTAGGGTTTATGTCACATTGGCAACGGTGCATTCAAAAAAACCGTTGCCGATGTGGTATAAATAAATTATATTTCAGAATTTGAATAAACGTAGCGTTTACGGTTGAAAATTAAAAAATAACAACAGCACATTACTTTGCCAATTAAGAAATACAATTATCACTTTAGGGCACAAATTAATTTGCTCATTCTTCGTCCTCCCCTAGTAAAACTGGATCAACCTGAATATTTCCTTTGTAAATTGCCCCATCTGTCGGCCCAGTAAAAACCAGGGTATCATGGGCCGGCCTGCCACAGCCCTCGAACTCTCCGCAGGAATTTCTGCTAAGGACCAGACGTTCAGCCTGTTGAGTCTCGCGAGGCATTTTCCCTCGCGAGGGCTTACGTGCTCGACCGAGCATTTCCGCTAAGGACCAAGACGATCGGCTTGGAGGCCTCAAGAGGGACCTCTGCCTCGAGAGGGCCTCTCCAAGAAGATCTTCAGGCCCTGGCGCGTCTCCGCGCCACCCTCGGGAGGTTTCAGGCCTCGCGGGGTTCCTTCAAGTGGAAGCAAGCTCCTGCACCGCTGCAGAGCGCACATGGCCTCTGCGCCCGCCGCAGAGTGACATGCGCGCCTGCGCGTGATGACGAAGACGCCGCAGTTGCCATTCTCGTGTATAAAGTGGTCAAAGGAGGCGGCAAGCAAAGCGGACTCCAAGACTTGCCAATTTGGTGATAAAGCGGCCGGCCGCCGCTACGCTCCAACTGCGACGTCACCGTGGGGCGCGCCCCAAAGCTCTGCAGTGCCAGCCCACCGTCCTGGTTGGACGGTGGCTTTTTCTGCCAAGACGACGTGCTCCCTGCCATGGACCGCGTCCATGGACCCCCGACGCTGTGCGCTGTGCTCCAATTCGGCGGCATTGTGGTATCCCTTCCCGCCGGAGAGTTTTCGGGGAAGAGGACCAAGCCCAGTATATAAGGAGCCAGTGTACGACCTAGGAGGGGGATCCCGCATTCACAACATTCCACAACCAAGGAGCTACGTCGGAGAAGAAGACGGAGCTCATTCCACCATAGTCCACCATAGCCATAGCAGTGCCCTCGGCAAGCACACTTGTACTGTGAACCTCTCCAAGCAGTGCAATACATCTTAGCAGGACGTAGGGCTTTTACACCTCACGGTGGGCCTGAACCTGGGTAGCGGCTCGTGTTACCTCTCTGTCGTGATGTTCCTCACCGAGCTCGACGAGCACCGTCGCCGAGGTTGTTGAGGATTTGTTTGACGTTGTGTTCAGCCCCTTACTCGTTTCCTGGCACTTGAGAGACACCCCTAGTTCCTGGGACTAGTCTCCGACATTTGGCGCGCCAGGTAGGGGGCTGAGGCGCGTCTTCAACTTCTTCAACCTCTCCGCGCCATGACTGACACGCGAGCTGCGCGTCTCGCGCGACGGACGTCCGGCAGGGCCAACACCGAGCCCGCCGCCAACCACAACCCGCGTGGTCGCCCACGCGCCAACCGCGCTTCAGAGCGCAACGCCGAGCCGCGCGTCGAGCACCCTGAGGACGACGGCGGCAACGGCAGCGGCAACGACGGCGGCATCGACGGCGAGGACGAGGGAGCTTCCTCCTTGCACCCATCCAGGCGCGAGAGCGCCTCCACGATGGGCCGAGCAGCGCCCAGTCCAGCCACCGCTGCTGATGGCGCAGGAGCTGCTGCGCTACCGTCCCACGCAGGCGGGCCATGACAACTGGCTGGGCGTCTCGAGGAGCTCATCAACGCCGCCGCCGTTCCTGCCGCCACCACTGCAGCACCAGCACCCTCCCGCTCGCTGGTGCGCCACTCCGGACGCGAGGGGAACATAGCGCACGGCGCTCCTCCTCCCCCTCCGCCTCCGCCACCTCCTCCAGCTGCAGCTCCGGCAGCAAACCACCGCGCCGCGTCGCACGCATCCTCGCCGCACGACTGCCAGATCGTGCAGCGGACTCCGGCGGACGCCCGCGTGGAGATCGAGCGCCAGAGGGACCGCCACAACCGCGTCGTACAGGAGATCGCCGCTGCAGGTCGCCAGAACCGCGGCGTACTCGCTGGTGGCGCCGTGACGTACGCCACGGGCTGCACCGCCTTCACCCGCAACCTGCGCCGCGTCGTCTGGCCTGTGAAGTTCAAGCCAGACCTCCCTCCACGCTACGACGGCAGGACCAACCCTCTGGAGTTCCTGCAGCTCTACACCGTCTCCATCCAGCTGCAGGAGGCGACGACAAGGTGATGGCCAACTGGCTCTCCATGGCGCTCAAGGACTCCGCGCTCTCGTGGCTCATGAACCTCCCCGAGAACACCATCGACACGTGGGAGGACCTCTGCAAGGTCTTCGTCGCCAACTTCAAGGGCACCTACGAACGCGCGCTCACCTACAACGACCTTCGCGCGGTGCGCCAGAAGCCTGACGAGACCCTCCGCAGATACATCCAGCGCTTCAGCCAGGTCCGCAACAAGATTCCGAACATCCCGGACTCGCACGTCATCTCCGCCTTCAGGGAGGGCGTCACGAACCACAGGATGCTCGAGAAGCTCGGCATCCACGACACCTCTCCTCTGTGGTGAAGCTCTTTGATCTGGCTGACAAGTGCGCCAAGGCTGAAGAGGGCCTCCTCTTCGTCAAGAAGGAAGTGGAGGAGGACCCTCCAGAGGGGTCCAGGAGCAAGAAGAAGCCGCGAGAAGCGCAAGACCACCGCCATCCTCGCGGCAGAGCCTGACGCAAACAGCCTCGCGAGGCCTCTCCGGCGGCTGAAGAGAAAAAGGCGGACAATCGCCCATACTGCATCTACCACAACAGGCACAACCACGCCACTGAAGACTGCTGGGAGCTCAAGCAGCTCAGCAAGGAGCGGGAGAAGAACCAGGGCCGCGGCGGCCGCGGCGGAGGCCGTGGTGGCCGCGGAGGTGGACGCCACAACTTCCAGCACAGGCTCGGGGGAACAACGCTGGGCAAAACGGCAACCTCCCCGACGAGAACCCTGGGGGCTACCAGGCCCCTCAGGGGGCAATAGCCTGCATCCTCGGCGGGTCCCAGCGCCCAAGTCCAACAACCACTTCAAGCAATTCTCTCGCGAGGTCAGCGCAGCGCTTCCAGGGCTTGAGGCTTCCCAGCCCCTCAAGTGGTCACAGTACACCATCGCCTTCGACTCCAAGGACCACCCCAAGTCGACCAAGGCAGTAGGCACCATCCCACTGGTGTGCACCCCCATCATCAACAACATCGCCGTCGCCAAGACTTATAGATGGGGGTGCGGGCTTGAACGTCATCTCTGTCGAGACCTTCGAGCAGCTTCAAGTGCCCTACGAGTGGCTCATGCCCTCTAGGCCCTTCGGGGGTGACAAGTGGCTCTACCACACCTCTGGGGCAGGTGAGGCTCGCGGTCACCTTCGGCACGCCGCAGAACTACCGCACCGAGCAGATCGACTTCGACGTCGCGCACATTGGCCTGCCCTACAACGCCATCCTCGGCTACCCCGCCCTCGCGAAGTTCATGGCTGTCACTCACCATGCCTACAACATCGTCAAGCTTCCAGGCAGCGGCGGCACCATCGCCATCCACGGTCAAGTCCAGGACGCAATGCGCTCTGTCGAGACCGCCTACAAGGCCGCTGCCGTGGCATTCCCGCTGATGAGGACATGGAGCCCCTCGAGAGGCCCGCGAAGAAGAAGCAGCTGTTCTCACAGGAGCAGGCAGCCACGAAGAAGGTGTCACTGGACGCCAGCGGCTCGGGGGCTAGCGTCACCATAGGCGCTGGCTTGCCTCCCAAATAGGAAAGCGCGCTCGTCGCCTTCCTCAGGGCAAACTCTGACATGTTCGCATGGACACCGTCAGAGATGTCCGGAGTACCGAGGGAGGTGATCGAGCACCACTTAGCCGTGTGTCCAAACGCACGCCCCGTGAAGCAGAAAGCACGGCGCCAGAGAAGCAAGAGTTCATCATCAAGGAAGTAGAGAAGTTAAAAGAAGCGCACATCATCAGAGAAGTTCCACACCCCACATGGCTCTCCAACACGGTGGTCGTTCCCAAGCACACCGGGGGCGGCAGGCTCTGCATCGACTACACCGACCTCAACAAGGCCTGCCCCAAGGACCCGTACCCCATGCCTCGGATAGACCAGATCGTGGACTCCACCGCCGGCTGCGACCTCCTCTGTTTTCTGGATGCCTTCTCAGGCTACCACCAGATCAAGATGGCGAAGGAGGATGAGGAGAAGACAGCATTCCTCACCCCTTGTGGTGTGTATTGCTACGTCTGCATGCCCTTTGGCCTGAAGAACGCCGGCGCCACCTTCCAGAGGCTCATGAGGAAGGCCTTGGGGGCTCAGATGGGAAGAAATGCAGAAGCCTACGTCGACGACATCGTGGTCAAGACTCGCGAGGAGCACACCCTCATGGAGGACCTCGAGGAGACCTTTGCCAGCCTGCGCAAAGTAAGCATCAAGCTGAACCCCGCCAAGTGCGTCTTCGGGGTACCGTCAGGCAAACTCCTCGGGTTCCTAGTGTCTCACCGCGGCATAGAAGCGAATCCTGACAAGATCAAAGCCATAGAAGAGATGCAGCCACCTCGTCGCCTTAAGGACATGCAGCGCCTCGCGGGATGCATGGCCAGCCTCGGCCGTTTCATCTCCAAGTTCGGCGAGAGGGCGCTGCCATTTTTCAAGCTCATGAAGCGGTCTGGACGCCTGAGGCGGACAAGGCATTTGAAGACCTGAAGAAGTACTTGGCTAGCCCACCTGTCATGGTTGCCCCAAGGCCCGGCGAGCATCTGAAGCTGTACCTATCAGCCACTCCACAAACAGTGAGCGCAGCCTTGGTGGCAGAAAGGGAAGAGCCAGTCCTCGCCAAGAAGGACACCGCGCCAAGCCCAGATCCCCCCGACAAGGAAACATCCTCTTCAGGCCCTGAGCCCCATGCCGAGCCCGCACAACCAGAAGGCACCCTCGTCGAGGGTCCACCTCTCGAGAGGCTCGACAAGGCTCCCGAGGAACCCAGCGCTGCGTCACCATCGACACCCTCGTCGAGCATCCCGTCTACTTCGTCAGCACTGTGCTGCGAGATGCTCGCGAGCGGTACACTATGCAGCAGAAGCTCCTCCTCGCGCTCCTCATCGCTTCCAGGAAGCTGCGCCACTACTTCCAGGGCCACCCCATCACGGTGGTCACATCATTCCCTCTGGAGCAGATCCTGCGCAATCCAAACGCCACTGACCGCGTCGCAGGGTGGAACATTGAGCTGCAACCTTTTGGCCTGCGCTTCGACACCACCAGGGTCATCAAGGGGAGAGCATTGGCTGACTTCGTCGCCGAGTGGACAGACACGCAGCAAGAAGAGCCTCATGAGGCAGAATCCACGCCAGCAGGAGACACGGCGCCAAGCCACTGGACCATGCACTTCGACGGAGCATTCGCATGCCAGAACGCTGGGGCTGGCGTCGTCCTGACCTCACCCAAGGGCGACAAGCTCTACTACGCCGTCCAGCTGTGCTTCACGACAGACAAGGTCTCCAACAACATCGCCGAGTACGAGGGCCTCCTCGCGGGCTCAGAGCCGCAATCGCCCTCGGCATCAAGCGCTTACTCATCAAGGGCGACTCCCAGCTCCTCGTCAACTTCTCCAACAAGAGCTACACGCCTAAGGACGGCCATATGGCCGCTTACCTCGAGGAGGTCCGCAAGCTCGAGAAACACTTCAAGGGGATGGAGCTCAGGCACATCCCACGAAGGGAGAACCAGGAGGCCGACGACATCGCCAGGCGAGCATCACGCAGAGAAGCCCAGCAGGCGGGCGTGTTCGAGGAGAGGCTCACCAGGGCATCGGTGAAACAGCCAAAAGAAGCGTTGAAATGAACATGGACGAAGAGCTCCCACCACCACCAACATCTGGAGCACCAGGCTGCGGTCCACCCACAGGGGAACGCCTGCTGCTGGCCATGACACACCAAGAGACGGGCTGGATCGATGAGCTCAAGGAGTACCTCAGGGACGGAGTCCTCCCTGAAGAGGACGCAGAAGCAGAGAGAGTTGCTCGCCAGGCCAAGTCATACTGCCTTCACGAGGGAGACCTGTACCGCAAGCGTCCAAATGGAGTTGCACTAAAATGCGTCCCCCCTGAAGAAGGCCGCCAGCTGATCAAGGACATACACAGTGGAGAATGTGGCCACCACTCATCATCACGCACCCTCGCAGGGAAAGTCTTCAGGAGTGGTTTCTATTGGCCCTCAGTACTTCAAGATGCAACCGCGTTGTCCAGCTTGCGAGGCATGCCAGTTCCACGCCAAGCAAGTCCACCAGCCCGCTGGGGCTCCAGACCATCCCTCTCTGGCCCTTCGCGGTCTGGGGGCTGGACATCCTGGGACCTTTCCCACGCTCCAGCGGGGGCTACCGCTACCTCTACGTCGCCATCGACAAGTTCACCAAATGGGCGGAGGTTGAAGCGGTGCGCACCATCCCGGCGAGATCAGCGGTGAAATTCATCAGAGGCCTGGCCTGTCGCTTCGGCGTGCCAAATCGCATCATCACCGACAACGGCTCGCAGTTCACCAGCGGCATCTTCAGGGCCTACTGCGAGAGTCTCGGCACACGGCTCTGCTTCGCCTCGGTGGCTCATCCACGAAGCAACGGGCAGCTGAGCGGGCGAACGCAGAAGTGCTCAAAGGCCTCAAGACAAGAAGCTTCAATCGCCTCAAGGCCCACGGCAAGAACTGGATGAAGAGCTCCCCTCCGTGCTCTGGTCCATCCGCACCACCGCCACGAAGCCCACTGGAGAAACGCCGTTCGCTCTCGTCTATGGCGCTGAAGCAGTCCTCCCCACCGAGATCAAGCATGGGTCCCCACGGATCCTTGCTTTCAACGAGGACAACCAAGAGGAGCTCCACAACGACGACTTGCTGCTGCTCGATGGACTACGTCGCCGTGCCGCCCTCCGAGCGGCAAAGTACCAGCAAGACCTGCGCCGCTACCACAGCCGCCACATACGGCCGCGCACCCTCGAGACAGGCGATCTCGTCCTCAGGAGGATCCTCTCCAGAGAAGGCCTCCACAAGCTCTCACCCATGTGGGAAGGCCCCTACAGGGTCGCGCACATCGCCAGGCCTGGCGCGGTGCGGCTCGAGACGGAAGACGGCGATCCGATCAAAAATCCATGGAACATCGAGCACCTACGCAAGTTCTACCCGTGATCACGTCGGCAGGCATTTTTTGTCTCAAGAGGGAAGCACGCGTCTTCACCTCCCAGCTTCACCAAGCTTTCCCTTCACGAGGGCCATCTCCACTGAGAGCTTCCTACAACGCGTGCCACGGGCCGCGGGAAGCCTCAGCCACTCCATGTGGAACCCCATGCCCAGACATGGCGGACTTTGTCTTGGCCTCGCCAAGTGTAATGAACAATTTCAGGTCATCATGAACCTATTGCGCTTCGGCGCCGTTATGTAATATTGCTTGGTGAGTTTGCTTTCTTACATTTCATTCGCGCTCACATTTTTCCCCATGCGCACCTCGCGAGCGGGGGCTGAGCACGGTGCCTGTGTCTCGGGAGCATCCCAGCAGCATCGTAAAATCCAAAGGATCCGAGCTCTAACTCGTGGCTCTCCGCCCACGACCGTTATCTCACCAAAGAGCTCTGACTCGTGGGTTAGCTCCCATGCACGTCACCTCACCAAGGACCTTGGTGCTTATTCTCCTCGTGAGATACCCATGAGGAAATCTATGAGCGCGCATGAGTTGTACAACTATGCTTTGCTTGTGGGTTCGCTCTCTCTCTCTCTCTCTCCAACACAGGGAACAAGACGCCTTGCAGGGCTCCAAAAGCTCCAAGCCAGTCTCAGGCAGCCTCGAGAGGGAGAACACCTCACCAGGAACACAACACCCTCTACAAAGCAGGCGTCTCGCCAGAGCTAAGTCCAGAACTTACGCCTCATGAGCTCTTTTCCCTCTCGCTGGTTTTGTCGCCCCTCGAGCCTCTCTTTTCTCTCTTACGCCTCATGGGCTGCTTGCACGTCAAAGGGGACCCCTGAGCATCGCGCCTCGAGGGCTCTTACCTCTCTAAGCCTTACGCACCCCCGGCCTTGTCGAGCCCTGACTCCGGCATACCGAAGCGGCGGTGCTATTTGCGCTAAGAGCAGGGTCCTAACGACGTAGAGCGAAAAAGACATGAGGGAACAGATAAAAGGCCTCCCGAGGGGCACTCACACTTGCACAAAGTTAAAGTGTCTTTACAAACCAGCACGAAATAAAAGTGACAAATCTTAAGATAACTGGTGCCCTTGGCACATCTCCACAGGGGCAACCTAAGCAGCGGGGTTGTCGTCGTCGCCGTCGACGTCCTCGTCGTCCACCTCCTCAGCACCAGCCTCGTCGTCGCTCTCCTCGACCTCGACCCTCTTGAAGCGTTGAGTGTACTTCTCCACGTCGTCCCACACCGAGGCGTCCAGCTTCGGCGAGCTCCTTCTCCAGAGGCTCCATCACAGACGCGAAATCGAAGCCGGGGTGGAGGTGTGCAAGGTTGGCGAAGACTTGGCCGATCGCGACGCCAAGGAGCTCGCGGCTCTCGGTGTCGACCAAGTCGTCGAGGTTCGTCACGACCTCTTCAAACTTGGTGAGGAGCTGCTCGAAGAAGCCAAGGTAGACGGCGACGTCCTGGTTCCCCTCGACAGAGAGCCTGGGGGCTTCGGTCCCCAGGCGGCCCGCGACGGCGCGCGCACGCCTCACCAAGGAAGCAAACATGCGCTCCCGCTGGCGCGACAAGACCTGCGCAGTCAGAGCGCTCCGCCGAGCTTCCTCGACGAGTTCCACAACAGGCCCCACCTGCTGCTGCATCTCGTTCATGTCCTGCGTCAAGGAGGCAAGGTCCTGCTCCGCGTGCTTCCGAGCCTCCACAGCGTCATGAAGGCGGGAGTCGAATCGCTGCTTCTGAGCCTCAAGCTCCCTGATGCGGGCCTCGAGCTCGTTGCGTCTCTTCGTGAAGCGCGCCTCCTGCTTCTTGGCCTTGTCCGCGAAGTCCTTCCTGCAATTGTCGCGGAAGAGCTGCTCCTTGGTCGCGGACTCCGCCAGCTGCTCCTCCTTCTTGCGGAGGTTCTCGTTGGTCAGCGCGAGGCGCTTCTGGTAGAACGCCTCGTCTTGAGTGACTTTGCTCTCGCGAGACTCCAGGTGCTCCCGCTGCGCGGACTGATCCTTCTCGATCTGTTCGACCTGTTCCTCGCGCTTGCGCAGCTCGGTCTCGCGGGCATCAAGTTCTCCCGCGCTGCACCATCTGGTTCTCACGGACACGCAGGTCCTCGCGGAGCTTCTCCAGGCCTTGCCGCACGGTCTCCGACTCGGCAATGATTCCCGCCTCGCGGTCTAGGAGCTCCTTGTGCTTGGTGGAGACCGCCGCCTCGCGCGCCGCCAGCTCCTGATGCTTGGCCTCCGTCTCCGCCTCGAGAGCCTCGCGCTTAGCGCTCAGGACCGCAAGGGTCTCCTCGACCTCGCGGACCACGCTGAGGCGGATCTCTTCAGCAGAGCGCAGCGCCGCCTCGCGTTGCGCCTGGGCTGCCTCGTCCTTCCGGCGGCAGCGCTCCACGGTCTCCTGGAGGCAAGCCCAGCCCCGCGCAAGCTCGGCGACCTCCTCCCTGGTGCGGTCTTCCTCAGCGAGCTGGGCCTCGAGCCCATCGAGCACCTCCCTCGCCGAGCGAAGGACGGCCTCTCGGCGAGCTGCGACAGGGCCGACCCAGCAAGGCTAGGGCCCACGATTCTCCAGAGGGCCTGGAAGCGCCAGCGCCTGCTGAGGACTCCGGGGCATCGCGCCTTGGGCTCTGGGTGACCTCGAGGCGCGCCTGGGGGCTCTGCTGGGAGCCTCCCTCTTCTTCCGTGCAAGGGGCCTTCTGGGGGCTCTGGCGAGAGCCCCCCTCGCCTTCTGCGCTGGGAGCCTTCTGGGGGCTCGAGGCGCCCCCACCGTCAGCTCCGCCATTTCCCTGCCCCTGGGGAGCACTCTCCTCCTCCTCAGGAGCAGGGTTGGCCTTCTCTGAGGCCGTCCCCGCGGCAGCCTCAGCGCCCACGTAGGCCCTCCAAGGCCCGAGCTCGGTGGAGGCGACGGCACCGTGGTGTCCTCCATGTCGACGTCAGCGTGCGTCTCTGCAGACGCAGCTGTTCCCGCCGCCCTCCTTCGCCGGCGGCGTGGTCCTTGCCGCGTCCACCTCGGCGTCTTCTCTTGCTGCGCGGGAGAGCATCAGGCCGCGAAGGCGGCGGCGTCGTCACTCAGCCTCCTCCTCCCTCTCCTCGTGGCGCTCCTCCGCCCCGGAGGTGGCGTCGCAGCCTCGGGAGAGGAAGCGGTGGCCTCGTGGTGCACCTCTTCAGTTGTGGGCGTCACGGACGCCGCGGCAGAGCCGGAGATCTCTCCAAGTCTCCGGAGCCTCCGCCTCTTTGGCTCCTCGGTGCGTCTGGAGAGAAAAGACTCAGAAACCCCTCGAGAGGCATACACCAAGAACAACATCAAACAGGAAAGGAGTACAAAAACTTACGCCGCGGTGTCGACCCACTTCCTCTTCTTCCGCTTCGCGGGCGGAGCACTGGGCCCGCGCTCGTCCGTGCCTCTGTCTCCTCCTGGGCCCCGGCGTTCCTGTCGTGGATCGCCTTGGAGCGAGGCTCGCAGTGGCCCGACGAAGCATCGTCATCGTCGCTATCCTCCTCCCCCTCAACACGCCGCGAGGGGGCAACCACGAACTCGTCGCCGCTGCCTGAGGAGACTCGTGGACCTCAGCTTCAGGCGCCGCACTCTTCGAGGCGCTCGAATTCCCCGCCGAGGAAGCGGCGTCTCCCGAGGCGCCGGTCGCGCCCGCATCGGACTCGCGGGCGTCTCCGTCGTCCTCGTCACCCTCAACTGGCGCCCCCTGCGCCGCAGACTCCGGGTCCTCGCGAGGCCCAACGTGCCCCTTAGGCACCAGGCCCCACTGTCGAACTTCGGCATCGCCTGCACATGCGAGACGCGGCGCCCGAGATCGATCCGATGAAGCGGCACAGTCTGGTCAGTGGGCACGGGGATGTCGGAGACGTGAAGAGAGTCTCCATGAGGGCGTGCAATTCCTCCTTCGTGTAGAGGGTAGCGCTCAGGCGCATCTTGTCCCCCTGGTTGGAGTACAGCCACATCGCGTCCGCGTGCCTCTGGAGCGGAGCGATGCGGCGCCTCACGAAGTCCTTGGCCACCATCTGCCCGGTGAGGCCGGCCTCGCGGAGGTCCCTCAAGCGCCTCACCACAGGGCCAAGCGTCGCGCCCTTGAGCCCTTGGAGGCCCAGCTCGCCCTCTTCGTCGAGGCGCTTCAGGCAGCTCGAAGAAGGCGCTCTGGCTCCCGAACTGCATGAGGAACCAGCGCTTGCGGAAGTCCTCCACCTTCTTCGTCACGCTGGTCACGATGTCTCGCCGTTCCGCGCGATGGGGATGTAGACGCCCTTCATGCCATCGGTGATGCGGAAGGACACGCACCCGACCGCTCCTTGTTCGCCGTGAACCGGAGCGCGTAGAAGCTGCGGAAGAGGTCCACCGAAGGCGGAATGCCGATGTACGCCTCGCAGAGGTAGGCGAAGATGGCGAGGACGAGGATGGAGTTGGGGTGAAGATGGAGAACCTGGATCTGGGTAGCGCTCCAGGACCAGGAAGAAATCGG